>CAUOFW020009173.1:0-13121 GCA_963454935.2 Ilex paraguariensis | reverse complement strand
ATCACACGCTTGAGTCCACACAAATTTCTCCCCCTTCTTGGTAAGGCGAGTCATCGGCATCGCAAGCTTGGAAAACCTTCCACAAACCTACGATAGTAAACGGCTAACCCCAAGAAACTACGTATTTCTGTCACATTCTTTGGTGGTTCCCATTTCATCACGGCCTCAATCTTCGAGGAATCAACCGCTACCCCTTGCTCGGACACAACATGGCCAAGGAACTTCACTTCCTTCATCCAAAACTCACACTTGCTCATCTTCGCATATAACTTATGTTCTCTCAATGTTTGTAGCACAACCGAGAGATGATGTGCATGTTCTTCTTGTGTCCGGGAATAAATCAATATGTCATCAATAAACACAATGACAAATTGATCTAGATATGGCCGGAATACCCTGTGCATCAAATCCATGAAGGCTGCTGGAGCATTAGTCAATCCGAACGGCATCACCGTATACTCGAAGTGACCATACCGAGTACGAAAAGCAGTCTTAGGAATATCCTCCTCCTTGACACGCAGTTGATGGTACCCGGTGCGGAGATCAATCTTGGAGTAGAACTTAGAACCCCTCAATTGATCAAATAAATCATCAATGCGCGGCAAGGGATACTTGTTCTTCACCGTCACCCGATTCAACCGTCGGTAATCTGTGCATAACCGAAGTGTTTCATCCGTCTTCTTCACAAAGAGGACCGGGGCTCCCAAGGTGAAGTGCTCAAACGGATGAATCCAATTGCCAGCAAGTGGTCCAATTGCTTCCTTAGCTCCTTCAACTCCAAAGGCGCCATCCGATAAGGAGCAATAGAAATAGGTTCGGTTCCCGGATAAAGATCGATTGCGAACTCAATCTCTCTCTGTGGCGGTAACCCGGGTAATTCATCTGGGAAGACATCCAAAAAATTTGATATAATCAACACCATACCCGAGTGGGATCTATCCCGATCATCTCCCATCAAGCTAGCCAAGAAACTCAAGTGGCTCCCTGCCTTAGCTTTTAAGAATTTACTTCCCGTAGTAGGAAATGGATGGAAAGAATCTCGGTTATTCACAAAACTGAAAATTACTCCTCCCGACAATTGAAATGTAATTCGCTTGCGGAAACAATCCATTACCGCATGAAAAGTGGATAACAAGTTCATCCCAAAAATCACGTCATACCCCTTCATCTCTAAAGCAATCAAATCCACAATCAATTCGTGCTCCCCAATACGAAGCACACAACCCTTGCAGACTCGGCTAGTACCCAACTGTTCTCCCGTAGGCAAGTCAACAGTCAAAGCATGTTCTAACTTCTCGAAACCCAATCCCAAATTCATAGCATATGCAGTACGTATAAAAGAATGAGTAGCACCAGGATCGAATAAGATTCGGGCCCAAGAATTGTAGAGAAGAATGATACCTTCCACAACGGCATTGGAAGCATCCTCCTCCGGTTGGATTAAGGCAAATACCCTCCCCGGATTGGCATCACCGGGGGCTTGAGCTCTCAATGGTCTCGGTGGTGGAGGGGGCCTATTTGCATGTGATGGCCCGGCTGATTGATTGGCCTTGGGTGGAAATGACGGGCAGTTGTTTCGGAAGTGTCCTACACCTCCACAAGCAAAGCATTGACAAGGGTCAGTGTTTGGTCTAGTCGGGGCATGCCCCTCTCCTCGGACTGTAAGAGGTCTCTGCCCCACCGCTTGATCGGGGCGACGATATGGTAACGCCCTCGGTGCTCCACTGCTATTGGCACCTGTACGGATCGGGCCTCCTCTAGCATAACTCTGTCTCCTCTGAGAGTCATCAATGTCTCTCTCCACCAATGCCGCTCTGTCAACCAAATCTCTATAGTCTCGGATTCTGAGTGCCACAAGCTTCTCTCTGATGGTCGGTCTCAAACCCTGCTCGAAGCGCTTGGCCCTCCTATCCTCGGTGGATATGAACTCTGAAGCATAACGGGATAGCTCATCGAACCTCCTCTCATACTCAGCCACGGTCATACTGCCCTGCCGCAAGGCTAGAAAGTCTGCACTCATCTTATCTCTGACAGACTCTGGAAAATACTTGTCGTTGAAACTTTGCTCAAACTCCTCCCAAGTGAGCGTATTAGTGTCCCTCCTTTTCTTCACTGACTCCCACCAGTAATCGGCCTCCCCTTCCAACAAATAGGTAGCCAAGCCAACCCGAAGGTCCCCGGCGATCCCCATACCATCACAAATTTTTTTCACCCGGCGGATCCATCTATCCGCATCTAAGGGATTGGAGCTCCTTGGAAGGTGGGTGGGTGTTGCTGTAGAAATTCTCGAAGAGCTACCATCCTTGGTTCTCATCGCCGTTGCCCGGTACTTGGACTAAAGGACGAACTCCACCGTTGTGGTGGTTGTTCCCACCTGGTTGTTGCACTAGGGTGGTGAGTTCCCTTAAACATTGGTAAATACCCTGTATGGCGTCGAGAGGTGGTGGATTTGCTTGACCACCACGCCCACGACCACGTCCACGTACCCGTTCACCGTCCATCCTGCATATCAATTCACAATTTAGTTTCATTGATGTACAAGACATCCTAAATATCACTTTAATCTAAAGCATAAGGTTCATATAAAATTAGACCAACAATTTCCTTCAACTTAATCCTACTTCCCTAGTGGTACTCCATAACCTACAGCTCCCATGTAAGACCTAAAGCCTTGGCTCTGATACCAAATATGTAACGCCCCAAAAACCCCCGTGGGTGACATTACATTCTAAAAATCATTTACTGTATGAGAGCATTAAGTAAAATTCATCACGACGAAAGTTTCATTCATCAACCATTCATATTTTAACAAAATTTGGGCAGAGTCTCCTTTGTACGGGGAGCTCTACCCAAAACACAACCTGTACAATTATATTACAATTGACCACACCGGGTCCATATATGCATAACTATTGACCACACCGGGTCTATTTTTCCATCATAAAATAAACTTGCATTCATCATATGTCATATCCACACTATCATCCCAAATTAATAGGTCTAATCTTAGCCTTTACATCTCCAAAATGTAATAATATAACGCAGCGGAAATAACAGAAATGAACTAGAGTTCAAAAGGATATTCTAAGCATAATCTAGTCTAGAACAAAATAAAAGTGTCGCTCTAAGCGTCCACCTCGGGATCCACATCCCCGTCAAGCGGAGTCTTCTAATGGGTGGGCTCCTCGGCTCCTAACTCCTCCTCAAGTGTGAAATCTGAAAAAATTTTATTTGTAGGGGGTGAGCACGAAACTCTGTAGCAAAATCCTCTCAACTCAAACAAGGTTTGAAAAACATAGCAAACGGTCGGTCTCATTTCACAACTAACATATATATAGGTTTGGAATGAAAACAGTGACATTTTAAAAGAGATCTCAAGTTTAAACAATAGCAATAATCAGTTAAAAGAACAAAGTGAGTTTAGCATCGATAAACAAAATTCTAATTTAAGCTATTTAAGAAGGGCTTCTCCCTAAGCATTGTCCCATACCAATGCATCGGCAAGAACGACCCAACTCCCGATTCCATGTATTTTTGGTTCATCCCCGTACCATGTATGTTGATTGCTTCTCGTGAATCTACCTAACGATCATGCCTAGTCCACCAATTCCAACCAACAATCACAAATCTCTTTAGGAAGGGCGTGTACCATCTCCTACGGCATTGACGAAATCCTCCCAAGGTGTCTAGTATACTAACCCTTTTCCTCGGTGTATATGTGAACAATAGTGATCGCGAGCACAACAACGATCCACTACGAGCATTAGGCAACTATCTCACCCCCCCATTAGGATAGACTAACCTCTAACACTCTACGTCATCTCTCAAAGGTAATCCAAGTCCATCACAACAACCATACAATGAGGAAATCAAGAATATTCCCAATTCACAACAATTTCCCAAATATAGTAAAATTCCCAATTTTGTTTTCACATTTGTCATATAATCGAATAATCCAAGAAAATATGCAAGAGATCATAATCTATATCATTTTGTTATACAATATTCAACACTAAAGTTTTAAAATCAAAGACAAAGAAGAAATTAGGAGAAAATCCCCTTTTCTTGAAAACTAGGGCTTTGAAGATAAAAAAAAAAAATCAATAGAGCTTTGGTGGTTACCCACCCTTCATATTGTTCAAAACATGACATTTATTACAAATAGAACAAGAATCATGTATTTCATATTATATATATGAGAAGTAGAGTGAAGAAACAAATATCTATATATATATATATATATATATATATATATATATATATATATCTAGCCTCAATGTGAGAGATTGAGAGAAAATCCTCTACCTTAAATCAAGATTCCAAGCTAAGACCCAAGCTTCAAGACCTTCTTGCTCTCCTTTATTTTCCTCTTAATCTTCTCCTCCTAGGGTTTCAAAAGATTTGGGTGAGAGGGTAGCAAGAATGAAAGAAAATGGGAGGAGAATGTATTCTTGAAGAATTTGAAGTTTTGATTTCTACAAGGTATAAATCCCTCTTGATTGGTATTTCTATCTTCCTCTCTTCCTCTAAAATGGTTCCTAGGGTTTGGAGGGGTGAAATGAATGCTAAAGGGACGACATTAGGTTTTTATAGGGCAAGAAAATCGAGCAAAACCCGATATTTTTTGTTCAGAAAAATCGGGTTTCCTTCGTACTGTTCACAGATTTTTGGTGCGACTTTCAGGTCAGTTTTGACCCATTTATAGGTCGAATTGGAAATTTTTCATGAAATACACTTTTGTAGCCCTAGATGTCTAATATTTTCTGTCAAATTTCAGATCAATTGGACATCAAAATATAAAGTTATGATCAAAATACTAAGCAGTGTCCATCACCCATTTTTACCCAATTTCACTCCAATTTGGTTTTACTTCTAAAATACTTCCTAACTTCTAATACATCTCATATTACCTCTCCCAATGTTTTCCGACCTCCCGAATTCAATGGTAATATTATTTTGATAAAAAAAAATTAATATATTTATTTAGTTACTCTTATCAATCTTAAACACATCCAAACAAAAAAATTAAGTTTGACCCAAAAGTCAATCCGTTCGAAACTCAAACTTCATGATTAATATTTCAACAATGATTCTAAGTTTTTATCCTCATTTTATTCATATTTGGAAAACTCTTAAGATATTAGTATTCTTATTTAATTTTTAGTACAGTGTCTTACAACAACATAAGCGTAAATGTTTAAAGATCCATACATCTTCATCATGAGGAACTTTCTTCGTCCGACATTTCAACGTCAGAAACACTTCCTCCTTCCCTAGACAACTGTAGGCACAAACGTGTTTCCTCAACCAACCCTTTTGCAGCACGTTCGCCTGCAATTCGATAGAGGTTGTAACGAGTTTGCTGTATTGTCATACAGTTGTTTTCAGCACGAATACGCCACAATGCACCCTCCAACTCTTGTGGTGTTTCAATAGACATGTTAATGGCGATTTTTCATGGCCTGTGTATATTACAAATGCATAAATCTTCAGTCAAAACTTCTCTCTCATTCAAACGATATTTCCATTCCTCTCTCATCCTATTCACAGACCTTTATGAGAAACGTAAACTAGAATTTAGAGGATAGAAGAATTCATCCTCTAACGCCCAATGATATCCCATAGTTTCAAAAACTGAGCATGGACTATAACTCATTTCTGCAGTTGATAAGTATGGTTAGAGAAGCAACACACAATCAATTTATAGTGATATTTTGGTGGTAGTCATACTAACTGTTTAGCCAGCTGTGACTATAATTTTTAAAAATATGATGATTTGACTGCTCGTGCAACACTTTTGATTTTTCTCAAAACTGCACACAACACATGACTATCAATGCTAAGTTGTCAATGGTGATGTAAAAAAAGTAGGTGAGTACATAGTTGTCACTGTTATGTAAATACCATCTTTTTAATTAAAACACTGTATCATTGTGTAGTCGTTATCCTTTTTCACTACTCACTTTATCATTGTCTAGTCACTATCATTATTCACTCGTTACTTTATCACTGTCTAGTCACTGTTATTGTTCACACGTCACTGTATTACAAACTAGTCAGTATCTTTGTTCACTCGTCACTGTATCACTCTATACTCACTACCATTGTTCACTTGTCACTATATCTTCACTGCAATATTTTAGTACTAAGTTCAATGAATGTAATTTTAAATTAACTTATCTTCCTGTTTAAATACAGCTACATAAATTGCAGTGAAAATCATACATACACTATAATGTCAACAACGTCACTAAATGGGTCTTCTAGTCAACCTAACGATAACTCATTCTCAACCAACTATTACCATCATTAAACATTTTCTTCATTCAGTTCACCAAAACTCGGTAATTACACAAATCCCACTAGAGTAACATGGTATGAAAAATTACGTTCCTTTAACAATGAGCCAATCAACATTCATAACCCTTTCACCAAAGTCGGCTATGTGATGATTGGACCTGCAACCTTTGTTCCGTCTCTAGAGTTTTATTATCACCTACCAGGACCAAGTTGGTTGAAATCTTATTTCAAGCGCTGTGAGTTTGAAGTATATTGTCGTTGGCATGGAGTACGAATGCCATAGGCACATTCAGCTGATATGTATGTGGAATGGTGCATGGATAACTATGATGAAATCATTGCAACAATGGCTCTTGAGAATGATCAGATGGAATGACAGTTAAATCGATTCCACCTTATTACAAAGGCAAAGATTGAACATTTTAACCCTATACATCCTATTAATGCAATATTGTCCGATCCATCATTGACATCTGACAATGAACTTTCTGATTTTGAAGAATCGAGTGATGATGATTATATTGCAAAATTTCTCCTTACTACTCTTTGCTTATATGACACTCCCCTATGTTGTTTGAAATATGATCTTCATTAGAAATATTATAACTACCATTACTATATTATGTCGTTTAAAATCTAATATTATTGTTTTTATTCATTATGAATGGTTTTTTGTAATGTTTTTATCGCACAAGAAAATAAAATCTCTTTTCCCCTTATTTAGGGTTTCTTGCTTGGGATTGAGTGGTTATATTGCTAGAATTTTTTTTAGACATTCATAGTTTGAGCGGATAAGGTTTCTTAATTGTTATGATATAATGTTTGCTTGGATGGGTAGTATTTTTGATAATTTAAACTTGTGAAAGTTATTTTTATTATTTATTGTGTAATAGGGGTGAGAATGAAAAGTGAATGTCATAATTTAATTTTTATTTTTTTTGGTACATCAGAAAATATATATAAAATGAAAACATTAGATAAAGTTAGTTTTATTAATTTTCCAATATGCTTAAAATGAAGTTAGTTTTATTATTTAGTCCAATATGCTAAATATTTTAATAATCATCACATGGAAAGCGGTGTTGAGAAAAAACACTTTCTCATGAAAGCAAAATTGACAAACCCGCTTTTATAAATGACAAAGCCACTTTCTAATGCAAGCATAATTGACAAATCCACTTTCATTAAAAAGTGGAATCACTAAGACCGCTTTCTCATGAAAAATGGATTTGTCACATACGCTTTCGTTGGATGTATAAGTGGGTCTGATACGCATAGAAAACGAATTTGTTAATCCCACTTTCTCAGTGAAGTCGGACTCTTTAAATCCGTTTTTTCAATGAAGTCGAATTTATTAATTTTGCCTTTTAAAACAGCCATAGATTGACAAATAAATTCAAAACAGCTTATTTTTGTAATTAAGTTTAAAAACCACTGCATTTTGGTAATTGATCCACAATTTGATTGCTTTATGAATTGAACTTCCGATTCCTCAGAAAGGTGTGCCCAAACATCTTTCCGCAGTTCTATCTCTACTCTCCCTCTCTCTCTCTCTCTCTCTCTCTCTCTCTCTCTCTCTCACAAACACACACAAGGGGTAAAGCATATTCCACCATGAAAACCAAGATCGGGACGAAGACCAGTAAACCCCTTATCCAAACCACAAATTTCAACCAATCCATATCACTATACACCTTTATCACCCTCCTCTCTTGTTTTTATGCTTCATTTGCTTCATCTTCTTCACACCCAAAACCACCCCCAATTCCAATTTTGCCCCTCCCAACCTCACAACAGCTCTCATGGCAGTTCTCAGAGATGGCCATGTTCATACATTTTGGACCCAATACCTTCACGGACTCTGAATGGGGCACCGGCCGCGCTGATCCCTCGGTGTTCAATCCCACAGCTCTCAATGCCAGCCAATGGGTCAGTGTAGCCAAAGAAAATGGGTTTTCCCGCATAATTCTTACTGCCAAACACCACGATGGGTTTTGCCTTTGGCCTTCTGAATATACTGACTATTCTGTGAAGTCTAGTCCTTGGAAGAATGGCAATGGTGATGTTGTATTTGAATTGGCTGAGGCTGCTAGGAATGCTGGTGTCCAATTGGGGTTATATCTTTCTCCCTGGGACCGGCATGAGCCTATCTATGGGAGAACTCTTGAGTACAATGAGTATTATATGGGGCAAATGACTGAGTTGCTCACAAGGTAAATTTAATAGATTTTATTTGGTTATATGTGGGTTTTATTATGAAATGGATTCATTTGGTCTTTAACAGTTGTTGGTATTGGAGGGGTTCCGCTGGATTTATACATGGTTTTGTGTATTTTTTCAATGTGACAGATAATCTGTCAAGTGGATTTTATGATTCTTCTAGCAATTACAGATGTTTTGTTTGTTAGTTGAAGTTTGCTGCTTTGATTAAAATGTGTTCTTCAAGCTGATTAAATGTGGCTTTGGAGAATTCATGTTTGATAAAGTGTCTTAGGTTGTGCCTGTGGTTTAGATGGTAACTGACATGCCCAATTGTTCCTTATGCATACTTTTACCAGGCAAATACAAGATCATTTGTAGGACCATTGCAGAAAATGTTAATCAATCTCACTAGAGGGAAGGTTTTATTAAATTGTGGAGTGATCTCATACAATTAGTTCTAGCTATGTACCCTTTAATCTAAATTCAAATAATGCACTTGGGCATTACATATATAAAACACTCTCAAACTTATAGTTGCCATCGGACGTCTGAATGAACCTTAGCAACTCTCTTCTTGAATAGTTAATAAGAGAACTTTGAAGAACTTGGTTTTTCGGTTACAATTACGGTTACTAATTATCTTGGAATTGGAGCAGGTATGGCGAAGTAAAAGAGGTATGGTTGGATGGTGCAAAAGGAGAGGGAGAGAAGGATATGGAATATTACTTTGATGGTTGGTTCAGTCTCATTCATCAGCTCCAGCCGGGGGCTGTCATTTTCTCTGATGCTGGTCCAGACACAAGGTGGGTCGGAGATGAGAATGGTGTGGCTGGGACTACTTGCTGGTCCCGTTTCAATTGCAGTGATGCAAAGATAGGCGACACTGATCCTAAGTGAGTCGTCTTCTTTTTTCGAACTTCAATAAAAAATTTTTTTCCCTTCGGAATGAAACCATGTGGCCTCTAGCATTGTGTGCAAGGTCATAGATGCAGGAGTTATTTACAGTAAATTTGTGATCAAATGTTTACAACTTACTCTGCAGCAGTTCATCTTTCCATCCTGACCTCTAAGGATGCAATGTGGAATGAAATTAGGACTGTGATGATAAATTTCAGAATGGATTCCGGAAAACACGTCCACAGTGTGGTCTCTTCAATTGCCTTTAGAGCTCATAGATTTGCCCAATTATCGATTGGTTTTGGGAATGCATAAAGAACGGCTCTTCCTGTTACATATATTCACTTGATCTTCTTTTGAATATTGAAGACCTGCTTCTTATGCTAGATGACCTTGAAGCTTATGCCTCATGTCATTCCAAAGCATGAATATTGATGGCAGGATGCTTTGTTGTTGACTTTAATGGGCAGAATCCATGTGAAATTTAAGATTTGGTTTTTGTTCAACATTCTTTTTGGTCCACAACAGAGCAGTTTTTGATACCTTAATTGGTAATTGTGATTTACAACTCATAAAAAACTTTGGCTTTTATCAACGACCTATTTGGCTAGGTGATCTAAGCCGATCTGCCATTACGATCAATTGGTTGGTCTTAACATCAGCACGAACTTTTCCTTGAAGCACACAATTGAGAATGTCATCTCTATCACGTAGTCATACAAATTAGTAGATTAGCTAGCTTTGGTTGATTATCACATTCATTTATCTGTCTTACTAACAGATTTTTATGGGGTTTCCTCACATACTGGATGATCCCAAGTCTTTGCAAGCACACTATCGCCACAACTGGTTCCCCTAAACAGAGAGAGAGGACAAGAGAATATTGGGAATATTTTCATTCGTAGAACATTACTAAGCATCCTGATTCTTGTCAATCTTTTCCAGTTCTAAACAGATCTGTAGAGCTTCATTTTTTGTTGTGGTTTATATATCTGACAGGTATTCACAAGAAGGTGACCCTTACGGACATGACTGGGTACCTGCTGAGTGTGATGTTTCCATCAGACCTGGTTGGTTTTGGCATGTCTCCGAAGTCCCAAAGTCTGCAATGACTCTTCTTGACTTATACTACAAATCAGTTGGCAGAAATTGTCTCTTGTTACTCAATGTACCCCCCAACTCTTCAGGTCTCATATCAGACGAAGATATACAAGTCCTCAGAGAATTCTCTGAGCTCAGGAGGTCCATATTCTCCTACAACCTAGCCAAAAATGCTCTTCTTTCTGCCAGCAGTACACGAGGAGATCTTGAAGATTCTAGGTTTGGCTCCCACCATGTCCTTGAAGAAGGTATTTATACGTATTGGGCTCCCAATGGGAATCAGTCAGATTGGGTATTATACTTAAACTTTCAGGAACCTGTGAGATTCAATGTTTTGCAAATTCAAGAGCCAATTCAGATGGGGCAGCGGGTTATTGAATTTCATCTTGATATTCTGAATAAGAATGGCAACTGGAAGAAAGTGATTAATGGAACAACAGTAGGGTATCGGAGGCTTTTATCATTCCCCAAAGTAGAATCCAATCGCCTAAGGTTAGTCATTGATAGATCACGAGCAGACCCGCTGATCTCTTACTTGGGCATTTATATGGATCCATTCTCCATTCTGAGCAACATTTATAATACTAGCTCTAGATCATTCTTCAACGGCAGTCAAGTGCTTGAAAAAAACTACATACAAACATTCTCAAATTGCTTCGATTTAGTTGTTCAATATAATGTTTTGTAAGAAACATGATCCTAAGGCTTCCAGGGGAGTGTGAGCATGTTGTCTGTTTGTAAATATCTCTTACCATTATTCTTCTTGGAATACAATTGTTCGATACCGGTACTTTCTTGAAGAAATTTGCAGTTGACATTTGCAAATATTCAGATCTTGTTGGCTTAATGAACATGCTAATGAAGTATATCTTTTGCTGCTGGAGACAAAAACCAGAACAGGTTTAAGCTTTTGGCTAATTTGATTGGATTTTTTTGTTCATACCAGCAAAGCGTAGAAGTGTATAAACAAAGCACCCGTACATATGTATTATTCGATTTCATTTCCTTTCGTCTCAATTTCCTCATGTTGGATTGTTTTAGTTAACAATTTCATATTGTTTCTTATATAATATGACCCGAATTCTACTGAAATGCAATGTTCTTTGATCAGCAATGTTCTCTATTTTGCAGTATCGATTGATCATGACCTTGATAGTGCGCTAATTATAAATATGATGTTTGAAATAAATCAATTTTTATATCACATTGCACTAAAATAGAAAAAGAAGCAATGGCAACTTAGTCCGCCGATATCTATCAATGATTGACCATAAACACGGTAGAATTTGGCTAAACATGATTTACATATAATCTCGTTGTGACACATGATTACAAATATGAATTAAATAAATTATAACACCATATACATTTAAAAATACGAAACATTGACACATCATCGTGTATCTGATAATCTCTACCTTTAAAAACAAAAATGCCGGCACTACAACATGAAATGTGGGGCCTCTCCGGCGGTGGAAATTAGGAGGAGACTGTTACGAATGACAAGAAAAAGAAAGGAAGAGATGACAGAAATTGCATGGAGGATGTGATTTATTGTGAGGGGCATTTTAAAGTTTTAAAAAACACTATATATCCCTTTTAAATTTTTAATAGTCTTATGAATCTCATTACATTTTTAAATTTTTGTATATACTTTTAACGTACTTCACCTTTTGTATTAAAAAGTTTGATGGCCTAACAATTCTTCGTGCTTGAATGAGTTCGATGATTAAAAGATAAAAAAGAATGAAGTTGATACAAGATCGGGGATAAAGTTTGTCAAAATATGACGTGACATGATTAATCAGTACGAATTGATAAAATTAAGTGGATTTATATAAAGTCTAAATGGGTGAGGGAGGTAAAAGGATGGACAGCTAAACGCATTTAATAAAAGGGTTATATTCGAGTGAGATATGTCGATCCGTTTATCATCTATTTAATAAAATTAATTATTATTCAAAGTTAGATCAATTAAAAAATTTAATAATTATTATTTTTATTATAATAATAAAAAAATTATTAAACGAGTGAAATAAGTTGTGTTGGGTAACTCGTTTAATAAACAAATTGGATTCAATTTTTAGATTTTTATTCGTTTAATTAAATGAATTGTGTTTGAATTGAATTATTTTTCGTACGAATCCGATTAGACCCAACACAAATCCGCTTAACGCAACACAGGTAACACCTAGGATTAAGTATAAATTTTTGAATTTTATGATCTAAACTTATTTTTATGGTAATATAAAATTATAATTAATAATAATAAAACTCTATTAAATAGCATTTAAAATTTTGTCCCATGGCCATTTAAATTTTATGCTCCATCGAAACCTCCATTTTTTGTATTTGTGCCGAAGGAGATACTCCAAATAGCTTCGTATTTCTTTCATTTCCATTCGTAACATTCATTCTTCTATCCCCATCTCTCTTTCTCTCTCTCTCTCTAGAAACTCTTCACCATGTTTCCAGAGACCCAATTTTCAGCTTCATTTTCTTCTTCTTCTTCTCACCCAAAACCACCACGATTCCAATTCTACCCATCCCAACCTCACAACAGCTCTCATGGCAGTTTCTCAGAGATGGCCATGTTCATACACTTTGGACCCAATACCTTC
>CAUOFW020009172.1:0-13125 GCA_963454935.2 Ilex paraguariensis | reverse complement strand
AACATGTTAGAGCATCTAATTTAAAGTCAAGTGACAATGAGCGGAGAGGCATCTCAAGCAGATAAACCAACCCTAGGTGGTCTGAATCATTTGATGTGAGATACATCCTCTCTTTACATATTTATCGTCCTATTGAGGTGCTCATGAACTTGATAAGAACTGAACCCCAAAAAAGAGGGGAAAAGAAATATGAGGTGCGAAATTGAATTAGCTTCAATCGAGTAGCTTGGTTTGGCTTATTATTTTCATTTCCAATAGTTTTGTTAACTGCAAAAAATTTTGTGAATCCCCCAACAACTTTTTATTTATTATTGCCATCTCCTAGGTCATCTAACTTGGGAACACTCAAGTACTCTATAGGCAAATCTCTTTCAGTTATGCTCTTCCCTATTTGGTCTACACTGATGTGTGAAAACTTGTCTATACAGTTGATTGACGTAATGTACTTGCGGTAGGGTGATATCCAAACAATGGGGAAAAAGTTAATGGAGAAATTAATGTTTTGTCCTTAACAGGCATTGGTAGACAGATCACAATAGTAGGTAAGGGGTACATTTTAGGATGGAGTACACCGCTAAGGCTCTTTTTTTTTCAAATACAAAAGTTGATCAAATGACTTCATATCTTAATCATGTATAGCGTAATCTACCAATAACTTTTGTGCGATACAAGCTAGTTGATACACAATTTCAGTTGATTTTTAATGAAGGGCATTTTGTTAATTTGGTTTACATTTTTCGGGTTCTCCATCTTTCTTGCTAACACTATTGCAATTTGATTTTCTAAGCGGTACCTGTGAGTACCTGCATGATTAAAATGCATAACAGACCTACTTATGAAGTGCTAAGTGCTAACATTGTTTTGTTACTTTTCTTATGTTTCTTCTTAAGAGACTGCCAAAAGCAGTTGTTATCTCTGATTTTCCTGTCTCCCTGTGTATTAGTGGAGTGAAACCATGGCTTAAACTGAAATAAATCATCGCAATACCGAACTATTTACTGATGTTTTGTTTGATCTCTAAACAATGGGTGATTGGACTTGCATTGCTTTAACAAAGCATGGGAGGCTCAGTTGCAGTGCATGTTGCTGCAAACAAAGCATTACCTAGCTTGGCTGGGCTGGTTGTTGTGGATGTTGTTGAGGTTTGTTTTAGACTAAGTGCCTTCAATTTTGCATAGAGCCATCTTGTTATCCACGGTTACTTGAAGCGTTACTGACAATTAGTAGGATTTCAGGGAACAGCCATGGCCTCATTGATTCACATGCAGAAAATCCTATCAAACAGAATGCAATATTTTTCAACCATCGAGAAAGCGGTAAACTATTTACTCTGCACTCCAATCCTTTCTTTTTCTTTTTTTTTTTTCAATTTATTGTTTCTAAATGTTTAATCATTGTTAGATACATAAGCATTGTAAATCAATTTGACCTTGGAATGAGAAAAAATGTGATGCTTTTCTGTTTTCCTCATTAATGTGTGTAAAGGAGAGACATCACCTAAATTCCAAGGTCTAAAAGGTTTATTTATTGATATTGCGAAATAGAAATATTAGAAGATCGTCTTTTGACACCCATTTCTACTTACAGTGGTCTTCATTTCTACTTACAGTGGTCTTATTTTCGGGAGAACAGTGTTTGATAAATTTGTTTCAGATTTTCAAGAGTCGCTTATTATTTAGAACACAAATAGATCTGTGTACTTTCGTGACTAATTAAAAGGTCAGAAAGAAACAGAAAGACCTAGTTAGTCTTCAGAGACTTGGGGAATGCCTGAGAGTATATGATGAGTTTCCTAGCGTTTAGCTTGAAGCCCTATATCTTTATGTTGATTATAAATGAATAAACCAGACACTTAGTAAAAGATCTATTGTGCCAATAAAATGGATGACTGATGAAATCAGATTATAAGCAGGTATGAGTGCGAGTAATATGATTTAAAGAAAGTCTAAATAAGTGACTTGTAAAAAATTAACTACTGCAAGTTTTTATAATGGGATCATTTTCTTTTAACGATGCAAAGGTTGATTAGCATGTTACCTCAGGAGTATTTGTAAACTGAAGGCAAATAACAATCCAGAAGGCAGCCATGTTGTTTACTGTAAGTAGTTTCAGTCAACAAGAAACTGCATGATCATTTGAGTGTAAGGAGCTGAAGCCCCATATCATCTATGTTGATTATAAATGGATTGACTGATGAAATCAGATTATAAGCAGATATGAGTGCATGTAATCTGATTTAAAGAAAGAATAAATAAGTGAGTTGTAAAAAATTAACTACTGCAAGATTCTTTAATCGAATTATTTTCTTGGTTTTGTTGTTTTCTAACGATGCAAAGGTTGACGAGTGTGTTGCCTCACGATTAGAGTGTGATGTGTGATGAATGTGTATTTGTAAAACTGAAACCGGAAATTGCATGATCATTTGGATAATTGAATGTGAGGAGCTGCAGAAGAATGAAGCATGTTGAGATTGATTCGGGCTAGGGAATAAATAGGAGGCATTATCACAAATTGGGGACAAGAATATAGTGATGAAGTGTCGGATGTGAGCCTTGCAGTTTAATAATGATTCTTTAGAAAACAAAATTATAGTACTCTGGTGGGTTTTGTGTGGAAACACAGTGCTTACTGATTAGTGTGCTTGGTTTGTTTTTGTCGTGGTTTGCACAGTAACAGGGTAATACAAAAAAGAGCTTCTTTTAGGTAAGTAGACTACAAAATTTGGTAACAATATAGCCCTTGATAGAGCAAACTAGCAATCTAGTGTTCGCATAGCTGAGTAAAAACAAGTACGATAGTGCTTATTCAATATGATTTAACTTCAACTCTTGTTCTTCATAATTTTCCATGTTCTCTACTGGTAACTTTATATCCTCTAGTCATGACATGTGGTCTTCTTTATACTTTCCCAACATTCAGCATTTCCAATGTTTTATTGTTCTATGATATGTTCTTTTATTCGAACCTTGAGCTGTAAACCATAATTAGCATCCTTGATCTTGTATTCTTTTTTTGTATCAATGTTATAATGTGTCTGTTGTGAGTTTTTGTATCTTGTGTTGCTGCTGAGCACATGAAATTGTAATAAAATAAGGATCATGACAGGCCACTTATGTGCCTCTAATGTCAAAGCATTCAACCCAAAACCAATTGACAATAAATGGAGTGACCTCTTGATCATATAAACTAACCTTGGGTGGTTCTAATCATTTGAGATGGGATACAAGCTTTCTTTACACCTTCCCTCACGTGGGACCCTTGCTTGCATGTGGGAATAACAAACAAATAGACACGCATGCTGAAAACTTCAATATAGGTAAGAAAATTGAGACAATGATGACCCAAGGCCTAATGTTAGAGCATCCAACCCAAAATCAATTGGCAATGAGTGCAAAGTGTCTTAAGTATATAAACCAACCTTGAGTGGTCCTAATCATTCGATATGGGAAACTCACTTTATATCTAACAGTAGGCTTTTTTGAGATTAACACTATGGTTTCAATGTCACCTTGGTTTACTATTGAAGTTTATTTTAATGAGTTCAAATATATATCTCATTAGATTGAGTGGAGTGTCAAAGGAGGTTCTTTAAGAAACATCGAGTCTGCTCGTGTATCGATTCCCAGCACATTGAAGTATGACGATTCAAAGAAATGGTAAGCCAACAGTTGACCCTTTTTAGTTATTGCATCTAGAGTCTCACCGCTTTTACTATCACTGGAATCTATCAACTTTAGCTATCACTTGTTGGATGTTATTTATATTGTTTATTAGCTTTATACACTAGCCTTTTACCTAATATGCATAATTGATTTCATTCGGGTATTGCAGTTATGTTCACCGAGCACGACTCATGGAAA
Source organism: Ilex paraguariensis (assembly GCA_963454935.2). Classification (NCBI taxonomy): domain Eukaryota; kingdom Viridiplantae; phylum Streptophyta; class Magnoliopsida; order Aquifoliales; family Aquifoliaceae; genus Ilex; species Ilex paraguariensis. The sequence continues at coordinate 9,265 of CAUOFW020009172.1, read as the reverse complement.
CAGATCAATATTGGAGAGGCTGGTATTGTTTTTCCTCTTATTTAATATGACTACTAAAGACAGGACACGTCGGGTTCATGGAGTTCCTCATTACTATCATAAATGAGACTCAAATCTCTGACATGTGTGTGCTCATGTATCAGGATGTTCAATGTTGCTTGTTGTCATACGGAACAACTAGTTTTCCTGTGCTTTGAAAACTTTATATTATTTGTTCCTTGATTGTTTTCTTAAAACCATTTTTTGTGTGGTGGGTTTGGGGATTGGCAATTGGTTCAAAGTGGTAAGGCTCTTGGATTAATTAAGTATAGCCACCAAACCTAATCATCAGATTGAGTAAATAGTTTGTTGGCCTAACTTGGTGATACTTTTAAAGGGGAGGCATTCAAACAATAGGCCACGTGGGTGGTATCATTTTTCTCCGCAGAGTGTTGGCTTTGCACTCTATATATACTTGAAGTTGTTGAATTAATAGTGCATCTCCATATATAGTTCATGGCTTGATTAATTTAGACTGCTGTAGCTTTTATCCATAAATAACCCAAATTTGTAGAGCTCTGAGTCTTCTTTGCAGTAATGCAAGATTCGCCTTGATCTGATATTGGAAAGAAAAGTTATGGCCAAAAAACTGATCTAATGTCAAAATCTTTCTTTCTATAATTCTTTACAAATCTGTGAAAAGGAAAGAAAATCGCAACAAACTAAGAGAGCAGAATCTGCCTAATTGCCTCTTCCCAGTGTTAGCCAACTTACATCCAAATTTAGAGCTTTGAGTCTTCTTTTCAGGGCCGCAAGAATCGCCTTAATCCAATATCGGAGCAAAATGTTATGGCCAAAATACCTCAAGAATGTCAACATCTTTCCTTCCAAAATTCTTTCCAAGTCTGTCTTTGAATGATTCTGTTACTAATTTAAGCTCCCACATGGTCTTAATTACTAAATTATCTTCAAGTGTTTCTGCTTTAATCTTGATCCTTCAATGCTCTTGGATTCTGGATGTCTTGGTTTAGTTTGAATCTCCTATTGGCTATTAGAGAGAGAGCACATGAAATGAGTGTGAACTTTGCATGGTAGATAGTGGGACCCATATATAAGTGGTTGAATGCACAAATTTAACACACAAATGTTGTCATACATGCAAAACAAGCCTGTATGATATTGCCAACTAGAAGTCATAATGGACTACAATTTAAGCAGTTAATGATATTATATGTCAAACAAAAAAAAAAAGGGAAAATTTCTTGCAGGAGTCTTATGTCTGTAGGTTCTTGTTGGATTACTATTGACATTAATAAGTGCATGGACTATAAAGATCTTCTAGGATGGCAACAGGATGGATTTGGCATAAGCAGCCCACCCCCAACCTGTCTGGGAAGGAATTTTTTATTCCCAAACCCAACACATGTCCACACAGTGGGATCTAATAGGAAAATAATGGTTCTGTCGAAGAGCCTTGCCAAGATATCTGAACTTACAAGAAAACTTTAATTTTGTCAATATTTATGGTGTGTCATGGCCATAGTTTGAAAATTCTTTCATCATACATAATCATAATGGCTCATGTATTTGAATATGTAGGCAGGAGTGAAGGCCACGTCCCTCAGAAGTGTAGTGCCTCGTCACACTATTCCTTTCAATAGTCAGACTGGTTTCCAAGAGCATGTTAAAGTGCATTTTTGAGAAGTCACCATTTTCAACCGGCATAGTTTCTCAAAAAATTAGATAAAACAAATGAAATAAAATAAAAAGGCTTGGGCCATCTGTCCACTAACTGAAATGATTTACTGCCCATTTATTAGGCTATGGCTTCCAATTGCAGCTGCCTATCTTCATGTCAACTGTAGTTGTGCCTTCTTCAGAATGTGGAAACAAAGCCTCCTGCCGGCCCCGCGGGGGGGGGGTGGGGTGGGGCTCATGCAGGCGGGGAAGGTCATTTTGAGCTTGCTCTTCAACCTTTACGATGCCAAATACTTTAAAAACAAGAATTTATGTCTGCTTGGTTAAAAAAATTGGCTTATAGTTTTTTAGTCTTTCCTTTGAGTGTAGTTATCAAAGCATTTTGTGAGTTTTTGTTTCATCTTCAGGAATTAATACCTCTGCTTTCTCTTTTGATTTTCTGCCCTATTTGTTGATAAAATCCTGTTCTCATTTCTTTGCCGGTTTTCTGTGGTGGAGTTCTTATGAGTGCTCTTTTTTTAATGTTTTGGTTTTTGTTCTCTTGCTAATTCCTTTGAATCAACAGTTTTAATTCACTCTCGATTTTATTTTGAAATTTGTTCTTTAGGACCCGAGTTGTTTGTAGAACCTGGACTTTGCAATCCAACCTAATATAATACTTTTAATGCGGATGGTAACGGGTCTACGCTGTTGATATGTTAAGAAACAAACTCTGATGACTAGGTTAGCCTATGATGCCCTTGGGAGTGAAGTGAATTTATTTTATTTCCTCAGCATGTAGGGACCAATTTACCCAGGGGAGTGGAATTGGTATAGCAATCAAGGTATCTTGTTATTGTTTCTGAAGCATCGAAATTTTATCATTTCTTCGGGGTAATAAAAATGATATCCAACTATTATACTGTAATGGCCTCAAAATAGGCCATTCTATTCAATCAATGGAATTGCAACCTTCAATGTTGGCCACAGAGAATTGAGTAACTTCATTTCAATGTGATATCTGGATGTGCAGCTCTAAGTAATACATGTGCTCAGGATTTTCTTTAAAGGTTGGCCACCATTCAGCGAGCAGAGAATAATCTTTGAGGAGTTCTCAATTCTCATTAAAATACTTAATAACTGAATCTAGTTTAATTGGCTTATAATCCTTATAAGTCTACATTCGTATATTTTCTTGTCAACATGATTCTCAATATCAACAAGCTGATGCTTGTAAAAGCGAGATTGGTATGTAATGTAGCTTATTTTCAGAACTATTTGAAGATGAACAATTCATTTTTTTTTGTTGCGCCATCTTTCATCGCAAAAGGCATATTCAATTCCAATAGTTAATATACTATCTATATTCCAGGTATGAAGGCCTCTCAGAAAAATTTCTGTCATGTGCTGTTCCAAAGCTCTTGCTGTTAGCTGGAACAGATAGATTGGACAGGTTTTCCTCATAAAATAGTCGAAACGTATCTATTAAGTTTCATGATATTTTTGTTAGTTTATTTTCTTTGTTGTTCATGCCTTTTTTGGTAATGCTTGTTCATCATACTATTCTGTGATAGCTAGAGTTTAAAATTTAAAGTTGGTTGTTCGACTTTGGAAAGTAAGAGTAATCTGTTGAAGTAGGAATCTAATACATGGTAATTCATGAGGACACATACGTGAAAATACTTATATTAACTACGTTCTTCACGTCTACATTGCTTGCATTCCCATATTTTCTTTAAATTTACGGAAAAAATTGGAACTTGTGTCATAAGTTCCATAATCGGAGGCATAATATGCCATTATAAGTCTTCATGTGTGTGAATTATAGCCAGGCCATGGGCAGGGGCAGAACTTAGGGTAGGTAAAATTATGGATAAAGAATTTTGCTAATTGGTATAAGCTATTAGAGGCTTGTACATATTTTTAAGCGCAAACATAAGAAATATAATAATAATTGAAACTAAATTAGTAAAAGAAAATAAAACTAATACAAGTTTAACCTTAATAAGATACAAAGCAAGAAGAAATGATAGAATTCTTGGCTCGTAGTGAATTCAACTCAATCATCCACTCAAACAGAGCTCAATGTTATTTTATGTCCCGAAAATCATCTATTGATTTTGCAGTGTAACATTTCTCAGTAATTTTCTTTTCGACATACATAATCGAAGAGTCCACCAATAAATTGTCATTGATTTTATTTAAAAGCATATTTTTGATAATATGGTTAAACTAATTAATACTAATTTCCCATACCTCATTTATTTTTTGGCTTGTTATAACATAAGTGGATAAGAAGTAATTGAAGTTAAAACTTTTGATGGCAATTACTTAATATATCTCAATACATTGACATGCAACGGTCATAGAGGAAAGATTAAAAATTAATGGGGACTTTAAGAGAAAACAACATGAGAATCCTTTATGTGTCATAATTTGATTTAACTCGGGATTCAAGCCAACAAAGAATTCAATAATTTTCTCTTGTTCAATCAACTTCTGGCATTTTGAAGCATTTCAAGCATATTTGCTAATCCCTGCTCTCTCGTAAATATGTGCCACGTTTCCCATCTTTAGAGTAGGCCCTCATACGCCGTCCTAAATCTCCTAGGTAGTGTGTTGAAACAAATAGACATTGCTAATCTATGGTTTCATAAAGCATAGTAGTCAAGATATAACCATGGGATTCTCAGCCTCCCAGTTATAATATTCAGGGTAGTCAATCCATGATTCTTCATTTTTATCAGTCAAATAGCCTAGTTTTCCCTTAGTAACAAACAACATATCTGATTGTGACCACACCTGGCAATTATGGCCATCAAGCTTTATTGTTGTAATTTGTTGGGTGGGTCTTCAGACTGAACCCAATTTGACTTGCAATCAAGTATCAAAATTTCGTTTCGGTGCATCAGTCACCTATGAAACGGAAACGTTTTGACGTGTGTCGAAAACGTTTTGAGTCCTTTGACCCGTTTCAAAAACATAATGAAAAAAAATAAAAAAATTAAGAATTATTTTTTCAAAATATTGGTTGAAATAGACCAAAATATCATGAAATTCCTTGAAACATTTTGAAATAATTGTGTAAATACATTGAAATATAACAAAACATTATGGAACACCTCGAAGTATTAAAATTTCGATTGCATCACTGATTTATTTCGGTCTCTTTGAAAACGGAAACGAAAAAGTTTTGGATGTTTCGATCATTTCGAAACGATATTTTAATCCTTGCTTGTAATACCTTTCTATTGTTTCTGAGAGATCGTGCTAGGTTTTGACATCTTCAAAAATTCTAGATGCACTCTAAATGGATCAATAGACCAAAAAGCCACAACAAACACAACCACTATCTCAAGAACATTTAATCAAGCCTGACAATCGCAGACCTGTTGTGGCAAAAAACACTGCCAAAGCCCTGAAAATCCATAGAAATCCAAAAATTTTGCAAATAACCATTGGGCAACAGTTGGTAGACAAAATTGACACCTTAGGCCTCAGTTTCATGCAAAAAATCCATTGAAAAGGGGCAGAATCTGTTTTTCAGAAAAACAGCCCCTTTTTTGCTGAAAATCAAAGAAATAGAGGAAGATGCCTCAAGTCTGCTAAAAAAATCCAGAAAAATCATATGGCTGGGTTTATCTAGACAGTCATGAAGATTTTTTTTTTTTAAAAATTTTTAGCAGTAAAATCAGAAAACAGAATAAATACACTTTTCCTTAGAGACTTGAAGATATGCTTATGTTTTGTTTGTAGATGGACTTGGGGCCACAAGTCCTACTCTGATGCCAAGTTGAATGATTGTAACTTGCTGAAAAGAGAGAAGAAAGGGAAAAGAGAAAAGAAAAAAGAAAAAAGAAAGAGAAGAGTGGTTGCTGAAAGAGAGAATAGTCTGAATTAAAGGTCACCTCTCTGTAGTTTTTATGTATAGGTAAAATAGTATACTGACAAAAATACCTCTCTTAGTAATAATAAAGATAAAAACTAGAATAATTATGACTACTACTACTACTACAACAATTATTATTGTTGTGGTACTCATGTGCTTTATTAGTTATCATATTAAATTGCTTCAAGCTGGAACCATGAGATTTTTTGTTGTTTTGTACTTTGCTGAGATAAAAACAGGTAGCTAGCTAGCTTATTGCGTAAAAGTATGGTGCTGAGAATGTAAGAATTTGTTCAAGTTAAAACACTGACAATTTATCTGCAATGTTATAGAACTCTAACAATTGGTCAAATGCAAGGCAAGTTTCAAATGATTGTTATCAGACATACTGGCCACGCTATACAGGTCTGTCTTGTTCATTTTCACGAGGAGTTCTCTCGTAATTCTTGATTGAGACCACAAGTTGCTTATTAATCAGTTTGGTGAAAATACAGGAAGATGTGCCTGATGAATTTACTACTCATTTACTCAGTTTTATCTCTCGCAATCGAATAGGCCCTCATGGCATTGAGGTTGGTGTTCTTGTCTCAGTAGTTCGTTACTTAATAACTATATGACATCCAGTATAAGTTGGTTAGTTGTTGAGGGCCAAGCATTTCCATTTTTCAGCTTAAATTTGTATTTTCCTTGGAGAATGAAATAGAGAATTTTTTACCATGGATATTGAAGACAGATTTTATATTTTATGCATTATGGGTCTATATTCTGAGCCGAATCAGGTCTTCATACACACATATATTGGGATATTAAAGGTTGCACACATATCAGAGTGATCTCATTACAAATAGCTAATTTCAAGTTCACCTTATTTTTTGTCTTCTCCTTCAGATTCTCATCTCGTTTACAACCAAGAATAATTTGGCGATTAGATTTAAAATAGAAAAAGGCGTGGGAGGAATATTTTTGTATTTTTATTTGAGCTATTCATTTTGATGTTTTGAATCTGTTTTTTTTTTTTTTTTTCAGATTCTTTTCTTTGTCACTTCAACTGTTTGATGATATTTTATTGAATTGTATTGCAGATACCAGGAATTCGCAGGCCATCACCATCAGAACCTTAAGTCATAAAGACACAGGCCTTGAAGATGTGTTTTGATTTTCCTCACTTTGGCTGGTGGTGGTATGAAAGAATGTTTCTGCAAGACTCTTCACGTATCCAAGATATGAGCTTTTCTGAATAAGTTCATTGGTATTTCGTTGAGGATTTTTCCTGTGATTCTCTTGGAAGTATGGTCTAGATTGAATACTAATTTTCTTTTAAACACTCTGCTGATCTAATTTGTGTTCGTCTGCTGATTGAAACCACTTGAACCTACAGATTTGAAACTAAATTATGCCTTAGCGTTGCCAGTATACTATTCCCCTGGAATTTGGTGCTCTTGTCCATTGCTATATTTGTTTTCCTTGCTGGGGTGGCCTTTTGTCCATCAAAACGAGCCTCTAATTTTTTGGGTGCAATTTTTTCTTAAAACTTCATTTATAGCATTACTATAGAAGCTCTTTTTTTTTAATCTAATACAAACTCGGTTATGAATCAAGAATTTTAGGAAAACCTATTTAGGAATAGGGGGTTAGGGTTTGGGTTTATTTATTTATTAATTTTTTTTTTTTTTTGGGGGGGGGGGGAAGGTATTATGTTTCTAGAGAGAAAACTCCAACTTCTATTAGTTCCATTGAATTTAGGGTCTGATTGGTATGTTTTTTGGGAGGAGTTTCGATTAGATTGTCCAAACTTGGGTTTGACCTAAAGATGAGATTCAACATTTAATACTGTCTATACCCATATTTGGTATGCGCAAAGTTATATGATTATTATGATAATATATTTGTATATAAATAACTATTGTGCCACTTAACCAATTTATATATATGAGGTATATAAGATATATAGGGGTATATATGTCATTTACATGTTAAACCCCCAAACTCACAAATGAAACCCCCCCTCCCTTGGGTTTCATGACCGGGCCGAGTTTGAAATCTTATTCACACTTCATGGTTACCAAACATGGGTTTTAGGGTATTAGGGTTCAGGATTTAGGGTTTTAAGGTTTTAGGGTTTTAGGGTTTAGGGTTTAGGGGTTTAGGGTTTAGGGGTATAGGGTTTAGGGGTTTAGGGTTTAGGGTTTAAGGCGGCACCTTTTCATTTTCTAGTGAGAGAAACTCTCACTTCTCTCTACCTTTTCTCTTTGCCATTGTTTCTTGTTTATTTTGATAGATCTGTGCATTTATCATGGCTTCTGCCCTGAATTTGAGCAAAATTCCACCAAAAAGCCTGATGTTTCTCGGATTCCCATCACTACCCCAACAAAATTTTTGAATTTCTCTCCCAAATCGCGAGACATAACCAAAAACTTCGCATCACTGTTCAAGAAACCCACGAACAAGGAAATCGTTCTCCCTTTCCTGTCTGTTTCAGCATTTCCACCCTCCTCTGTGGATCATTTGGGCTCTATTAAAACCTTCCATATGCCTCTTCATTCTCCGTTGTACCATAACCAGTCCTGCTCAAATATTACATCACCATCGATTTTTCCTTCGACTGTGAGCACCTCTGCAAACATTCAAATGCCATCGCTCGTAATGGAATTCCAGATCCCTAATGTTCCCTCTAGCATTCCGCTCCCTCATGTTCCTCTGATGAATCGAGATTTCCCAGCATTACAAACCCAGTTGCCTGGGCGGGGTAGCCAGCTTCCAGTGGATGCTTTGACTACCCAACACAGCCAATCGGCTCAGATAACACCGGATATTGCAACATCGGTTCCTTTTATCTCTGCAACTCCGTCTAAGCCTGCCAAAAGAGTTGTTTTCAACAATGGGGGGCCAGGGATGTACTGGTCTCCAGATAAAACTCAAGAGCTCTCTAAGGGTTTCAACCTCACTTTGATAGGCAAATGTGCCTATGGTAAGCCATCTCTTGGTGTTGTGAAGGAGTTTATTAACTCTAGGTGGCTGTTGAAAGGGGATTTTACGGTAGGCGCTTTAGATCCAAGGCATATTCTCATTAGATTTTCCAACTACGAAGATTATGTGAAAGTGTGGCTTAAGGATACTACATACATAGAAGGATTTCTATTCCGTTTCTTTAAATGGTTTCCAGAGTTTTCCTTGGAATCGAACCTCCATTAGTCCCAGTTTGGGTGTCTCTACCTGGTCTACCTATCCATCTTTTTAATAGAGAAAGCCTGAGAGACATATTAAGCCCCATTGGTAGGATTTTTGGTGATTGATAATGCCACCTTAAATCTTTCTAGGCCCGGAGTGGCAAGGGCATGTGTGAAAATGAATTTACTGGCTAGTAATCCTAAGAGGTTATGGCTTGATATGGGGGGCATGAGTGCTAGATGACAAATGATTGTATATGAGAAGGAATTCAAATATTGGCCTGCTTGTCTGAAACAGGGTCATGATGAATCCTTGTGCCGCAAAAAGAAGAAGGAAGGGGTGGAGGTCACTGTTGCGCAGAAAACTGATAAAATAAATGGCCAGAGCCATGATGATGGGTGGAAAAATAGGAAAGGGAAAGCTATTGTTGGGGATGTGCAGAAAGGAATTCCTAGGAGAGAATATAGACCTAAAAATGTTATCCAAGGTCCAAGAGTGGGGAATAACTTTGAGGCCTTGAATGAGTTAAATGAGGATGTTGATGTGAGTAAT
>CAUOFW020009171.1:0-13131 GCA_963454935.2 Ilex paraguariensis | reverse complement strand
AATGGAGAGTTAGTTAATCTCATTTCTTAATTCTTTGTTTAGCTTAAGACTCGAACAAGGAGAAAGATATTCTTAGCAAGAAGCCTTACCACATATTTATTTTTCCGGTTTCTTATCTCCTTGTAAAAATATGAACCAAACTCTACATCATATTGAGGTTAAAAATTCAGTTTCAGCAGAAAACTGTAAATAATTTTCTCAAGTGTATATTTAGTTGTATGTAAACTCAATTGATACATCTTCCTGTCAAACTTAACAAGTTTGTAAACGAGGTTGTTAAAATTAATGTTGTGCCTCTGTACCTTCTGATGAACCATAGTGCTTGAATTCATGCTCTATCGTTTCATTCTTATTAATCTATAATCTATACTACTAATAAAAGTACCTTAAGCGAAAATTTTATGATTTACTATTTTACTCTTATGAAGAATTTTAAATACCACATTATCTTTTCATAGTTAAATATCTAAATTACAATCACAATCTTATGTATTTAAATTTCAAATTACCCTCTAACATCTCTTTTATTTCTCTATTATCTTTATATAAATATCAATATCTATGAAAAAATTTAATTCACTACACAACTCTAAAAAAAATATATGCGTCATTATAGTTTTCAATAACATGTTCAAAAAATCTATCAATAGATCATTACTCTTTTCAAATAAAAAAATAACATTATGTATATATACATGTTTTTCTATCTATACTACTAATAATTTACATTACTAATAAAAGTACCTTAAAATGAAAACCTTTTGATTCATTATTTTACTCTTATAAATAATTTTAAATACCACACTATCCTTTTGTAGATAAATATCTAAATTACCATCATATACTTACGTGTTTATATATTCAAATTACATCTAACATCTCTTTTACTTCTCTATTCACTATGTATGAATATCAGTATCTATGAAATTTTTTAATCGACTATGTTACCCTTAAAAAATATATGCATCACTATAGTTTTCAATACAATGTTCAAAAAATCTTTCTAACTTTCATCAATCTAACATTACTCATTTCAAATATAAAGATAACATTATGCTTATATATGTATATTTTTTTATCCAAATTTCAACAATTTTATTTTTATGATAAAAAATAATCTTTTATGTAGTTTTTTTTAAAATAATTTATATTAAATCAACGTAATTCTTCAATCACAGTAAACTTTTCATGTTTTATTAAGGGTTTATATAAAAAAAATATAGTTTATTTTTAAGTAAAACTTGAATTTTAGAATTTTAATATTCTTTTAAAATATATATTATAGAGCAGTATATTATATTTTAGGTTTAATAACACTTTTAGTCTCTGAAATATCTCTCTCTCTCTCTCTCTCTCTCTCTATATATATATATATATATATATATATATATGTTTTATCAGTTTTGTCCTCATTATATCAATTTTGTCAATTTAGACTCTAAAGTAACTTAGTAGTTTAAATGATATATACATAGACAACATGTTAAGTTTTTGACATAAATGATCACGTGTTGGTCACGTGATACTATCTGACGGAATGACACGTGGTCACTTCTATCAAAAAAATTAATGGGCTGTCTGTTTAGGGACCATTTAAACAAGAATTGAATATTTTTTGGATAAAATTGACAAAATTCATATATTAAGGACGAAATTGACTAAAGCACATATTTTAAAGACCCAATTAACCCTATATTTTATTCCTATTGACCTAACTAATTGCTAATTATAATAAGCATTGATTAAAATATTGACAATTATTGTTATTTTATTCAATGAATTATAAGTTAAAACCTAATCAAATGAATTATTTTTGTCTTTTTTTTATAGTTAGAACAATAAATAGCTGAGAACAAACAATATTTTTCCAATTTTATAGTATAATGCAAGCTATAAAAATATAATTTTGATAAATTTGAGATGATATTTAATGTAAATATACATGTATTTAATATTTTTATTAATATTTTATATACAAAAATTGTTCACGTACAAAACATGTGTTGCATTACTAGGACTATAAAATGTCAACAAAAGTTTTGATTGAATATAATAACCTTAATATAATTAATACTCATTTTATCCTTTTAGACATGTGACCTTCAACTTTTTTCAAATGCCTATACGTGTGAAAATATATATGCCCTTTAATCTTTCTTTAATTGACTTAAATATTTACATAAATTATGTTAATTATTCCTAATGCATCTTTACCCTTTTGTCGTCCACAACAGACACCTATCTTTTCTTCCATGTGATCTCGTCGTCTTTCATGTCAATAAATGGTTTGTGTGAATTTATGAGCATACAACTATAGCAACTATTTACAAACCTTATTTTCTAAGTTTTTAAAAAATATAGGAAAGAATTTTCGATTTGCATAATCGTATGATTTGCAGAAATCCAATTTGCAAGCACTCTCAAAGATAATTCATTCCAAAGAATTGGTAGCGAAAGCAAAATTTTGACCCCCGTCAAAGGCCTATGAAGCTACCACTGAGCACAAGCAACATGTAGATTACAACATGGCCTCTTTGATTACCTTTTTTATTGTTAAAAGAACACTCATACGCTTGGTAATTCCAAAATAATTAAGTCTATCCCCTTCTATGATATTCAAATGTTGTGTAGAAATGAATTTTGGTTATTGTGGATTTTTTGATGAATGCCACTCATTTTATGACTACTCTTTATACGAAAAATGGATAGTTATAGACAGGATTCCTAAAGTGCGTTTAGAACAAGAAGGTTGTTGTTGAGTAATGCTAGGATTTGAAAATTGCAAATGGAAAAGAAAAGCAGCTTGTCATGTATCTATGATAGATGTATAGGTATCATTATATTTCTTTTGGGACTTCCCAATATTTAACCTGGTAACGAAAAATTTGATTTTCATGTACACTACCTGTTTGAGCATTTGATTTTTTTAAATAACTGTCTTATTAAAATTATCTCTTCCCCAATTTTCCTGATATATTATTTTTGACCTTGTAGATATTAAAGAGAGATGAGGAAGGATCATACATATGAAGTTATAAAGGTGTCATCAAAGTCTTGGAATTATTTGGTCTATATGCTTGATGCGCAATTGAAATGAAGACTCTGGGACTACTAACTTTACGTAAGTTGGTCTAATGGAGTTTTTCTTATGAGTGGTTTAGATGGACCAATGGTCTATTTATAACGTGCTTAGTTTTATGAAGTATGTCTATGAAATTTGTTTTACGTGCTCAACGTTAGCTAAGCATTAGGGTTAATAGAAGATTGTTTCCTTGTATTTTACATGCAGGGAAAAAAAGAAAATTCAATAGAAATGAATAAGCATGCTTTAGCCGATTAGATTTTCGTTTTGGATTTTACTTGTTATCGTGTAATTTGATTTTTAAAATTCAAAAAAAAATCACATGCAACGGACGTGTGCATCAACTAATATAATAAAATAACTAGAAATTTGTACTACATTTTGTATAAGACAATAACAATGATTTTGATTAATCTAAAGTGATCCATAATACATGAATTAAATGGGGTGTGTGTGTGTTTTGATATATTTAGTGTGTGTATGTTTTTTTTTGGTGTCGTAGTGTGCGCGTGGATGTGTGTGTTTTTTGGTGTACTTGTGTATGTATATTTGTGTATTAGTATATGTGTATGTGTATTTTTGTGTGTGCGTGTATCAATGTGTGCATTTTAGTGTATTGGTATGTGTATATATTTTGGTGTATTAATGTATATTTTTGGCGACTTAGTGTGTGTGTGTGTGTTTTGATGTCCTAGTGTATTTGTGTGTTTGAGTATATTAGTTGTGTGTGTGTGTGTTTTGGTATCTTAATATATGTGTGTTTTGGCATATTAACATGCATGTATTTAGTGTATTAGAGAGAGAGAGAGTGTGTGTGTGTATTTTGGTGTATTATTGTGCATGTTCATATTTTGGTGTATTAGTGTGTGTGTCGTATTGCTGTATCAACAAGTGTGTGTTTTTTTTAGTATTAGTATGCTGTATATTTTGGTGTATTAGTGTATGTATATATATATTTTGGTGTATTAATTTGTGTGTTTTAGTGTACTAGTGTGTGTGTGTGTGCGTATTTTTTTTTTGATATATCAGTGTGTATTTTAGTGTATTAATGTGTATTTATATTTTTTGTGTAAAATATGTTATTTGCTTTGAAAAAGTAATTTTTTTTGTTTTTTTGAAAAAATACTATTTTTTTATTTTGCTTCTTAAAAGTTTTTTTTTGGCTGAAAAATAAACTCTCCTTTTTAATTTTTTTTTTAATATTTTGCTTTAAAAAGCGAAAAGCAATGTTTTTTTTTGAAAAGTTCGTAATAATATTGCCTATTTTTTTAAGGGAGAATTACACCAAAACACCCTAAAATTTGTCACTTAAACCCCTTAATATTTAAAATATTATACATACTTCTAAAATTTGTACGTGCATAACACTTAAACCCCTATCTTCAATGTCTGTTAGAATATCCGTTAGTATATTATACTCAAACCCGCAAAAGTTTATATGTGCGTAATATTTAGATTTCTCAAATTTAAAATATTATACTCAGATAAAAAAAATCAAATAAAAGATAAAATATCAAATATTTTAAATTTTATAACCAAAATTCATGTTCTATTATGTTATTTTTTAAAATTAAATTAAAAAATCATATCAATAAATGACATAATATAACATTAATTTTAATTTTTAATTATGATATAAAATTAATGACAAAAAATTAACCAAAATTCATGTTATATACTAATTATGATTTTTTAACAAAAAATTGTATTTTTATTTTTAATTATATATCAATAAATGACATAATATAATATAAATATTGATTGTAAAATTTAAAATATTTAATATATTCTATCTTTGATTAAAATATTTTTTGTCTAAATATAATATTTTAAACGTAAAGGATCTAAATATATCTATTAAACAACAAAACAAACCCAATTAAATATTGAAGATATTGCGCCTATTATAGTTTAGTCACTTTTTTATTTTTTATTTTTTAATTTTATTCTAATAGATAATATAATTATATACTAATTATAATTTTTTTAAAAAAAATTTAGATTTTTATTTTTGACATTGACGGCAAGGATCTGAGTGTAATTTATTAACGAATATTGATGATAGAGGTTTAAGTGTACGTACATTCAAATTTTAGGCATTTATGTGTAATATTTTAAATATTATAATTTAAATGATTAAGCGACATTAGGACGTCCGAATATAATTCTCCGTTTTTTTAATCCTTGTTTTTTTTTTCAAAATTCACTGCAGTGAATAAACATTTGGAATCCGGAGCCCCCTTTTATCACTGACCCACTACAATAGCGGCTGAGGTACAATTTTGGCTTCTCACTTACGCATGTTCTCACTCCTCTCTTCACTTTTTCCCCATCTCTCTCTGTCTGCATGCTCCGGCGACGCGCGTGATATCCAATTTCCGGTGAGTTTACCTAAGAACTTATTTCTCAGGCGAACCTACGTGATTTTTGGGACTAAAAGTGTCAGACCATCAGGTTCTCTCTGTTCGGTCGGAGATTAACTTTCTTATTTTCGCCTCACTTCTCTGTCTGTCTGATATGTACATTCATATGTATTACCGATCGTATACAAAAGGAGAGAAGAGGAGACAGTGCGGTTAGAGAGAGAATAAAGTGTTGTGTCGTTACTGTTAAGAGAGAAGCTAGTTTCAGTATGTCATGGTGCGTCTTTTTTTTTTTTAAGGGAAATTTCAGTAACTTTTTCTATTTTATCTTAGTTTCAAGAACACTCTTTTTATTTTTTAAATCTTCACGGACACCCCTTAAAGATTAAGATGTTAATTAGAATGTACTTTTCTTAAATTATCTATGATATATTTGAAAAAATTTATCTGCATCCCCTCTAAATTGACATATCTTCAATGAGACCCTTTATTTTTTAAATTTTTTTACGTATTAAAATTTAGTTTGAGCTAATTAAAATTTATTTTTTATGTATTAAAAATTGAGCCGATTAAAAATTAATTAATTTTTAATCGACTCAAATTAAATTTTAATCAGCACGCATAGAATTTTAATCTGTCTGAATTTTGATATATAAAAAAATATAAATTTTAAACGATTCAATTTTTAATACATAAAAAATAAATTTTAATCAACTTGAATTGAATTTTAATAAATAAAAAAAATATAAATTTTAATCGGCCCCAACAGTTCTAGTAGAGCTCAAATCGACTTGAATTTTAATATCTAGAATTTTTTTTTAATAGATTTGAATTTTAATACGTAAAAAAATAAAATTTAATCAGTTCAAATTAAATTTGAATTGACTTAAATTTTAATACGTAGAAAAATGACTTAACTTAAATTTTAATGCGTAGAAAAATGAATTTTAATCGATTTGAATTTTTACATGTAAAAAATAGATTTTAATCGAATTTTATGTAAAAAAAAAGTGTGGGGTTTATGTGGGACATTTTTTGGTATTTTAGATGATTTGTTTTTGATAGAAATGGTGCCTTAACCCGGGGGTATCAGGGATGTTTTTGATAATAGAGAGAGTGATTTTGAAGATATAAAAACTAGAAGGGGCGTGGTTGAATTTTTTTTTAAATGATTTTTTGCTTTATTTTGGGCTATTTTATGATAACTGTTGATATTTTACTGCTGTAATGTTTCTGTTTTTTTCACAATTTTTTCATATTATAGTCCTTTTTGTCTATATTTATGAGCACATATCTATTTTTGCACACTGTATCTCTGTTTGTTTGTTTGGTTTTTTTTTTTTTTTAAAAAAAATCGACATATATTTCCCATGTTGTCAATTATTTTTGTATGTGTATTTTGCAGGTGACATCTCAGGTTTCCTTAATATGCTGAGTGAGACAGAGTATATTTATGACTATATTACTTTGTTTGGTTCATATCAATCTCATTTTTTCATAGAAACTGGCTTTATATATAGATTAGTCTTTCACATTTTAAAATGCGATTAAATCTCATTTGTGAGTGAAAAATGAGTTTTGTGACTAGGACTTTGATTCTCAGTTCATTCGCCTCTGAATTTATAGGTGCTTTGCTCATGTGTGAGATTGCCTATTTAATCTCATATTGCAGAAGACAATACCTAGTATATATATTTGGCATCTCTATATTCCTCAACACTGTACCAAGCAGGCAATTCAGTCACTCACATCAAATATCGAGTAGAAGAAGGCCTCGTTCTTCAAAAACATAAGACGACAGTCATGGGCGAGACGTCTGTCCATCCTTTCCCTAACAATGATGGTGCAATTGGTAATCACTATGTTGTCTCCCTTTGGGTACTTGTGTGTTTTTTATGCGGTTGAATCAAAAGATCTAGATGCTGAAGTCTGAGCATTGTATTAGAGGTGTCTGAAACATAGATATTGGGATCGTAGATACCCCTAACGTCCCACGAACCAGGTTCGCACGACTCTTTTATAAGGTGGGTACGTTAACCAGATCACTCAAAGTCTTGACCCCAAATTATAAGTCTAACCGTAAATTGATTCATGATATAAGTAATCCACATCATAACTCTATCTTGTTATTTCTTTATTTTGGTGTTCTTTAAAATAAATATTTATTAACTATGTGTATACCAATATATTATTCTATATAAATGTTACAAAATGAACCACGACTCAAAATAGTTAACCAACTAAGGCTACTCTTACTGTACTGTGTATTAGAACAAGTATCGTACCACGTACTAAATCGATCCACGATCCATGTAACGTTGGTCTGAATGGTTTGTTTTAAATCTGGGCATAGTTTTTATTATTCATCCAGACATAGGAGAAACCTATGTTATAAATTCATCTCGTACTTTTTTTTTTTCTGTTTTTCTCTTTCTTTGTATTTTTCAGAATTTTTTAAGAATATATTATCTGCAATCAAGTTTCTATATAAAACAGTGATATTTAGCAAAGTATGAACCTTTTTGAGTTTGTGTGCAGAAATTTCAAGGACACTGAGAGAGGTTCCACCAGGTGATTACCTATTTCAAATCAAATCGTTCTCATTGCTTTCCAAGGCAGAAGAGAAAAGATTTGACTCGAGTGACTTTGAATCAGGTGGTTACAAATGGTGAGTTCAAATAGAAATCCTTTCTTCTCACTTCTGGGAAGTCTTGCTTTTTAAAATCCGAGATAAGTTTTCTCATTGTGTGCTTTGCCTTATTTGCAGGAAATTGTGTCTATATCCGACTGGATATGAGAAGGAAAATGGGAAAGGGCATATCTCTCTCTACTTAGCAATATCAGAGGCAGATACATTACCTCTTGGTTGGGAGGTTAATGTCGAATTCAAATTGTTTGTGTATGATCATATCCGAGACAAGTACTTGACCCTCCAAAGTAAGATTTCTCAAAATGCACATTCTTGCACTCGTAGTAATAATAAGTCTGTTTAAGCGGTCAGAAAGAGTATAACTTAAATTTTTTCTTTGCGTAACCGGTGTCTGTCATGTATGTAGATGCTGATGGGAGACTAAGACATTTCCACAGGTTTAAGACGGAGTTCGGTTTTGCCAAATTACTTTCCCTTGACACTTTCAAAGATGCTTCTAACGGATACCTTATTGATGACTCCTGTGTGTTTGGGGCCGAGGTTTATGTCATTAAATCTACTGGCAGAGGAGAGTGTCTTTCTTTGAAGGAGGAAACTTATTTCAATAGTTACGCTTGGGAGATCAAAAAAATTTCTGAGAGAAAAGAGAAGCGTTTGTTCTCTGAACCTTTCACCATTGGAAAGCACAAATGGTTTGAGCCCTTGGTTCCTCAATTCTTATTCTCTATGTACTATAACCAGATGGAATTGTTTCTTATGTACTGCTTTCTTTATTCATCTAGGAAGATACTTGTTTATCCCGAAGGACATGGCAGTGGAAAGGGCAAAAGCTTATCTGTCTTTCTATGTTTAGATAATTGCGGATCCCTTCCAACCAAGGTAAAATTGTATGTGGAATTTAGCGTCTTGGTAAAAGACCAACTCAATGGCAACCACTGCGAAATGAAAGGTGAACACTTGCCCTCCATCTTTAACATATCACATATGTTCTTTTTACAGAGACTGAAACTGGTTTGTCACTATTTTCCTTTTAAAATTAGTTTGTTGCCTTCCTCTAAAATTTTCCTCTCAATTATTCTATCACAGGTGGTTACTGGTTCTGTGTGACCTAAGCAAAAGCGGGGGTTTTGATCTAATTTCTCTTCCTGATCTGCATGACGAATCGAAGGGGTTCGTAGTACTAGATAGTTTGGTTGTTGAAGTGCATATTCACGTGATGTCTGATGTGAAAGAGTTCTCCTCCAAAATGCCTGCTTTATAAACAGTGTCTGTAGAGGCCATACTCCGAAAGCCAATGTTGTTCCTTTTCCTATTTTTGGTGAATACCTTGCTAGTAACCACTTTCAAGCGATTCTGCATTATATTACGGGAAATTGAAGGGAAGGGATAATGGAGTGGATCTAAATCCTTATTACACTGAGCTGATCACAAAGATGTACTCAGATTTGACTGACTTCACAGTAAAGTAAAAAATAAAGGGAAATTTGGGTGCCGGTATACATAACTTATTGGGGGTGGAAGTCCATTTGAAAAAACATTTTGTGTAAAAGTCTATTTCGAGTTTGAATTACTATCATACTCTTAAACTTAAGAGAAACCAATCAGAAAAGAAGCCACTCTTCTCGAAAAAAAAGGCAACTAAATTTGTGTTGAATTTGGTTGTGGATTTTTGCTTGGGAATTTTGAATCAATATTAATTATTGCAGGTTCTAATTATTATGAAGAGTCTATTAATATGGAGGCTGAATTTTTGGGGTTATATGATATACTTGAGCTTGAAATTTGGATTTCTCATATCCTAATCAGTTTGAATTTTCAAATAACCCATGCTTTTAAGGACGCTAATGCAACAATAGATTTGTAGGCAAACAAAGGGATTCTTGACCAACAACCAAGGATTTATCTTAGTTGGAAGGATTTTACCGTAGACGGTGGGTTACATCTTTGCGGGATTATCAAGGAATTTTCAATCAAATGGGGAAATTTCGTTGGAGGAAGATTTTGGAGGTTTCGATTACTCTTTCGGGTCTTCTTTATTTTTTTTTTAATGCAATCTTTAAGTATTTTTTCATTGATCAACTATTAATTGTATTAGATTGCATAAAGTGGTAAGGTTCTTTGTACCCCTAGTTTCATGTTATTTTTGTTTTATTAATAAAATGTGCCTCGCTATAACGAGATTTAATGAAATAAAATAAAATAAAATTACAGTTGTGACTTCATAGAATGACAAATTAATTTCATGGCTTAACCATTACATATTACAACAAACATTGGATTGCGTTAATAGAGAGACACCATATAGCGCAAACTAATTTCATGTCTTGACCACTACTAAGTACAAAAAGCATTGACTTGTGTCTACAGAGAGACACACCACAGAATGACAATTTGATTTCAGTACTTGTCCACTACATGCAACACAAACAATGGTATTATGTTCATAGAGTGACAACTTAATGACAATTTAATTTCAGTACTTGTCCACTACATGCAACACAAACAATGGTATTATGTTAATAGAGTGACAACTTAATTTTATGGTTTGACTTATACAGACTACAACAAACATTGGATTTTGTTCATAGAGAGACACCATAGAATAACAAATTGATTTCATTGCTTGACCAGTACAACTTATAATAGACATTGAATTGTGTTCATAAAGAGACACCACAGAGTAACAAAATTGATTTCATTCCTTGGCCAGTACAGACTATAACAAAAATTGGATTGTGTTCATAGAGAGACACTATGACGTGATAAACTAATTGCATAGCTTGGTCACTACAAAGCTATGATGTCTCTCTTTGATGTCACTTTTTGGTCTTACTTTTTTTTGGATTGTGTTTTTTCTGATGTTACTCTTTGTAATTACAAAGGCAACAACACAAAAAGAAAATAGTAACAACAATAAAACTGGTTTTTGATTCTATTTTATTATATAAATGGTTTCTTAAATTAATGGATAATTAACCGTTTGAATTTTGAAACGATTCCATTAATAATCTTGTCCGTCAAAGTTTTGTTTTTTCTCCATTGACCTATTTACGGATTCTATTTTCTTCAAACAGACACCGAAACTCATCCTCTCCAAGTAGACGTTGTATCGATTACGGTTTCAAAAATGTCAACAACGTTTGTTTTATTTTTTCTTCGTTCAACCATTTACGGATTCTATCCTCTTCAAGCAGCCATCGAATCTCAACCTCTCCAACAAGACATTATATCGATTTTGTTTTAAAAAAATCGATACAACATTTATGTGTTGTTAATTGTAGGAAGGGCCCTTCATTAAGTGGCATGGATTACTCTGAAAACTGGAGACAATGATTTTTATTTTAGTTATTTGAGTTAAATTGTACAATAATGATATGAACACCATCTTTGTGCACCACCTAATGTGGGATGATCCTAGCCATTGAAAATTCAATGAAGTTAATGGGATCCATTAATCTAATGGTTCACATTGAGATGTTACAGAAAGGTGATAAGTATAGTATTGTTGTAAATTGTATTAGTGTAGCTTTCGCTAGGAATCTTAGTACTCCTTGCTATTGTAAAGCATTGTAGGTAAAAAAAAAAAAAAGTAGAATGGATTAAATCTGGTTGCTAGGGGCCTGGTTCTTCCTGTAACTGTTGTAAAGCTAGAGAACTTTTAGGCTATGCTTATTTAACTATCTTCTAAACTACCGGAAAAAGGGAAAAGATATTCTAATAGCTGAAGTTTGTAATTGTTGTCCTCTTTCACAATATTTAAGGTTTGCTTGTTACACCGTTCAATCATTCGTTCAAGCATATGTTTATTTACCTGCCTTATTTGCCAGTTTATTTGATTGTTGTTGTATGCGTTTAGCTATATTACTGATTTAAAGGCAAATCCTGCATAATTAAGACTAACAGTACTTCTAAATGTGCAAACTGAAAAAGCCACAAATCATCCAGAAGTTGGTATCATAAACTTTTTCTTGGCCAAATATCCACAATACTAGCCAAACCAACAAACCCTAATCAGAAAAAAGTGTACGTCAGTTGGTGGTGGGTTGTTTGTGGGGTGGACCTAGATGGTGGACAGCGACGGAGATGATAAATGGTGATGTGTTTTTGGTGGTGATTTCAGGTTTTTAAAAGATGTTGGGTGGTGAATTATGTTCAGACTGTGGTGGCTATGATTATGAGCAAGGAAAGAGCAAAGCAAGGCTTTTTAGAACCCCCGGTAAGTCATGGCATCCTTAGGCAAAAACTATGCTCCGTCCCTACTTACATGGCTTCAAATGGTGGTTGATGGAGCGTTGGTATGGTGTCGATGAGAAACAAGACTAGGCCACTCATTCGGCATTAGGGTGCACTTACAAACAGTAACCTCTGCCAATTTTTCCATTCACCAACAAAATCCACAACGGTTTCATATCAGAAATTAAAGTATATTACAGCCCCAAAGTACAAGGATTTATGGTGAGAACATTATTATGCTACAAAATTGTGGCATGCAACTTCTGCCCTATTTATATTGCATTTTTCTACAACATCATCTGATCTTCTAAGAGCACTACTTCTGACCATAATATCTGTCTAAATTCTAGCTTATTCTAGCTAATCAAATATTATGTTCGTGTCATAGCTTAGGTGTTACTTTCTGGAACTTTTTTAAAGGCAGTATGCCAGCCTGCATGGTTTAACTGGGTGTGAAAATAATGGGACCCGTATACCAACCTGGAAAAAAGTCATGCATCATACCTATCTAGCCACTAACAATATTGGTCTGCCACCAAATCATTTCTTCTCTATAAATGCTTTCTGCTACTTGAAATGTTCAGTAAAAACACAATCAAAATTTTTCCTCTCGCCAGACGCAATGAGCATACAATGGACAACTCGTCATGTAGGCAGAGACAAAACTACACCCAAAATCTTGAAACAAAGACTTACAGTTGACGAACCTACTAATCCCGTGGTATCCAAAACATCAAAAAATAATGACATTACATCCAGCTTGATTGTTGGTATTTATAGAACATCAGCTGCCCAAAAATTCC
>CAUOFW020009170.1:0-13141 GCA_963454935.2 Ilex paraguariensis | reverse complement strand
TGGCTTGGAAGGTGAAAGAACCAAGAATTGAGCAAAATGAGTTAAAACCTACCAGTAGGTTTGTTATAAAACTACCCGTAGGTTTTGGCTACTGGAGTGGTTTCTACCGATAAGTTTTGCTGATGCAATTCAAGCTCTGCCACATGGGGATCCCATCTATGGGTCTCCCACTTGTTCCTTGACACCCCTTACATATAGACATACCTCCTCAACCCTAGCCTTGGACTTTGAAGGCTAAAGCATTAATGAGGAGGAGAGAGAAGAGAGGAAGCTTGGGAATTACTGGGTAGGCTGTCCTAGCCTACCCCATGCCATCACTTCAGCCTCTTATGGATGGGAGGGCTGTCACCTGCCTAGGGGGACCTCCATGGACGAATTTGTAAGCTCCATTTAGCATTAGGGGAGATTTGTACTGCATCATAGAGAGAGAAGCTCAAGGAAGAAGATGAAGTTCTAGAGAGAGAAATTTATGTTTTTGCATTTTCTTCCATCCATTTCACTTATAGTTTCCTATAAGACTTGTGTAAGTTTCATTTAATGTTTTTAATACCATTTATTTTAAGTACATTGCAATTTTAGTTGCACTTGTTAGATTCTACCATTGTTGTATGGATTTTCCTCCATTTCAAGCTTTTGAAATGGGTATTAAATACATTTATTCATAGTTTGAGTTTTCTTGCATTAATCCAAGCCTCAACCTTCATTTTTTTACAATGTCTCTTTATTTCATTTATGTTCTTGCGTTAAATATGAGTAGCTAAGTTTTGGGTTGTCTAATCCAAAAGGGACTTCCTCTTGAGTATGCTAAATCAACTCATTTCCCATTCATCCTCGTAGTGTACGACAGTTCAGTTTAACTAGGTTGAGTGTAGACGTGGTTGTGAGTTCTTGATATACTGTAGACTTGTCACGAGGTATACTTGAATCCTCAATTCCATTTTGATCACGTGCTTTCTATGAATCAATCAAACGTCTAAGCACCATTGGACGAATGTCTTGAGTTGATTTGGCATTCTCATTGGAATGACTTCTTTGGATTAGCCAACTCTTGTTTCCATTACACTTCTAGAACAATCTTCACTCACCAAAACATCAAACTCAAAATATTTTTACACTTTCCTTTTTCACCAAAATCACCTTCGACATAATTCCCTTCCTTCCACGAGGAGACAACCTTGGAATACAAATTCCAAGTAAACCACGATTCTCAAAAGTCTCTTTACGCTTGGAGAGCACTTTTGTACCCACACACACTTTTACCCCAATTCTTGCATCATTCCGAGGGAGAGTGACACTCCCCCCCCCCACAAGCCACACATTTGAGGGTGATGTGCGAGATTAAAGCATACGAGAAAAACAACCAAGTATTTTTGGCACCATTGTTGGGGAGTAAAACGTTGAATTAAGAAGGTGATTTTTGGACAGCGGAGATAAGTCCTATGATTTTCATCACGGGCTGAGGTACGTTGCTCCTTGTATATACTTTTGTTTACTTGTCTTTTCATTTGTAGATAGTGTTTTGTATGTGGAGATGGGATGAACAAAATCGATTGGTTAGACAAGCTGTAGGCCCCAATATGAACATTGACCAAGACTTACCCGAGGATGCAGGTGATAATTTTGAGAATGTAGGTGTCAATTTGAACATTCAAAGGGCGGGGGAGTGCAAGACACTAGAATGCCCAATCCTCGAATGTAATTCCCCCTCCGTTGAATGAAGGGAACAACATCCCAATTGATCCTCCGACGAGGTCAATGCGGGATTACCTTCAACCCACAAGAAGCACTACCCCCTCATGAATTCTCTTACAAGTCCAAGCTCATGCCTTCCTAGTTAAGCCATGAATGTTGCAACTACTTCCTAAATTCCATGGAGTTGAAAAGGAAAATCCCTACTTGCACATAAAGGAATTTGAAGAAATAGTTGCAACCTTTCTCACTAATCATGGTATGGAAGACATAGCTAGAATGAAATTATTCCCCTTTTCCCTGAAAGATAAGGCAAAAAACATGGTTGAATTCCTTGAAGTCTTGATCCATAACCTCTTAGACTCAAATGTTTTCTGAGTTTTTAAACAAAATTTTCTCGGTCCCTAAAATCACCGTTCTTACAAACAAATTCAAAACTTTTCGAAGAAGTCCAATGAGCAATTCTACCAATGTTGGGATCACTACAAGGAATTACTACAATCCATTCCACACCATGGCTTTGAACCATGACAATTGGGAAGTTTCTTTTATGAAGGAATCACATCGGACCATAGTTCATCGACATGATGTGTAATTGGTAGTTTTTGAACAAAGACCCAGATGAGGCCCTAGAATACTTTGATAAATTGGCACAAAATGCACAATCTTGGGATATTACAGATCTCATCGATGTACCGAGGTCATCTCTGGGTAGTAATCAATCACATGGGGGGATGTATAATTTGAGGGACCAAGAAGACTTGCTTTCCAAAATTTTCAAATTGTCCTGTAAAGTTCAGAGTCTTGAGGTCAATAGGAGACACGAGATGTCCAATATTTCAAAAACTGAGCAATCTTGCTCAATTTTTGAGAGTGTGGAGCATTCCATATTGGAGTGCCCTAACATTCCGACGCTTAAAGAAGTGTACCATGAGCAAGTCAATGCCTTTAACCAAACGAGGCAATCATTCTCTCCGCACTCAAACACTTATAATTTGGGTTGGAGTACTCACCCGAACTTTAGTTGGAGAAATGAGAATCTCACTCCTCATGGGTCAAATGCATACTCACATTCCATGCCTTCTAAGCAAAGTCAATACCAAGGGCAAGGTCAGTCATCTAGCTCTCAATACCCCCGTTCCAATCCACAAAGATATTCACCGAACCCACCTCTACAAAATTTCTCCCAAAGTCTACCTCAAAGTTATAGTCAACAAGGACCGTCCAATCCTCCCACCTACCAACTTCCCCATAAGAGGAATTTGGAGGATGTGCTTTATAATTTCATCCAAAGTCAAACCGCCTTTAACAATAACATTTTGGCTTAAGTCACAAAACTGACCAATGCCATAGGGATTTCTTAACAAGAGAAAGGAAAATTCTCCACTCAACCCTAAGAGAACCCTAAAGGCCAACATGTAATTGAGCCATCGGAGCCCATTAAAGAGAGTTGTGAGCAACTCAAGGCAGTCACCACCATTCAAAGTGGCAAACAATTTGATAAGACAATTGTGCCAAAAGTCTCACCTAAGGCCACATTGCCAATAGAGGAAGAGACTAAGGGTGACACCAAGAGGGGTGAGGTGAGTGAGAAGAAAGAATTGATTGATGAAAATGTGCATGCATCCCCCATTCCTGCCCCTTTTCCCAATCATTTGAAGCCACCCATGAAGGTGGCTTACGATTATGATATAATTGAGATGTTTAAGCAGGTTAAAATCAACATTCCACTCCTCGATGTCATAAGGTAAATTCCATCATATACCAAGATCTTGAAGGACTTATGCACGGTGAATAGAAAATGGAATATTCATAAGAAGACATTCCTTACCGAACAAGTGAGCTCAATCTTGAGGACGAACACCCTACCAAAGTTCAAGGACCCCAGATGCCCTACCATTGCCATCACAATAGAAAAATGTCAGGTGGAGCAAGCTTTTCTTAATTTAGGGGCAAGTGTCAACCTCCTACCTTACTCAGTTTACCAACGACTCTAACTTGAAGATTTGAAGCCAATTTCAATCACTCTTCAATTGGCAGACCGAAGTATTCGAACACCGAAGGGAGTAGTGGAGGATTTCTTGGTGCAAGTGGATAATTTTTATTTCACTATTGATTTATTGTGCTTGAAACTCACCCGGTTGCTAACCCTGGTTCATAAATTCCTGTCATATTAGATAAACCATTCTTTTCTACTTCTAATGCTGTTATTAATTGCAGGAATGGACTGATGAAGCTTACTTTCAAGAACATGACTATGGACTTCAATGTATTCAATTTATGTAAACAACTGAGGGATGATGAGGAAGTGCATGAAGTAAATAGGATTGACACATTGGTGGACGAGCACTTGGAGCTGTTGGGCATGTTGAAAGTGGGGGAGGAAGAGGTTAATGAGCAAGAGGAGCTGGAGAGCTTGAAAGTGGTGAAAAATAGACCCCTACATTTGAGAAACTTCCACATCTAGACAAGAAGATATTTTCATCGAATGTATAAAATCCCATTTTGGAGTTGAACCCCTTACCATCAAATCTCAAGTATGCATACCTCGGGGATGACAAAACCTTCCCGGTGGTCATAAGCTCAACTTTAGAGGTGAAGCAAGAATAGGATCTCTTGAAAGTGTTGAGGAGGCACAAGAGAGAGATTGGTTGGAAAATTGCCTGACATTAAGGGGATAAACCCCCTTATTTGTACACACCACATCTATCTTGAGGAAAATGCAAAACCATTTCGACAACCACAACGGAGACTCAATCCCATTATGAAAGATTTGGTAAGGGATGAGGTACTTAAGCTACTTGACGTAGGCATCATTTTCTGATTACCGATAATAAGTGGGTTAGCCCCACGCAAATAGTACCCAAGAAATCAGGAGTCACAGTTGTTGCAAATGAGCAGAACGAGCTTATTCCAACAAGGGTGGTTATCGGAT
The DNA here is from genome assembly GCA_963454935.2 of Ilex paraguariensis. Classification (NCBI taxonomy): domain Eukaryota; kingdom Viridiplantae; phylum Streptophyta; class Magnoliopsida; order Aquifoliales; family Aquifoliaceae; genus Ilex; species Ilex paraguariensis. The sequence continues at coordinate 8,517 of CAUOFW020009170.1, read as the reverse complement.
GGAGAGTATGTATTGATTACTGAAAACTCAACTTGTGCACGAGAAAAGACCACTTTCCATTGCTATTCCTCGACTAAGTGTTGGAAAGAGTAGCTGGGCACATATTTTACTGCTACTTGGATGGCTACTCCGGGTACAACCAAATTGAGATAACATTGGAGGATCAAGGAAAGACCACCTTCACTTGTCCCTACGGTACCTTTGCCTACCGACGCATGCCATTTGAGTTATGTAATGCCCCAGGGACTTTTCAAAGATGCGTGATGGGAATTTTTAGTGATATGGTGGAGAAGATCATGGAAGTGTTTATGGATGACTTCTTAGTGTTCGAGGATTCCTTCGGTTGACGTTTGGAGAACTTAGAGAGAGTATTGGAAAGATGTGAGGAGAAAAAGTTGGTCCTTAACTAGGAGAAATGCCACTTCATGGTGACATAAGAAATTGTGCTAAGGCACATCGTCTCGAAAAAGGGGATTGAATTCGACAAATCAAAGGTGGATGCAATTTCCAACCTCCCCATGCCAAAGGTCATCAAAGATATCAGGTCGTTTCTTGGTCATGTCGGCTTTTATCGTTGTTTTATTAAAGACTTTAGTGCATTGAGGGAGAAGGTGGAGAATTCTTGGCTTTTTCTCTCTCTTCTTTCTCTCTCTCTCTCTCTCTTTTCTAGTAGAATGCAAGTGCAAAATGGGGAGAAAATCTGATTTTCTCCCCTATTTATACCCTACAATGCTTGGCTCTCATTAAGTAACACATTTCATCTTTTCTGATCTGATTTTGTTCCAAATCAATTAAATGTCGTCCCATTTTAGGTTCAACTCATTTTTTTATTGAACTAAATTTAAATTATTTCTTTGGTTTTTCAATTAAATCTTGATCGTGTTTATAATTAAATTTAAATTTTGACTATCTCAGAATTCAACGAAAATTGACTGAGTAGTTAGATTTCGCGATACAAATTCAACGGTGAGGTTTGTTTCATCATCCGAGTTCTAGAAAAAATTTGGGTTTTTAACTCGTATAGTGACAACTAATTATCGTTTTGCCCTTTTTTCATAAAATTTTATTTTTTTTGGGTTTTACCATCCTAATTATCTACGGATAAGTAAAGAGATATACATATCAATTATTTTTCCAAAAATAATTTCTTTATTCAACGAAAATACTTTAAACGTTGAAAAACCCTAGTTAGGTCAAAACCAATATTCACGGATGAGAATCCCTCATCCACTTACAAAGGAAATTAACTACACACTTATAATAAACTTAAAATAAAAAAATATTTAAAGCATGATAACTGAAAGAGAAAGTAAAATTTGAATTGCAATAAAAAATTAAACCAACCTTATATTGAAGACAAATAATCATAATGATTACAAGAAATACAGTCAATGTACTTACTTTGCAATAAATAAACTAAAAGGAAGAACACCGCTTTAAAATTGATTAGAAAAAAAAACTATGAAGAAATAAGAACTCTAAAGAACCCTAGCTGCTAGGTGTTGAGCAAGAGAGAGAAAAAAGAAAACGTATAAAAGAAAATACTTAAGGAACAATCGATCCACTCTCTCCAATATTCGGTTCCCTGTTAAAGGTAAATTTCTCCCTTCTTGTTATCTTCTTTTTCCACCAATCAGAGTCCCCAAAGATATCATCCAATAGACTTTCCAAAGACTCATCCTTGCCAAAATTTAACTATGATGAATCGGTAAGAAGCAACCCCCGACCTACTGGTAGGAAAGTTTCTCTCTAATCTACCAGTAGCTCACCATCAATGAACTAGTAGCAAAACTTCTATTTCAGATGAACCGATAAGTTAAACATGAATAAATTGGTAGCATAACTTTTGTTTTAGATTAATTGGTTGGACTTCACAGTTATAGGTAAATTTGCTATCTGACACCAAATGAACTGGTAGAAACCTACTGTTTGAACTTCACTTTTTTTGAATTTCAACTGTAATGCTTTTGAATTCAAGTTTAGCTTACCTAACTCATTCCCAAAGTCTTCCAAAACATGAAAATGAATGAAAAACATTGTTTTTACCCTGAATTACCTACAAACACAAAAATTCCTTATAAAACCAAAACTAAACAAAAACAAAGCATATAGCTAAGAAGCAAAACTAAAATGAATGATATGAGGCATAAAATATGCAATATTGGGTACTCATCAAACTTCAAGGAAATGTGCAAGAGATCATAAAAAGATATATCAAATTTGACTATAATCAAGATCTAGGGTTTTTATCAAGAACATGTGATTTTGGGATGTAAATCATGTAATTTTCAAGTAAAGGATACACATAATTGAATGAAAACCTAAAACCTTTTTTATCTAACATATATTTATGAATATGAATCGAAAAATACATAATATAACCCTAATTCCTCCATGAGTCAATTTGAGAAAGAACCTCTACCTTGACTCACAAACCGATGATCCTAACACATTCTGATGCAATTCCTATGTGTTAATCCATCAAGATCTTGCTCATTTTTTGTACTCTCAAATATCCTTTGCCTCTTAGGGTTGAAAATAACTTAAAACGAACTAAAACACGTCCCTCGGGTTTATATAGGGTGGGAAATAGTTCAGATGGCGCAACCTAATCGTGCAGAATCGTGGACGCGTGTTTGAACGGATAGTTTGACGTTTAAACGGTGCCTAGGGTGTTCGAACAAAGTCTTTGGCATTTGAACGGGCTTTGCTCCCAAAATCTCATATTTTATGCCAAAAAAATCATTAGACCGGGCTTTCAAATGGATACATTCATAGTCGACTAGGCTCCACTTTCTTCCTGAACTTCCCAACTAGATTTGGCCTAGATAGAGGTCAATTTAGGATATTTCATGAAATACACTTTTATGGCCCTTGAAGTCTATTTTCTAATGCTGCAAGAATAAAATTAATTGGATAACGGGGGTAAAATGTTATGTTTAAAATACTATGGTAGTGTCAAATTTATTCCCCTTTGAATTCCCCCCAAAATGCAAAATGCATTTTAACTCCAAAATACATCTAAACTTTTAATTCACATCATATCACCTTTCCCAAAGTTTCTCAACATTCTAGATTCAATGGTAACCTTATTTTGACCTAAAAATATTTAAAAATTTACCTAGCCACCATTCTTAAGATTAAAGACCTCCGAAACTAAATTTGATTCGAAAGTCATTACGCGCGAAACTCAAACTTCATGATTAATCTTTCAATAATACTTCGAAGTTTCTAACATTATTTTATTTATCTTAGGAGAAATTTTAAAATAATATTATCCTTATTTAATTATAGTATGATGTCTAACAATATGGTCCAAGCACAAAGGTTTTGGGGGTTGATAAAGACATCTATCTATACTGTTATAAAATGTCAACAATTTTGAAAATCTTTTATTTTCCCTTTTTATCCTTCAACAAAGAAATTAGGATATTTTTATACCTTAAATAAAATCAGTTATTAGACCTAATGACCTAATTAATAATGATCTATTAAACACCTATGTTACCCCTAACAATATACAAGCCAACAATAATATCCTTTTTACCTTGCTTATCATTTTCCTCTACAAGAAACATGTTATCTTATTATGTTCCTTGTACATTAAATGATACCTACACTAAGTTCTATTAAATGAGGGAGGACCCTAATGGGCATGCCTTTTGTGGACTTTTCACCATCCTTTAAAAGGGACAACTTTTGTTCTTCGCATTCATTCACAGTGATTATACATTAATACTATTAATTAAAATTAGACACCAATAGGCATGTGCACATTATAAATAGTGCATTCGCCCTTAGACGGGCATTGCTACTGTAGGAATCTTCGCTATGAGATGCATAATTTTTTCCCCTTAGAATCAATCTTGTGTGCAAGAGGCACAAATTTGTTGAATTGCCTCAGCTTCGTAATAATGATAATTTTTCTTCATGGACTTTTTTTGACTCCATATATACTTAGTGATGGTCGAATGATTACTTTTTTAGACTTATGATTATTTCATCATTGGTAAAGTGACAACAACCACACTGTGGTGGCTATCAAAATATTTTGGATAGTAGCTACTGAAATATTCATGTCTCAATGCCCTCTATAAATAAAATAATTTGCTCCACTATGGATGTGTTTGTTATTGTTTATGGTTTCAGCACCTACTACTCTTATTGATGAATTACAAATGTTTATGTGAATGTACTTGTAGATTTACTTTTGTCATGATTCTTCAATCCAAGTGACATGTGATTTTTATATTGTCACCTTAGTTTCATGAGTTGGGTGTTATGTTATGGTTGTATATTAATTTGTCTTATTTTCCAGTTGCAATGCAGCATTAAGAACACTTTTTTGTAAGAAAAATAAAAACAAAATTATGATTCAAAATGCGTCACGTGAAACACACGTACCAACTCGTATTATCAATGTGATGCCCCAAGATTCGAGGGTCTTTTTTCAACCTGTTGATCACCGTGAAAGTACCCATGAATGCCACATAATCTAACACCATGTCATCATATCCCCTTTACCGGGATAGTAACCAATACAGAGTTTGGGCAGAGTTTTTCCTGTACCAGAGCACTCCCAAATGCATAACTTGTGCACATCTAAACCACTTGAATATTCCAAGGTCCATCCCCACCAATTAGAACTCAATGTTTGACCAATTATATCATCCCAACCAAAGGCTCAATATCTGAAGGCTTGACAATGTTATATTTAAATTTTGAATCTTTTTGGAAGATGTACTGGTACCTATTACACGGGGTACCGGTACCTGAGCCTACTGCCTGCTATGTCCCTTCTATTTGCTAGGTACCGGTACCTCGGCCCACTGTTTGTTAGGTACCAGTACCTATATGTCGTGGTACCAGTACCTGAGCCCACTGTTTATCGAGGTACCGGTACCTAAGATCACTAGAATCTAGGTATTAGTACCCATAAGTCTAAGTACCAGTACTTAGGCCATCCAATAGTGTGGTACTAACACTTAATCATTTAGGTACTAGTACCTGGTTCCAGACTTTCCCAAATCTTTCCAATCTCCAACCCTTGGCCATCCAAACTCATTCCACATTCATTCATTAACATAAATTATGGTCTATAAGAGTTCATTACATAACCCTTTACACAAATTTACAAGTCCAATACAAATTACATAATTGATTTATAAAATTAAAATTTTAAGCCACATCTCGGCTTCTTCATCAACAAAGGCCCAAGTGAGATTCATCCATTGGTGTTTGTCTCGCACTTAAAATGTTATCCCTATAAAGGGTGAGCCATGTTCAATAAGGTATCTCCAAAAGAGGCTATTTCCCAACCCAGATACATATGAAATGTTCACATACCATGCAACAATCAGTCAAACATCCATTCAAGAATATGCAATTCATAAATGAATTTTCACAATGTCATGTCATGTCATGAGATGAAACTCACACATGCAATGCAACTCGAGCCCTCAATCGGCTCCCATAACACATGTAATGTCATGTATATGTATTTAGGCATTTCAAGCCCCCTCTATTGATGTTGAACATCTAATAACCAATTTTCACAAAATTCCCAGGTCGTTTTTGAGGACATCTCACCCTAAGCTCCGCATACGCCTACACACTTTTCTAGAATTTCACCATAGGGCATGTGCATGAATGGTTGATATTTTTTCTTGACCTCCAAACACGAACCTGGATTGTGTGTATATATGGCTTATAGAGATTGGTGAGTGTCACTCTCCCTCAAATTCGATGCAAGAAATGGAGAAAATCATGTATGTGTCAACAAAAACGTGTGTGTGCAAAAGTGCTCCCCAAGCGTAGAGAGACTTGCAATGTCATGTTTTATTTGGAATGAGTATTCCAAGGTCGTCTCCTCAGGGAATGAAAGGTCAAGTATTTTTGAAAGTAATTTATGAAAAGGAAAAATGAAAAATATTGTGATTTGAAGTTTGGTGATTTATGTTTTGAGACATATGCAAGTAAAAAGAGGGTTGGCTAATCCATAGAGTTCATTCCAATGAGTATGCCAAATCGACTCATTTTATTCAACTAATGGTGTCTTGGTGTTTGATTGATTCATAGGAAATGAGAGACTAATGTAGTTGTGTTGGACAAAAGCATATCCTGTGACAAGTCTACGCTGTATCAAAAGTCCACACTACGTCCACACTTAACCTAGTCAAACCAAACACTTTACACTACGAGAAAGCATGAAAGAGAGTCAATTTCACATACCCAAGAGGAAATCCCTCTCGGATTAACCAACTAAAGGTTTAGCTATGCGTGGTAAAGACAAGAACAAACATGAAAGAGAAAAATATGGTAATGAAATCAAACATGAACTTGCATTAATGTAAAGAGAAGTTTAAAATACAAAAGAAATAACATTCATACACAAAATGTAAAGCTTAAAGAGAAAATACCCAAATACAAGCAATAGAATTAGTAAACCCTAGCTAAATTCAATACAACTTGAAATAAATGAGATTAATGTGCTAGAAAGAAAGATTACATGTAGATTGAAGCTTACAAGAATGAAAATGGTGATGGAAAAGCAAGAACCCTAGCTTTCTCTCTCTACACTACTCCTATGCTTAGGTACCTTCCTTTTCTTTCTAAAAGCTTGATGATCTAAAAATGTGTGTGAAGGAAGGCTCTTATTTTCATTCACCCCCCTCTCTCTCTACCCTTGAGTGTGCTGAGATAGGTTGGTTGTGGGCAAAGGTTGTCTAAAAAAGCTTCCAAAGTCAATCAAAAGGCATGACCCCTTTCCTTTTCCAACCATTACCTCTCTCTTCCTTGGACAACCACTCTCTCATGCTTCAAATATGAAAATATGGGTTAGGAGATCATCATGGAATGTGAGAAATGTTAGAGCAGGGGTTAGGTGACAAAAGGTGGGCCCCCGTAGTTGGTGGAGTCATGTGGAGAAGTGTTTGGAATTTTTGGGCATGTTCTACCGGTAGGTCGTGGGTAACCTACTAGTAGGTATTTTCTAGTAGGGTCTTCTACCAGTAGGTTTTGCATGTCTTCTACTAGTAGGTCTTGCATGTCTTCTACTCGTAAGTCTTTCATGTCTTCTATGGGTAGGTCTTTTTCTAGCTTTCGTAAATTTATCAAAACTTTTGATTCCATTTTCCAATTAAGCTACAATTTTGACACAAGACAGAGGAAATCTAGATCTACAACTTACATGTTTTGAACTTTTTCAGATTTGAAGTGGATCATGGTCAAAAATGAGAAATACTGAGGTATTGATACCAAATGGTGTGGGTACTGGTACCGATGTTACCAGCTACTGATACCTAATTAATTTCTTTCACGTTTAAGCCTCCAAATCCTCATGTAATGTGTACATATCTTCATCACTCATCCATACTTAGTTGTAGGTTCCAAAAATCATTAATTACTCTATGATTTCTTACTTGATCCGGAATATGTACACCCAAGTGCAGCGGTCAAGCTGTAGTATAAATTTGGTTAAGTCTGGAGTTGAATCCACAAGGAACTATTGTCGGTGTCTCGAAGTAATTAATGACAGAGACCAAGTATCTAGAACCCTTGAGATTTGAAGTTATGAGATTTTCTGGATAGAATATAAGATTCTTTTTGGGGGGTTTTTCTAGACAGAATGTAACAAATTTTCAAATGTAACAGGCACCCTTTAACTCAAGGATCTAAACATGTAGTTAATCATCCGATTTATTATACTTGTGCTTGGTAACTCAATTAACCCCTGTGTCAACATAAAGTTAATCGAAAGATAAAGATGTATTATGAGAATTAAGAGCATGGTTCCGATGTCTTTGTAGAGGTTTATAAGAATTGTTAGTGCCGAGACTTAACCTATCTACAAACAAGCAATTGTCTCTATAAGGCATCCAACCATTGCATTAGTATTTCATTCTTTAAATGAAGCACAATAATGGTAAAGATTGAAATGTTGTCATGAATATTTAGCCTGGTTACTTGCCTAGAACCAATGAGTATTTCTATGCAAGAGTCATCTATGTCATAGAAAACACCCATAGTTGTACAAAGTACCTTAACTTTGCTAGATGCATTCAATCATTCAATAAATAAGTGTAATATAAAGCATTAAGTATAAACGAAATGCACAAATATAACTTTAAGATGATTTATACATGTCTATCACCTCTTACTAAAGAGTGAATGAGAAACTACTCACTTTTTATGGCTTTGGTAAAGCTAGAAAAGTGAGTGATGCTCATCCCTCAAAGTAGAGGAGTTACAAAGTAAAACACACTAAACAAGGAGATGATCTTTGATGAAGAATGAGTGAATCACATTCCACCCTTCACGGCTTTGGTAAAACTTTAGAAAATTGTAAGAGTTTTAATCATCTAAGGGAAGAAGGAAGCTCAAATAATGGAAGAAAATGAAACTAATAAGGAAAGTAGAAGAAAACTAGTCACTTTTGGAAGGTTTTCTCCTTAACCAAATGATGATCTATTTTTCTTCTATACAAGTAAATGTAAATCTAAGTCTAACTCTACAAAT
>CAUOFW020009169.1:0-309589 GCA_963454935.2 Ilex paraguariensis | reverse complement strand
TTTCCGATAGATAACCAAAGAGCGGACAGGAGCAAGCCAAAGACCTATCCCATATGAGCTAGCTAGCCAATGAGATAATGAGCTACCCATTGAGGGAGCTAAACCGATGTCCCTATCTGTCAGCCGTTACCTTCCTTTCAGATAGGTCCTTCCTTGCGTACTATACTTCAACTTATGAATTCCAGTTTCAATAAACGGCGGCAGCATTTGAAGAGACCTATTGTGACCCTAAGACCTCGTAAACTCGCGATTTAGGCAAATAAAAAGGGCCATCAAGAACGTTTTCTATAACCGAGATAAGAGATAACCGAGATGAGCTAAGCTAAACAGAAAATCGATTTGCTAAACAGAGGATCCCTACTTGATACGAAATAGAACAGGAACTTCACTCATACTGAATTCAATCGATGCAGCAAGAGCGGGATGAGTGCCAACTATAACTACTAATATGGAATCCCCTTTCTTGCTCCTGCAACTCTCGAACTAGAGGAAGGAAAGCACTATACCCACCCACGAAAGAAGCGAGGACGGAATCTTGTACTGATTAAGCAGAAGAGACCGATATAACCGCTGGGGGATTACGGACTCTTGCTGCCTATAAGGAAAGAGAGAGAGATTGGGTCATTTTGTCATCAGTGGAGGAGCATGTTTGATACATATACCCCTCTATGCGAATGTTCTGGCTTTAAAAGGGCGAGTAAGGGAGAGGGAGGGGGAGGGGACAAAGCCCCGAATTTAAAAGTTCAGCCTACCTATAGTAGAGTATCTTTTCCTATCTAATTATATCAACATAGCCAACTAGAAAACTCACCCGCTTGTCAATTCTTGGTGTATACTCACTCGTAAATGATTGGTGTCAGAATTTTTCACTGATCAGGTGTGATCAGTCTCATTCGTGTAAGAATTAGGAATTCTTCTTCCAACTCGTCCCGGAATGGGTGTTATGGCAAAGAACAAGAAGAAAACAAAAGGAGAAATTTGTCCAATAGTAACAAATGGTGCCTCCACAGGTTGACATCGATCCAACCTAGTAGTAAGTGATCTGCCAAAAGCAACCAAAATATTCCTTGGTGAATCGGGTGAAAACTTGAACTACGTACATACATACTTTTCAAAAAAGGTAAAGCCAACAGATATATAAAAACTGGTGCTATTGCGGCTACACCTCCCGATTTGTCAGGTATACTACGAAGAATGGCATGGATCGGTAGGAAATACCATTCCGGCACAATATGAGGCGGGGTGGGCATCGGATTAGCAGGTATATAATTGTCGGGATGCCCCAAAACATTAGGAGCATAAAAAATCCAAATGGAAGAAAAGATAGCAAAAGCTACCCAACCTACTAGATCCTTTACATAAAAATAAGGGTAAGAAGCAATTTATCCATCTCTGAATGTACACCCAATGGATTATTTGATCCATATTGATGCAATGCGGCCAGATGAAGAAGACTGGCACCTACTAAAATAAAGGGGAGTAAATAATGAAGACTAAAAAAATGAATTAAGGTGGCATTGTCCACAGAGAAACCGCCCCAAAGCCAAGTCACTATGGTATCTCCTACTACAGGTATGACGCTGGCTAAGCTTGTAATTACTGTAGCCCCCCAAAAGCTCATCTGACCCCAAGGTGGTACGTATCCTATAAAAGTGTCACAATCATTAATAGGAAGATTACAACTCCTAGACACCGAACAAATTCCCTAGGACTGCTATAACTCGCATGATATAGACCACCAAAAATATGAAGGTGAACCACAATGAGAAACATACTTGCCCCATTAGCATGCATATAATGGAGCAACCAGCCCCCTTCAACATCTCTCATAATGTGTTCTATGCTGTTGAAAGCTAGATCCACATGAGGTGTGTGATGCATAGATAAAAAAACGACAGTCATTATCTGAATGACTAAACAAATACTAGCTAACGGACCGAACCCCCACCAATAACTAAGATTGCTCGGGGTTGGATAATCTATCAAATGCTGATTAAGTGTGGAGAATATAGGTTGTTTAACAAGAGAGAATCGTTGGTTCCTTATAGTCATTTCTTGCTCTTTTCTATCGTGACAACTCTTATTCCCCCACCTTTTAGCATTCTGGGGCCCTATTATATATAATTATAGTGTCCCTTCTTCCATCTCCGAAGGATGGGGGGTATACAGTGAAAGAATCGTCGACTGCTCAGTGACCGAATCCGAGAGGTTTTTACCGCTTTCTCTTCTCTCCAGCACTCTCGGACTAATCATCTTGCTACAACAAAGCAAGCTTAGGAATGAATCTAATGGAAATTTAACTCCTTTGATTTTAGGCCGCTTGGAAGATTTATTTTTCCTTCCTCTTCCTTCGGTGAAAGAGGGCAAAGGTGTGTGGGAGAAATCATTCTAAAAGGAGAGAAGATTTAGTCCACCAAGCGGGATAGAGTGCGACCCCTAAGCAATTGGGGGTTCTCGCTCATCTCTTGGGGTCCATATCATTTGAAAACTTTTCCTGTTCCATTAGCATAGCTAAATTGGAATAGGATGACTCAGCGTCAGGAAAAGTAAGCCTCATTGCCTTGATTGAATTTGGCTTCGTTGTGCCCTGAATCAAGCAATAAGCTTATTGATTTGATTCATCCCATTTCATTTGGGCGAGAGGGAGGCTGTGGAGGAGTCACCTGGGCTGCAGATATGTCGGTTGGTTGATTCTCGAAATCACCTCTTGAAAAAAAGGCCCTCGGGTCCCGAAAAATGAATAGAAAGTGAGGCGAGGGTCTTTCATTAAAGAAAGGGGGAGAGATAAAAGAGGGGTAGGGCTTTGTTCTGGGGGGGCCGCCTTGCGCAGCTTTGGAAAGGAGAGAATTTCAGAAAGTCACTCTCTCTGACCTAAACTATCTATCCTTAGAAGTAGGGCGAGAAAAAGTCAATATGGTATTTGCGTTAGTTTTTCCAATGAAACTAAGCAGTTTTTTTCTTTATCATTCGCAAGGCTTAGTCCCACACTCTGACTTCAATGATGAGAACAACCTTCGCACTCCGGCGCTCCAATGAACAACAGTTCCCCGCCTTACTATATTTAGAATAGTGGTCGATCCCTCGGGAGTTACATTCGTAACTTAATGTTATGTTCACGCGGTGATATTTTATCTTTCCAAAAGTACTACCCTGTACGTAGTCTATGTCTGGGGGGCATACTTGACAAGAAATAGACACTGGCTGTAGAGAGGTCTCCCACTTCAATTCCCCCCCCGTTAGCATCTCCGATCCGAGATAAGGGATTACCCCGTTAGGTCTTTTCGGTTCGGAGTCGGCCGGTAATGGACCTACTTACCTTGCTTGTACTAGCTGCAGAGCTAACCCTTGTTCTATTGTTCTATTGGTTTGGTCCTACCAAGATGATTTCTTTATGCCCATTAAAGGACCTCGAGATGCTAATCCATGAAAAACGATACGAGAAATTCGAAAGAACTCATATACGGAACGAGGGCGACCCGTGAAAATACATCGGTTTCTTACTCGCGCAAAGGAACTATTTCTTGGCAACTTGGACAACTTATAACGATGTTTGTCCTACATATCACTAGGAAGATCGGGATCATTACAAAAGGCTTTATAAAGCTTTCGTCTCAATTCATATTTAGCCACGAGCAATCTACGTTTGTGATCTCGTATATTTTGCTTCTCCGACATCTTATTGAGTTTCCCCCTCATCTTTTGCAAGCCGCTCCACGATAGTAAAGTCTCATCTTGTGTGTTGCCCGAAGTGACAATAGTCACATTGAACCCTCGAATATGTTCGAAGATCTCGAAATGCTCTTCCAGTTCCGGGGAGAATTCACAAAACTCCGTTTCCATCAAGAATTGAATGGAGTTTTCCCGTATTTCAACCGGAGAATCTAACAGACATTACTGTGGAGATTCTAACCAAAAAATGAGACATTCCATGCCCTCGGAGAGTGCTTTGTCATGCTAGGTCACTGACATATCCCTTTTTGTCTTTATTTGACCCCAAGAATGGATTGGATCGAAACGACTTTCCTGTCGAAGCCCTTTTGTCTGTATGAATTTCTGACCACGCGGAATCTCCATAGCCAATTTTCCATTTTTGATTATGAAATCAGAAGGTGCTGCCTTTGGTACTACTCTTATTTTACACGATCCAAGAACTTCCATAACGTTGGCGTGATTCGGTTTGAGCAACGAATCCTGACGTGATACATCTTCGTAATGAAAATGGAGTGGAAACATGAGTTGGCTTTTCTAGTATCTATAGAATGAGCACTGTGAACTATCTGCTTCAAAAAGATAGTTTTACGAATGAAACTTCAACCTTCGATCGGAATACGGATGAGATCAGAAAGGCCATCATTGGGGCAAACAATGCAATAGCTTCGGTTAGAGCAAAGCCCAAAATGGCATAACCAAATGATTGTTTAGCCAATGATGGATTTCACACCACGGAATGAATCAAGGAACTAAGGACGTTTCCAATACCGATAGCAGCTCCCGCTGAAGCAATTGTAGCAGCTCCGACACCCATTCATTTTGCACCTTCTAACATCTCGAGTTGAGAATTCTCGTCACGCTTTTTCATTCACGATTTTATGTTATAGATTCCTCGTCGATTCTTCCCCTCGTTCCTTTTCTCTTTGGCATCTCACTTGGAATGCAATGCATTCTTTTCAATCTTGTACCCCCTATTTGAGAAAGCTTTTACTGGCTTTCCGGGTAAGTGCGGTACACTGAACACTAAATTCATCTGAAAATGACAAGCAACTACATCAACAACCTCTATTCCTGACGTGAACGACTGCTTTCTTGGAACTAATTCATAGGGCTTAGTCAACTAACTATATATATAAACAAATATAACATGCAATATTTATAAACATTTCAACCAAACTCTTTGTTTGCGAAGGCTGAAGGAAAATGCGTTCTTGAGTCAACAAGCTTTCTCCTCTTTGTGACCCTTAGAAAGACTTTTTCAGCAACCCGATTCATCATGGAATTCAATGAAAGCATTGAAGCCCTTGCTTTGGTGGAACCAAAATGGGATGGGGACTCCTTCACGTGGTCTAACAAAGAGTTTGGCCAAGAAGAATAGCTCGCAAGTTAGATAGAATTCTGGTTAACCATGAGATTGTTACCCTCTTCTCTGAAGCTAAAGTTATTACTGGTACTAATGGACTCTCTGACCATGCCCCAGGCATTATTCAGTTGAATCACTCAGTGCAGCACAACCATAAACCTTAAAGGTTTATTAATGCGTAGTCTAACCGAATTTCTCCGAACTGTGGAGCAAGCATGGAATATCGGAGTTGAGAGCAACCCCATGTTCCAAGTGGTCCAAAAGCTTAAAGCGGTCAAAGAGGCGCAAAAAAGTTAGAACGTTACCACATTTGGCAAAATAGATGAAAGAATCAAAGTCCTTAAAGATAAGCTGTACGAGATCCAAACCATTCTTGCGAAGGACCAAGGAAATGAGCAAGCAGCGATGGATGAAACTCGAAAACTATATGAACTTAATGCAATGCTTGATGCGGAGGAGTCTCTTATGAGACAAAAAGATCGGGTCCTGTGCTTGAAAAATGGAGATAGAAAGACAAGAACTATATGAGCAGCCTTACCCGAAAGAAGAGCCCGAAAGACTTTGCGTTCCATTAAAGATGATAACGGCCACATGGAACATGGGGAGACTAGCATCAAGGCTACTGTAGTTGATCATTTCTTTGGGACAGATCAGATCTTGCAATGTGAATAGCCATTTTCAGTTTGAGAGAGTCCTTACTGAGGATCAGTAGCTAGGATTAATTCGACAGGTCACGGCAGATGAAATTGAGAAGGTTGTGTTGAATTTTAAATCAGATAAAGCCCCAGGTCTGGATGGATTCAATGCCCATTTTTTTAGGTTGTTGGGGAATCATCAAATATGACGTGTGCAAAGTTGTATCGAACTTCTTTCGAAGTCGAAAGTTGTTAAAACAGGTCAACTTAACTTTTTTTGAGCTGATCCCTAAGGTGGATAACCCGGGGCTCTTTGAGGGTTCAGACCTATTTCATTGTGCAACATGCTCGTAAAGAAAATCTCGATAATTTTGGCGAATCGACTTAGGGAAGTGCTTGATGAGTTGGTGGGTCCCCATCAGTCGGCTTTCATTAAAGGCAGGAACATCAGTGAAAACATTCTTCTGGCTCATAAGCTAGTCCGTCACTTTCATAGAGACAAAGGAACTCCTGAATTTTGCGCCAAGTTAGATATTCGGAAGGCGTACGACTCCGTTTCTTGGGATGCTGTCCTCAATACCCTTGAATCCTTGAAGTTTCCTAAAATTTAAGTAAGATGGATTAGAGAATGTATCTCCATAGTGTCCTTTGCAGTTATGATTAACGGATCTCCATCTAGCTTCTTTAGGGGGGCTGCGGTTTGAGACAGGTCTCTTAGAGCCTATCTTTTCACCCGGAAATATTCAGCCAGCTTTTTAATAGGGGAGTAAACAACAACCTGATCACCTATTCAAGAAGATTTCATAAACTTTATCTTTCTCATATAATATATGCTGATGATGTACTCATTTTCGCAGATAGCTCCGTGCGTAATGCCTTGGCCATCAACCAGAATGAGTTTCACAGTTGGGCAGGTCTTGGGATTAAGAAAGTCAAATGTTCCTTATCATTCTCGGCCATTAGTTATAGGATCAAACAAAAAATCATTCGTACTCTTGTATAACTTAGATGGGGAGGTGCAGCTCCCTCTCAAATACTGGGGACTGCCCTAGTCTCTACTAGATTCAGACACTCCGACTGTCTCCTTCTCTTGGACAAGTTCAATCACCGAATTAGCAATTGGAAAGGAAGGCGGCTGTCATATGCCGAAAGAATGGAGCTCATCTCCTTAGTGGTTGCAAGCCTTCACATCTATTGATTGTCCGCTTCTAGGCTTCCGGAGAAGGAAATCCATTTCATTGAGCATTCGAAATTTCTTTTGGTCAGGCCCCGAACCCACCTATAAGATCCATACGATCAACTGGTCCAATGTAAACTAAAGGATGAAGGTGGATTGGGTTTAAGAACTATTGAGGGCTAGAATAGGACTGCCATGTTAAAGCTTTTCTTGAGAATAGTTAATGATAATGGGTCCATTTGGACTAAATGGGTTCATTTTAGATATCTCAGGAGACATTCTATTTGGGTGGCTAATGCTATTATCAAGTTTCAGATTTGTAATGGCAAAAGCACGAAGCTGTGGCATTGCCTTAGTCTTAAATAGGGCTTAGAAATGGCCCGATCAGCTACAGGTACGAGGTCACTGTTTTAATGGAAACAGGTCTCCCAGACCATGCTCTAGTAAGCAATTTCATCCAAAATGGGTATTGGAACCTTCCTCCTAACTGCAGAATGGCTGGACAGTGTCTAATGCAAGAGATTGCCCTACGTGAACTCCCGCAGCTCCCTGTTGAAGACAGGTTGGTCTCTCAGCCCGGATGGAAATGGAAACTCCAAAATAGCCTGGAACCTCATTAGGCAGACCCATCCTAAGGTCGACTATGCAGGCATCATTTGGAACAAATTCAATATCTCCAAGCACAGTATTATCGCCTGGATGGCCCTCAACTCTTGGCTTCTTACAACAGATCGAGTTAGCAGATTTTATCCCAACACCGTGACTCTTTGTGGCCTGTGCATGCTTGAAGATGAAAGTGCCGAACATCTATGTTTTCAGTGCAGTTATGCAGGGTGGATTTGGGCTCAGCTCTGTTCTAAATTTGGATATGATCAGCCTGCAACCAACATTCATGATGTTTGCCGATGGATTTATGAAATCAAAACTAAGAATTCGGCCTTTACTGGCCTGATCCTAAAGCTCTCCTTTACAGCAGTCATATACTATGTTTGGCGTGAGATAAATTCCAAGCGCCATGAAGGGAATCCAAGCAGTAAGCAGAACGTCGATTTGGAAAATTGTAAGGGAAGTCAAATTGAAACTGCATTCGGTTTCCTATCTGATGAAACTCAGAGTTATTTAATTTTTTTTTCACTCAGTTTTGGAGAGTGCATGGTCACCCTGCTCAGCCATCTATGGCTGAATGTTACTCTTCTTCAAACCCTCCGAAAAGAAAAGTGAACACAGACGGTTCAGTAGCAATAGAGGCTACTGCGGCTGCAATAGCAAGGGACTTTATCGGCCATCCTCTTTGGGCTTTTCGGAAGACGGTTGAGTGGACAGAGATTTGGAAGGTGGAACTTTATGCAATCTACCATACATACGGTGGAGATGGCTTCACGAATGGGCATTCGGAACCTTTGTGTAGAGTCTAACTCATTATATGCAGTCAAGATGATTAACTCCCAATACAAGCCCCATTGGGAAGCACAAAATATGCTGCTGAGCTTCACTGAAAATGCAAGAGCCTTACAGTCTTTTAGAGTCACCCATTGTTGGAGGGAGAGCAATAGAGCCGCCGACTTTATTACGGGATGTCAAAAGGGAATATTCGAGTTGAGGGCAACCCCTAGTGATTAACTTGCCTTAGCCTACATCTATCTAATAAGAGTCCTTACCCTGCATTCATCAATATCAATAAAAGTAACAGGCGTGAAGGTTTAGTATACTCACTTCTAGTTACCGCACAACGTCCTATCTTCATTCCCTTGGAACTATGTATTGCAATTGGCAGATCACAGAAGGAAGTCAATAGCATACTAGAGTAGAGGGTAGGGGGGAAGGAACTGATTTAGCAATATAGCTAAACCACTAATTCTCTATAATAGGTGCCTATCTCTTTTCTTTTGTTACAGAATTCAAAAGTAAGGCATGAAAGATCAGAAAAAAAGGAATCAGTCTTAGAAGTTCATAGACGGTTAAATACAGTCCTCGAAGAATAACTAGGAGATAAAGAACTAGGAAGAAATAACTCTAACAACAGGGAAAGAGAACTCCTAAGAGTAAGAGCAGCCCTTCGTGTAGGAAGGTGTAGGAGCGAAGCCACTCTTGCCCTTTCTTCCACTAGTCTTAGAGTGGAAAGAGTCACCGAGAAAAGGCATGAAGGGGCTTACCAATAATAAAGATAAGGCATGAATGAAGGAGGTTACTAAGGAATGAAGGAGCCTAGTCTATTTGAGGCGGGATGCCCAAGAATAGAAGTAGCCATATGCCGAAAATCATCCTCTGTGATGTCAGGGAGAAATCGTCTGCTCACTTGCGACAAGAGGGCATTCTCTACCATTGATTCTAGCACAACCGATTCGATGTCAAAGGACAAAGGAAAGGCGACAAAAGCTCTTATTCCAACAAGCCCAAAAAAGAAAGAGGAGAAATTGGCTTCATTCTTACCGATGATATTACCAGTTATTCCGAGAACAGCTTATGATATCACCCTCGGGTCACTCCCTAATGAGTGAAATCCATTCCTTTAGCATAGCAAGGCTACGTGGTCTTCTCTTCCCACAACTGATTCTATACCAGTCTCCTATCCAACAGCGCTTACTCTTGAACCGGTTACTCTCGTTGCAGTTATTGCATCAAGCACGGGTTACGAAAGCAAGGGCGTTAAGGCTTTTCGAGCCTAAGGACTCTTTTCTCGGTGGTACTAGAATATGCATGTAAGGAGCGCATTCACGTGCACTAGCTTTCCTAGCTTGGGGGAGTATTGAAGTAAGCTATCCCACTAATGCAATTCGATGCTTCATGCGTCGAAGGAAAGTATGGTTAATCAGTCGAAGACTCCCTCAAAGCCCCTTCTCGAGACACTCTTTCTTAGTCCCTTTGCCTTCTCCTTTTCAATGCCATCTCTTATTTCCCCTTAGATGTCACTTCCTCTATCAAATCAAAGAGCGGCTATTCACCATCAGGAAAGACAGTAAGCCAAGGAAAGTAAGAACTTCACTTCTAAGCTGGTATAAGGGATTCAAAACCAAAAGCACTAGGAAGAGAATGCAAGTTGGGAAGGATTAACCTGATTGATTGACCTAAGGAAAGCAAGGAACTTCTAACCCTAAGGCTTATGGAATTGATGCTTTCAAGCGCTAGGCCCCTTTTGAAAAAGGAATTGATAGAGGTTGGATCAATATCAATAGTTCAGATTGCCACGAATGGGATTGATGCATAGGCTGCAAGGAAGGGAATGCACAATTAGGACCAACAGGCTTCGACGAATGCCTTTCTTTCGAGAAGATGCTTTGAAGGAGAAGGCAAGCAACTGGCATAGTTAATGTACGAGGAGGATTCTATCCTATTAGAATGAAGCAGGAATCATCCAAAGCATAAAGCCCACACCACATGGATTCCTACGAAAGAGGGTGTGTAGCCGAAGAGATTGTGCACAAAGAATAAAAATGCCATTGGTTCAAAAGCTATCCACTGGATATGAAAGATATCCCCGAAGAGGATTGATGCCGAGACTAGATTCAAAACTAGGGAAGGTCGAAGGTGCTTTGATGGAATTACTAGTCCAAGCCCAATTGAATCAATAGATGCGGGATTACCGGTCTTAGGAAGAGCAGTGGGCAAATCCCCTAGTCTGGAAGCGAATGGCTTGTTTGCAAGAGGAATCATAGGCTTTAGATTTGACAGTAGGGATGCCGCAGAAGTCACTTCGGGGCGATAGGGAGTATAATCAGTCCACGTGCAGAGATTGTGAGGGAGGTTTGGATAGGACACTGAAAGCTTAGTAAGGGCAGGAACTAAGATGCCCATTTTCTAAGAAGGAACTGCACCTCTTAATCCATTAAGATATCCACGGGGAGGCAAGCTACTATACTATAGGGTGTGAGGGAGAATTCAGCCCCTGCTTGAGAAGAAGCTGTGGCACTTATGTTCTCGAATGTGGGACTTGCGAAGATAGGCTTTGAGGGAGGGTTCCTCGGATGATTGCTTCTATCAACTGTTCTTCTCCATGTTGACTGGGGAAGCCTCTCAATGTGCAACCTAACTTTGCTCAGCTAGTGCTACTCTACTCTTTCTTTTGGCCTGATCTCGTAAAGAAAGGAAGGCTCATGAATGACCAATCCCGGGAGGAAGACCATTATTCTGCTTCTGTTTGGTCGTACTAGGCCATTAAGGTCTCATTACTGACTATGTTCATCTTTGTATCCCCAAGGAAATCCCATGCATTGAGATAGCAGGTTGGATCATCATCAAACACAGGAATGGGTGCTTAATCAATGGAATGTTTGTTTTTTTCTGTCTTCCAGTCCATTGCTTATCAAATCTCAATCTTAGGTTGAGGTCGAAACAAGGGATCATATCAACCTATTGAATCTAGTATTTATGAACCATTTTCAATCAAAGAGGGGAATAGATCTCAATCGAGAGGGTGAGCTGCGGGCTCATGCCACTCACCTTCACCAAATAAAGAAAAGACAGGTTCTAGGGGTCCTTCTCAGGCATGTGATTCAGGCTCGTCAGGTGGTGGGACATGAAAAAGTATAGAGCAGAGAGCCCAGGAAGAGGAGCTGCAAGAGAGACAAAGGCTTTCCAGTCCTTTCCTTTGACAGCGACTTAGAATGCCCTTTGGAGACCATAAGGACCCACAAAGAAAGCCCCTTAGGCACCCAGGAAGACCGAATTACTTATATATAAGGCAAAGCTTTACCCCTGGCACCTCGGGCGATACTTATAACACACTTCAGTCGGGGATAACCCATCCTTGTACGGAGGGAACCCCAAAAGGGGCCCCAAACCACCGGACAACGAGGGCTCACTACCTTCACTTAGGATGCACTGCACTCACTTTGAGAAAGAATTGGTCCAGATAGCGCTCCGTACCCATAATACATTCTTATGCAGGCAGCACTAAGCTATCGGCTAAGTCAGCTACGGAACAGAAGGGCGCCTAAGAAAGTCATAACACTAATAGGGCTAAGGTCCGCCCTTTGAATATGAGCTCTCCTGTGAGATGAGCTAAAATCATTCTCCAACCAGCGGTCAGGCCTAATATCAAAGGCATCAGCCGCAGCAGAAGCTAAGTTCTATCATTCATCCGAGGGTTCTTATCTTTAGTGTTATACTCGCCTTCCCATCGACTTTCTGTGTAGGATTTCCATCTTAGTAGCCAAATGCTATCTTTGCCTATCAGACTATGCAGACGCAAGAACTAAATTCTGACTTTGATTATTAAATACAGTTATGGAGTTTCCCTGCCTAACCTACTAGATGGAGTAGTGCCCTATTATGCGCGATAACATGAAAATGAAATAAATAAGTACGAGAATAGTTCGCTCATTCTCTGCTCTTTCTTTCGCTCTTTTTGAGTGAGTCCGCCCACGAGTTTGTGGTTCCAACAGGCAACTTGGCATACCAATTGAATGCAGTCTCGCGGAGAGCGGGATCCCTTCTAGAAATGTTTAGCCAAGTAGCTGCTAAGAAAGAAATCAGTTCGCTTTTTGGCTGTCACATCTGTATTCGGCCAATCAGATTCTAGTAAGACTTGGTGTAATCGAAGATAGAGTGATTCGACTGTGTTGGATGCTAGTAAGGGATACAGGGGAAGCTGAGTGGAGTAAAAGTGAGGCGTCCCTTTTCTTTCGGTCAAGTTTGAAGGTCGGCCAACATTCAATTCAACCAAAGATCATAAATAAACATCAAGTCGGAAACCAATTATTTATCTAAGCAGGGCTACGCTTCAAATGAAATGTTGTAAGCCGTTCTCGATCTATTCTATCAGCTAAGACTGATCGAAGGCCTTACCGTCCGTCGGACCTGATGATACAGGTCACCGACACCTCTAGTTAAGCTGTCTCAATGCGTTTTGGCTCATCCAAAATAAAATGTCATACCCGTAAAGAAGCTATTCTGCTCCTAATAAGCTCAAAAAGAGAGAAGAAAGATAGAAGCAGACATGACTTAAGTATTAGGGCAAATCCAATTTCAGTAAGACATGGGTGCTCCCCTTCCGTCAATCTGATCTACTTATCAAGATGGATCCATATGCAATTTCCTTTGCATAAGTGGTAGGCTCTTTGACCACATAAGGAGTTTGGGTCGGCATTCAATAACTGAACGAATACACATACATATAGCCCGAGGCCTCGACCGAGTTCCTTCTAATCTTGGGAAAAGAGAGTTTGGGTAGTTGCTTATTTTAGGGCTCCTCGCCTGCCCCTACCTCTCGGCAAACTTTGACTTCCAAATTCCTCTACACTAAGAAGATCACCTATCTACGAAGAATACCGACATCAAGGATCAAGGCCGAAAGAAGAAAGATGAAGGACCGTGCGACAGCCCTTGCTAAAAGATGACCTTTCGCAATTGATAGAGCGAAAAATGCGAACTTAGAAGATTCTCACGTATTCGTGATCTAGAAGCCCACCTAGCTCATGGACTACCACCACAGCTGAACCCTGGTGAATATGAACACTTAGTTAGAGGTTTATTCGAGAATTCAATTAACGTTCATCATTACCAACAGGTCCTAAGTCAGGAATTGTTCGACATAAAAATGATGGAAATGAAGAGTACAAAATTGAATTTTTACATTTATGATTGCCGAACCCAGACTGGAATCTATTTTTGATCAATCTCCTTACAACAATATTCGCGCGGAAGCATATGACTTTCTCGAAGATTCGGGTAGGGTCGACACACTTTCACTTTCAAAGGAATATCTCTTGGAAGGAACTCTAAACCAATATCTTACCGATGTCCAACAGCACCAACCTTCGGTTGGTGCCTCAATCTTCTCTTCTTTATGAAAAGCCCAGTTAATTGATCGACTGTTGGTCATGTTCTTCGTTTGTGATTAGTAGTTTCTACCCCGATTAACTAATTGGTGGGCTCGTTGCAAGAAAAGGTAGTTGAATGACTAGGCGAAGAATGTTATGAGGTGCATGTGGTGATGAAGAAAGTTGGCCAAGATAAAGAGTAAGCACCAAGCAAAAGGTACGCCATTATATATTAGATGGGGGATGGCCAGAGTATAACCTATTCGCATATGCGGTGCTCTCTCTTATAGGAAGAAAAGGGCCATGAAGAGATCTTGTGGGTTAGCCAATCTAGGGGGCTGCAGGTACTATAACGGGCTAAGGAGATTCATGGAAAAAGGGGTACGATCCCACTTTCCATTAGAGCCCAGCACTAAGAGGGTCCTGGTTAAATCCTATATGATATAAGGTAATGTGCGAATGGTACCATTTTGAATAAAGGGCGAGGTTACTATATCATAGCTCGACTGCAGGGAGAGGTTCTAAAGGAGAGCTCCCTTGGCCCTTGATCCTAACCCTCGGGGACGAAGGAGTATCCATATATACTATGATATTTATATGTTTCGACAACATGATCATCAAAGGTGATCCCCTCATTCTTGCTCACAGCGTGGGAACAAATGGTCCATTTCAAATCCCCTACACGATTAGAGAGGAAGAATCCACATTTGTCCATGGGTTTCCTAAAGAGGATCTTGGTTCACCGGCATAAGACTCGACTTGATACCAGAAGCGATTTCGAACATCACTATAAACCCGGATACGGTCAAACTGCAATAAGTAGTTCGATAGGAAGACAATTGGGTAAGGGGAAGTGCATGAATGCTTAGATTTCAAAAATTCTAGGTGAGGAAGGTAAGGGGTTCCATTAGAGGGGGGCACATTCAGCCTAGTAATATTTATATAACCGGTCAAAGAAGAAGATCTGCGCTAACCTCCCCAACCTAGTAAATAAGGGGGCTTGTTGGTTTTCCAAGGCCCGCACCAGCTCTCAGTTAGGCGTAACTCAATACCAGGAGACAAGAAAGACGACCCACAAAGAGTGCACTATACGGTTTCAAGGAGACTCTCGGTCATACCTAATATCTCTCTCTACGCCACAGTCTAGGAGGAAATAGAAATTGGAGTGCTTTCTAAAAAGCCGGGATGAAGTTTGTTCAAAGAAGTCAGAGATTCGACGGGGCTAATGAATTTTCGGTGCGGAAGCTGGGAAGTTCGAAAAAACTTGACTTTAATGGTATGATGAATGCTTTCCTTAACAAGGGAATACTATAACTAAAGAGTATTTGCGTCTTATACACTTCATTTGTTCTCCCCTCAGCCCCTAAGCGCTGGCTTCACTCCACTTTCAGATAGTTCTTTGCGCATAAGAATAAGAAGAATCATTAAGGAAATGGTACGGGCAGGAGATCTATTTCAGAAAGAGATTAACTGATTGCTTTAGTCACCTTATAACGCTCAGCCTCGCTCCTATCATCTCAGAAATCTAGGATTCCTTGCTTTCGTCTTTTGGTACAAATAGCAGATGAGAGAGCCCTTTCGCATGCCTGCTATGATACAGTAAGAATGAAGTACTCTATTCGGGGAAAGACTAGATATGTCCCATACGAGACGCTATAAACTATTTAAGTCTAGTAGCTTAGCTCTTGAAGGGCGAAGCACATAATGGAATAGTATGAAGAGTTATTTATTCTATTTGATCCCCCCTACCCTTCTCATTCCGTAGGTGGATCCCAAAGTCGGGTGTTGGTTCTCTAAAATCAAAGTCGGCATCTGGTTTCAAGGATAAACATAGATTAGACCGCCCCTCTTTTTACTGATAGGTGAGATAAGTTGCCCCCACTCCACGGGTTCTATGAGTCAAGTCTATGGGTAGGAAAGAACAGAATGGTCTTCCTCTGAAATGACATACCCCTAAAAAGGTTTCCACCAAAAATGTATGGGTAGGACCCCCCAGCCGGTTAGCTGCCTCTGCTGTTCTTTCAGCTCCAAAAGTTAGTTTTCTTTGCTTTGAGGCTGATTTAAAGCATTCGTCTCAGTCTTTCCAGCAGAGACAATCCTTGCTCAGAAGCTTTTTTAGCGTGTCTAAAGGCCGGGTCCACCCTGATGTGAGACACTCGAAAAGGACTTCACCAGCGTTTGTGATATATATGTTGTTATGCAAATGGAACCGTTTGGGTGTCGGTGAAGAGGAAGACCAGCCCTCGGACCCTTACTTTCAGATGTGTGGTTTCAGCATACTGATAGAAAGAGCAATGAATGGAAGCTGACCCCTTCCCTCGACAAGTTCAGTTGTCTGGTCTATAACATTCATAGTTGGACTACTCTACCTACACGGGAATAGAGGACTCGGTCATAATTGGACTCTACCTACACAGGAACAAGTTCCATACAATCATATTTGGGTAGGGTTTCCGCCATAACTGGCTTTACTAAATGGATTCGATCCCACCTCGCTGTGCCCTCAGCTCTTCCTCAAGTGGTAGTACCCTTCCTCTTTCGTTGCCCTTACCATCACATACATTTTGGATAAAAACTGAAGAAAAGGTTTCGCCAGCCTTGCTCCATCAACTAGAGTTGGGTATCTACCTTCTTTGTCAGTGTTGTTTTCTGCCTTTGCTCATACCAGGCTTCCTCATCATGCATGGCCCATAAAAACTTTATATCTACTGTGATTCATTTACTTAGTAACGAGTGCTCGCACTCCGCTTCTCTTCCCTTTGCTTGCTATTCACTTGCTCTGGTATTTGAGACTTCGTCTCCCCATGACTCTTCCACTACTGTGTTTTTCCTTCAACTGCATACCTACTAGAGGTTTAAGTCCTATAAAGTATAAAATTCAAGCTTATACAGGGCCTATACAGAAGAGTTCAATGATCGGATTCTTTTGTAGAACACTTTGATAGGATAAAGCTTTGGAGGAACAAGATTGAGGTTAGGAAGATGGGGTAAAATTCCTCGTAGTGAGTGAGGTAAAAAGAAAGAGCTTTATATGAGAAAATAAATTCAATTACGACCTGGACAAAGGAAGGTTAGCGACCTGACCTCATCTTTGGATTATATCGTCGAGCCAGGGCTAGTAGATTGAGATCTTCCAATCCTTGATCTAGTACCAAATTTAGGGGTTGATTAGATGGACTCGTAATGTACAATCGAAATTGGAGAATGAAGTTTGTAACAGAATCAAAGCAAAAGTGGTACAACTTGATTCAATGACCCCCTAACCGTTTCAAGTGGGACTCTTACTACTCTAGTCTACCTTAAAGCTAGCCCGGGCATTCATTCGAATCCATCACTGGACTTATTCCGTGGGCGGGGTCGTAGTTTCTTCCTATAGGCTAGCCAGTTACTCCCTTTGATCCGTCATTTTGGGCAGGAGATTGTGACCCAACAGATGGGACCTAAGCCGAAGAAGTCAGCCCAACCAGATCAAGTGGTAGAGGCTGGATATTCAAAAGAAAGTGTTTGGTATTACGTGTAAAGCCCTACTTCCTTAGAAAGCCAGTCAGCTTGCTTCTTTTTTACCTGTATTTGAGTCTAGTTTAACTCGGCGGGGCTCAGAAGCGCAGGCTATGGCTAGTACGCTCCTAAGTGTATATAATAGTAGTTCGACCAAGCTTAAGCAGGCATAGGCCTTAGCCTTAGGAGCTCAGCACGAAGAAAGAAATTAAGGTTTCTATTGACTCATCAAAAGGTGCAATTTTGACAGAGGTTGAAGCCTTCCCATAACAAAGAAAGTCTTCGTCTAAGCCAGCCAGGGTAAGTGGTGGTCAGTTGCCCCCACTACCATATGAGTTGGTCGGAAAGGCAGATAGCCAAGCCAGAGGTGACGGGAGAAAAGCAAGGCAAGGGCTTAGCCCGAGCACGGAAGACAAAGCAAATCGAGATGAAAAAATCAAAGTATAAAATCGGAGCTTGGATTGCACGTGGAATAGGGTCCTTCGTAGCAAGGAAAGTCCTAGCCTTTCTTGTACCGTCACGAGAGCAAGTAAGCATTGGATGTTGTGACGGTGGCTGAGAATGACGCAATGATGTTTGAGGTGGGACGATGGATGTAGCTTCAACCGGAAGAGATAAGTCGACAACAAGAGGAAGGCTTAGTACACTCTCATAAGTCGATGTAGATGATGGCGGCGACACCGTTGGAGAAGGCACCGTTGGAGTTGGTGTAGCATCAGTTTCGACAGTAGAGGACGACTGTATGAGTAACACGGAAGTAGCTGTCATTAAATTAAGGCATCATAAGAAGGGACCGTGGTTGAGGAAGCGGCGGGCTGAAGAGGAGAAAGAGGAAGATGCACCTCACTCGAGCGACTCGGTTAACTAATTTTCTCATCCAACAATAAGGACTGATTTTCATCCAAGAGTCTGGAGTTCTTTTCAGACAAAAGATTCAGGGGATTGATTGGAATCCACGAGTCTGGATTGATTTTCATCCTTCTATCTGTTCTCGAACAGGTATCTAATCGTATCTAAACGTCTTAATAGGATAGTACTGAGTTGAGCCCGTGTGTTCGCCCGAATGCTGTGAGTCAGGAGTTGTATCTAGGCAAGAGCCCTCTATCTATTCTTCTCTTCTTACTACAAGTCTGATTCCTCCTATTCTTCTTACTAGGGCGTAGTTAGAGTAGATTTAGATTCCGCTAATTGGAGTTCAACTAGAAGAAATACCTGCAATAAAGAAGATGGCCTCACTACCTGCATTAATCAAGTAGTCATTCCCTGCTTTAGAGAATCAAAGCGGAATCCATACCTATTTTAAAGAAAGTGGAGGAGATCTCTTTCTGTGATTTTTCTTGTTGTCTTACTAAGTCCCCAGTGTAAATAATGAATAGCGAAACCAGTCTTTTTCTTCTTGTATTTTGAGTTGGCAATCTTTGTTATCCCCTCCAATTCTTGTTAAGTATTGGTTTCCTTTTTCTTTTTAGTTCTTTCGGTCTTTGTTAGAGGGTAGGTGAGTGTCGTTTCTCCCTCCTTCACGAGTATAGTATCTAATCCTCTCTCTCCTTTCTGACTCCCGGGGTGGGCTTAGGAATCTGGTTACTACATGGCATCTATGTCCTCATTGTAAATAAAAAGAGAGTTCTATCTAAGTGGCCTACGTATGGGGGAGATAAAGGTTTTTCAAAACCGTTTGGGCTATCAAATAAGCAGCATTCTTATCAAACATTGGACCCAACTTATTATTGTCGTTTATAGCGGTGAATTACACCCTTTGTCATAAAGACCACTTACTTGAAGGAAAGGCCAGCTCCTCACTCATTTATTTGACAAATGCTTTCCCGTTACCCGCTTACCCGGTTTCTATGTACACAACCTTTCCTTTGAAAAAAACATCTAGTCTAACTATAAAGCTTCTTGTCACAAAAGCCTATTCCCTGCTCATTAATGACCATACCTTCTATTCAATGGCTTCCCTATTTACTAAGAGGCTTCCATGCATAGCCTTTCTTTTGTTGAGTTGCATATTTCTGCAACAGGATAAAGGAAACCGATTGATAAACTTGCATGAGGCTGGCTATTCACTCACTTTTTTTTGCTAATGTGCAGCGGCGAGAAGCCAACTGGTTGTTGGATTGACCTATGGTGTGTTCTGGCGAAGCGCCAGGTTGTTGGTAAGGAGCGTGAGCGGGTGAGGGCTCACACAAGGAAGGACCCCCATAGGGCCTTTTTGAAGTGTGGCCCACACACACGGCCAGGGGGAAAGGAATGGTGAAAATAGTTTACCATTTCTTTCTCCGCGTATTGGTGTGAGCAAATGCTATCCGTGACTTGATTAGCGAGGAAAGTGTTTCCATAAAGGTAGATAGGTTTATCTTCTTTTCCTCATCCATTTGACTTAAGATCTTTGTGATTGTCAACTTCTTCTTCCATAGTTTAAGAGGTGCTCTAGTCTCTATTGTACCTTTTGTTCTCTATTTCCTAGTTGGAGAGCGTGAACTTCTCTCTTTCCCTGCTATTGCCCTAAGTGAAGGACCATATTACCTCAATAAGACTTCCTACCTTCCCAAGCAATTCTAACTCTAGGCTCTCCTCTAGTTCTTTTAATAGTTATATCGTTCTATCTTCCTCCAGATAGAAAGTGGAGAGCTTTAAGTAGCCATGCCATGAAACAAAACCCTGTCAAAGGCCGATGCTTAGCTCTGTAAATCGTGAGTTTAAAGGCCCGTACAGGGGATCACTTATCGAACCTGGTGAACCGGGCTACGTAATAAAGGTACTTTTGGCGACGTCTTCTTTCGCACAAGAGATAAACTTTCCTTTAGCCAAACGTTTAGTATATAAAGTTTAATAATCTGCCTTCCTTAGTGATTACACTAAGTAATTACATAACCTTGCTGATTCAACAAGATCTTCAGAAGAAACAACTGATTATTCTACTACTGATGGAACCTCTGATCTTGCGTCTATTGAGTCCTCAATTGCTACATTTCCATTCAGTTACGAAACATCAAGTTAAGCTATTTTTCGCTCCCAGAGCTAGTTGAAGAAGACTCACTACTTAAGAGTGGAATCCCAAGCCAAGCAAGACCAACTTAGTTCAACTGAGCACCTACGTGAATGGCCTAACGATACGAATTTGCACAACTACCGATAGCCAGCCTACTTACCAGAAGAAGGATCTCTTTCTCACAGCACCTGCGCAAGAAAGAATGCGCCTGCTACCGCTAACGAAACAGAAACTCTCGTGATATGGAGGTTTAGATTCAGTCAATACTTTAGCCTAGTCTAGAGGTTAATTAGCCAAATAAGCATCTGATCGAGATGAAGCAGCAGCAGTTTCTTCTGAGTTCGGTTATGTTTCATCGGCTTCAGTTGATTCTGTTTCTTCTGTTGATAATCGGGTTAGCTTCACAACACCAAAGAGATACGTTTTGTAAGGTTGTGAAGCTTCTTACTTGGTAGTTATCCCCAACAATGAGTTGTCGTTGATCCAGTAGTGACATGAAATAGAGACACGAGTGGAGCAAACAGAGGATGCTACTTCATAGAGAGGAGAGAAAGAAGTAGGCTTAGTCAAGTCAAGTTGTAGTTAGCGCGTAGCCACATTACGGCTTAACTGACTACACTACTTGCGTTAAAGCGGCATGTTCGAGTGATGTCTCGTGTTATCCGCTCCACTGGGGACTAAATAGTCAACCAACAACAAGGAGGGCTTACTGGTGTCTTGTAGGCGGCTGCTTACAGAAAGCAAAAAGTGGGTGTAGGGTTGCCTCCGATAATGCAAGCAATTTACCTGAATTTATTAAAGGTGATGTAGAGGGACGTAGGGTGTCAATCAAAGCAAAGGTTTTGGTACGGTAAATGACAGCAAGCACTTAATCCGGTATTTCATAATATTCCCATATTGCATACAAGATATTTATAAATAAGAGTTAGCTAGTGAGGTAGCTTGGAGGCAGCAATCAGCTTTGGTTTCATAGTCCAGGGACTAAGGAGAGGTTGGGGGGCATGATGGAGCTTCAGTCTGCAAACCCACTTTTCTTAACAATTACAGTGTATGTTGGTGGTTGCCAGTGGAAGAACAAGTCTTGGCGTCAGGTCGCTTCCTCTATTATCTGATACTACTTCCCGAAGCCCGCCCTTGCTTTTGCTGGTTCAAGGTTGGCTTCTTAATGATAAGAACAACCCCGTCGTATATGAGAATTGAATCTCGTACGGCTCATCAAGCAGAAAGACAAAAATGCTGGTCAAAGCCTCTAACTACTTCGCATTGCGAATCTTTGCTTAGCCATTTGACTTTGCCCATTTGAATTGCATATATCAATGTGTCTGGCTAGCTCAAAAAGATGATCTCTTAGCACCTGTTCACTATATATAATAGGCTACCTATTTCCTTCATCCTGAATGAACTTGGCTAGCTCAAGATTCATCTTCTTATCTGTAGGCAGATATTTCTAGGTCTGTTCCCAAACTAGCCCTTGTTCAAGGGGCAAGGTTAAGATCTCTATGGAATAGCGATCAATTAGCCTGTCTAATCTTTCCTTTCTTAAGTAGACTTGATTGACTACACTCTTTTGATCTTTCCTCGTCTCGTTTCTAGACTTCCATTTTTCTTTCTTTACACCTTTTTCAAGGTCTACCAAGACAGAGAAAGATGAACCAAGACATCAGCTTTATTCTTCTTCTTATACATCCTTCCATAGAAAAAGGATGTAATGATCCAAGTCTATCCTGACCTAGTGAGGGAAATCGGGGTTAGTAGTCAATCATGAGGACTTTTGTTCAAGGCCCTTTATGTTAAGTAGGCTAGGCTATATAAGAATGTATTCTATGGGCAGCTAGACGAAGAGCGTATTAGAGAGATAGATAAGCAAGGAAAAGGGATGGAAGCTAGGAGAAGATGGAAAATGAAACTGGATGTACTTTCTCCTTTGATAGCTAGATGGTTTCCCGTTAGTTTCGGGAATGGTTTACCTGAAAGATGTAGCTAACTTTAGTGTTCTAGCATGCTATGATGAATTATATCAAATAGGAGCTCTCAAGTGAGAGCTATAGAAGATAAGGACGACAGGTTAGAATAGATTCGATTGTAGCTCTCTTCTTTAATCTTCCTTCCAGGGCTCTCTCTAAAGCCTTTCAACGATACTTTCTAGAGGTTAAGCTAGCCCTCTCCAATTGTAGGTTCATTTGAGGATGTCTTCGGCTTAAAGAAAGATGGGCATAGAAACCGTTTATCTCAAGGATCCTTGTGGTTCAGCTCTTCATGGGAATCAAAGAAAGCTTATTAGGCGAGCTGAGGCTCATTGTGGAGGTCAAGTCGTACAGTTGGGCAAGTACAAGTATAAGTAGAAGTGGGCGTGATGGTCAAAGTGATGTTTCTTCTTTTTCGAGGTAAGTAACCGCACGGGGTTAGCAGTGAAAGAGTTCCCCCATATAAGTATAAGTGAAAAGCCCTTTTGCCTGCTGTCTTCTAATTGAAAACGTGGTACCCACGGGAAGCACACTTCACCAGAGTTCGGCGGAGCCCAGCTATGAACTACAAATGCGTAAGTGAGTTGAGCGGAGTGAAGATGTGACTTCTTACCCGCGAAGGCTTGGATCCTCGGCAAATGCCCATTGGTAATTAAGATCGGAGTAGTTCGTGGAACTTGTTTTCCATCTGTCTTTGCCTTTAACTTCTATACAAGATTTTTTGCCGTACGAATGCCCTCCTCGGCTGATGATCAATGAAAATAGGGTGGAACTAGCAGATCTCGCTCAAACTAGAAATTTCATAAGAGAATTTCATTATTAACTATGCGCCCAACGAACTACTTAATGAAAACAAGTCGTACGAGCACTGAGAAGAGCTTCAAGGTAGAACCTATGAACGTAGATTGCATATAGTGTGTCGATCTCATCACCTTACCAACCAGGGCGTATGTATATGAAACTGGTGCACCACCTGCCATTCAGTCAAGGACCTATGCTTCTTTGTCAACAACAGGAACGGGAACCAAACCACCAATTGAGAAGACCACAACGTTAGGTAATGAGTCAGACGTAGCCTTATAGATAGATAGTAGGTCTTCTTTAGCGAGAATCAAGTATAACTCTTCTTAAACGAGGGCTTGCTGCTGCTGCCAATAAAGCGAAGTCATTTATTTGAAGTTGTTCACTTACTGGAGGCGGGCTTGCCTTTACCGAGCCAAATTACCCTGATCCGAGCATAGCGGGGTTCCTCGTCATAACTCTACTCTAACTGTCTTTGGCAGGTACGGGACAACTATCAATTCACCTATTCACTTAGTTGCCAGGTACGAACACCCATGAGATGAGAGCACCCCCTTATAACTATTAACTATATATCCCTCGAAAAGGACTCTTATTAGGCCATACCCCTTTTTAGTAGCCTACCTACCCTCTTTTCAATGACGCCAACCGACGAACACCCTTTCGGTCTCGCTTGAAGTCTTGTCCGTGAGTCCTCTCTATGCCTCTCATGCCCTTCTTTGCTTCGCTTGGGGCTCACTAGCACATTCCTTGCTGTTTTCGTGCTTGATGGCTTCTAATGAACCAATGATAGAGATCCTTAGCTTCCCTAACAACTGATGTTCAATTCATCCCTAAGCTTCTACTGGATGTCATATCGGGCATTCAGTCTTCAGGTTCAGAATGCGTCGAAAGAAGACCTTCGCCCTGATAGCCTCTTCTCGGTACTCAACTGCTGGGTTTTTTGGTTCCTGCCTGAGCAGTTGTTCAAAAGAGAGATGGTCAAATCTTTTATATCAAAGTGATGTTCCAAGGTGAAGAACTGATATATATATAGTCATATTGGCCTCTCGCACAGCCAGACTTTGAGTTTGCTTTATTGATTCATGGAATAAAGGTTCTCTCCCAAACTAAATTCCTTTAAAGGACAGCTCTTTCCCTGCCTTTTTCTTGGCCACAACCACAACTACGACTAGTAGTATTCATAGGGTCCTTTGATCGTATTCTTTGCCGCTGAAGAGTCTGATCCCCTTCTTGGGAAAGCAGTGGAACTAATAGCTGGCCTAGCTGGCACTTTATGCTAATCAAACTAGAAGTGAAAGTCAAGTTCTTTGAGTTGAATAGATGATGACTGGACACAACGGAACTCTTCCTCTATAATAGGGGACAGGGTCATTGACTCAATTCAATTTCTTTAAGGAAGGGCGATACTCTAATAGCTGAAGGGCGGTCCTTTTCATCTCTAACTCGAATGTTTGAGCTAATGTAACGACAGTTTCTAGTAGTTGGAGTTGCCTTGATGTCAGAAAGGTGTCCAGTTCAGAAGGTGTGAAAGAATGGCTATTTTCTTGCTCGTGTCTTGGCCACAGCTACTGCTACTGCTCGTAGTCATAGGAAGAGCTCATAATCTCAGAATTGCTAGCTCGAATTATCTCTCAATTTCTTTCTGTCTGTGGGACCGGCTAACCAATGAGATAGACCAGTTTCAAACTCAAGCTTGCCATTCAGAGGAGTTTATCCTGTCCCGTGCATTCCCTTACATAATCTGTAGAGTCATTCTGTCCACCGTGAAATATAGCCTGACAGTAGTCGAACCTGGTTCACCTCTTTGATTAGTCAACTTTGATCAAGGAAGTCAAAAATCAATTGACCGAGTAATAATCAGCAATCAGTAGTGCTACTAGCTTGAGGGTTCTCAATCCTATTCTATTGAAGACCGGAGCATCCGTCCCCACCAGCCGAAGGAGAGGAATAAAACCTAGCATGGAATAATGGTAAGAAAGGAATCCTTATCCTGCCCTGGGTAAGGATTTTCTCTTTTTTCGGTCATGGCGAACCAATCGATGGATTTCCATCATAGCTACCCGAACTTTCTAAATAGATCGGATTCTTATTCCTTTCTCCTTAGCCGAGAAGAGCCATTCTTTGCTACATTTTTCCCAATAAAACGAAACTTTGATTGTTCAGATCTCCCCGTTAGTAAAGAAAAATGGATTGCAACAAAAAATACGGGGAAAATGAAACTTTCACTTTGAGATCTACTCTTATTAGTGAAAAAGCTCTTGCTACAGTTTTTCCCGGGAAAATGAACTTTGATCGTTCAGATCTCACTTTTTCTGAACTAACTTCGGTGAAATGCCAAAAACACCGTGTTTCCTAGTTCGATATCCTTTTTCTGTCAGTCACCGGTCGAAATCTGTCTTTAGGCAAAAAATACGCGGTTTCATAGCTATAGTTCGATCTTACTACGGGACTTTCTGGATGTTTAAGTATCCCACTAAGCCAGTCTGTCTGCTAGCCCAGAGTGGAGGAGAGAGATCCAATTAGCTTACTTTGAACTCTTCCTATCCGAGTAGTTCCTATCCCAGTAGGTAGTAGGAAGCCAAGTAAGGATAAGAGATAGATCCTACGGTTAGGACTGACTGGAAGGTTATAGAAGACAAAAACGATGGATGTCCTAAGTGACAATGCCATCGAAAAATATACTCTTTATTCGGACTAGCACACGAGGGCGTTAAGCACCTATCTTACTAATACTAATAAGAAGAAAGGTTTGGAACCCGGATAGAGAATATCTTACCTGTAGGACTGACCATGAACTTCCTTACCTCACTTGCGGTTCTCTAAGGTCTTCCAAAAGGCTTCTTGAAGGTTAGGTTAGAAAAAGAAAGATAAGAATAGAATGGATGAGGTAGTTCTTTCTTTCCTCCTACTGGTAGGGTTAGATCAAGATAGACTGCGTTAGAAGCCATTAGAAGTAGCCCTCTCTTGCTATTAGCTCCGAAGTTTGGCATTCGTGAGGACTTAGATCCTATCGCGAGTCTTGATACATAGTATCTTCAGTCCTTTCCACACCTCCTAATTGGATTCCCCATCGGCCCATCCAATCTAATTCATGACTCAGTCAGTAGACACTACACTAGTAGGGTAAGTCAGGTAATTAGGAATGATTTTGAGTCCTTCCTAAAACCCTTCCTTGGATCCTAGGAGCAAGGATTTACAGTCCTTTAGAACAACCTTTTGATCCCAAGATTTCCAATCCCTTACTTTTGTATTTTTGAATCTCACATTTGAATATGACAATCCAAGACGACCCTATTGGAAAGGGAACAACACCGGCGGACACGAACTATTATTGGCAACGGGCAAACGACGCTTACGTGAGATCTCGGTTCCTTCTTTTGAAAGAATAGAAGTTTCATTCGAGTTGTTATCATGCCGGATCAAAAAAGTAAAAAGCTGTACTAAGAGCCAGCGGACCTGCTCATGGGAGTCAAGCCTGCTCTGTAGTGGGCAGACGTAGCAGGGCCATCTAAAAGAATATAGGAAAAAGAGCCGCTGGAGAAAACCAATTTAGTTGGGTTCTCAATTCCATGGAGTATGCAGTGAGTTTGAATTGACCCGGTTAGCTAGAAAGTTCCTTTCGCTACCGTCCTAAGGTTCCCAGATATTATGGATTTCTAGGGACTTTTTCTTCTTTTTTTTGTCTATTTTCTTTAACCAACGGAGAGGTCTACAGAAAACATATAATCTTATATTTGATAGCTTACTATGTTTATTATCCAGAACAAAGGTGTATTGGCTTACTTCTCTATAGTGGTGCACACACCGATTCCAATGCATGGTTGATCTTGGCATGGTTAATCATGGCCAGAGGTGTGCCCCCCCTCACTTTTGAATAATTACAAATATAGTTATATGGTAGAAGGCCAATACACACGAAAATTGATATATTGCCCCCCTTATTTTTCAAAAAAATTATGCAATGGATTGATTTTTCATTAAGTAGTGGCCCACTATCCCCAAAACCAGTTAAATGATTTTTTTTTCTGATAGGGTATAACGGGAGTGAAAGTACTCACTTATATATTGATTGATAGACAACGATTATATTTGATACATTGTCCCTATTCTCTAAAAAATGTTGCATAACTGGCCTTCATTTCTTTTTTTTTTGGGGTAATTTAGCAGTATGTAATCCAGTAACACAATTTAGATGCAAATGGTATAATGTCCTAGCCCAAAACTTTTTTTTTTTCTCTTTTCCAAGGAACCTATTCTTCAATAAGACGAAAGATGATCTCAACTAATCAAATATATATAATTTTTGGATTTGAAAGAGCATTGTCTTCTAGTTTAATATGATTGTATTGAATTATACAAAATAAAAATTATTTTGTACTTTTTGTCAATATTTGTTAAGGTTAAATGTTCTCGATTTATGTTTCATTTAGTAACTTCATCTTAAATTTTTGTACATTTCCTTCTCCAATTATTCCCTGGAGCACAACAGCTGGGGTAAACCTCGTCGGCTAGATAGCTATAGTAAAGAGTTTAAGGGGGGGAATATATATATATCGCTTTTCCAGGGGGACCGAAAAAAAAGGAAGGAGATATGGAGCCAGTGAGTGGCAACTGGTTCAGCGGTGCTATCAAAAATAGCCTTCTATGTGCTATCAGAGCTACTCGTCCCTTCTCCTTTCCTTTCAGTCAAGGTCTAACCTCGCATAGCTAATGGAAGGGAATACCTTAGAACAGAACCGACTATAAGCCCTGAGAGCCAGCAAGAAAACCTCCCTTACTCAACCTCTGAATTCATAAAAAAAAAAAGCCCTTTCTTCATAATAATAAGGTAAGCATCAAAGCCCAACAACTTGTTGGGAGTAGGGGCTGAAAAGAGCTCTTTGTATAGGTTGGGTTTGCTGGTTTTCGGGAACATTCGACTCCACCAACAAAAAGATTCTTGGATTCCGTCCTTCCCATGCCTCGAACTCCAATGATGCATGCCGCCACCTCCATTATCCGACCGGTCTGCCATACCAATCAAGAGAGAAAGAAATTCTGTCACATTGTTATTGGGTTAGAGAACAACCCGGACTATATAGGTAAAAAAAACCTCACCTTGAATTAAATGACTATCATTCATGGGCCAATGACGCTTGCTACCTGGCTGGCAAATAAGCGAATAGTATTTAGGTATTGCGCTTCTTCGATTGCGCGGTGAAGATAACATTTATCCTCCTTATACAACTTGATGAACCCAGACAAAAAATGTGAGCGCCCTCTAAGCTATAAGGGCGAGCCTTAACTTGTTGAAAACTCAAGTTTTGCCTTGATCGATATGAGAAAGATGCGCTCAAGCATGCGAAGAAAGCCGGCCTTACCTTCTATTATATTAGTAAAGGACGTTTAGGCTTGACTAATAAGATAGAAAGGGCTTTTCTCGCTTCTTGCTTTTGAGCCCTTTTACTAGTACTAGTAAGGTGCTTGTTTCAACCCATAAATTGCTTGATGGAGCCGATAGACTACATGCCATTTTCCTTCACAAGCGAAACCTAGAGGTAAAGCCATATACACCCTTTTCTTAAGATCGCTAGTATAAATGCATTCTACACATCGAGTTAGTAAAGAGGCCAACCTTTTACGCAATAGAAAGAATGCAAAGAACCGAGGTTTTCAAAGGGCAAGGCTCCCCCCCTATCTCTAAAAGGGTTCGACTCCATACTCTTGTGTGCATCCTTTGGCCACCAATCTAGCCTTCAACCTCTCAACTGCTCCATCAACTTTTTGTTGACTTTATAGACCCACTTGTAGGCAACTATTTTTTTCCCTAGAGGAAGAGAGACTCAATCCCAAGTAGCAAACTATTCTAGTGCTACGATCTCTTTCTGCATAGAGCTGCCAGCAGGGTTGAGATGCGGCCTCTGCAAAGGTGTCAGGTTCAAAAAGATGGATGAAATTGCAAAAAAGACTCGTGGGAAGTACACAGAGACTTAGTTGATACAAACCTCTGAATAGGAAAACGAACACGGGTGGATCTATGTACCTCGAGAATGGAAGCTAGAGAACCTAAGTCTGAAGAAGAGTCTTGGTTCGAAGTAGAGGGAGACCACTGAATCAGTTGGCTCAGCTCTGAAAACTTAGTGACGAGAATATGTCTTCACAAACTTGCGAAACTGCCCCTTAAGCTGATCACTCTGGTCACCCGGATCTTGCTGACTCTATTAAATCGGAGAATAGAATTCTGATACTGTCTCACATAAACTTTTTCATAGTTTTTCCCCTAAGGTGAGACAAGGGAACATAATGGCCCACCATCACAGGGAATATCAAAACCCAGAGCTCTGTAGTAAGGCACATATTCGAAAAAGTTGGAATCGTCGTGTAGAAAGATCATTAACACTTATAGCCCTTTTGAGGCGAGGGGTACCCCAACCTCACTCAAGAAAACACACAAAGTGAGATGCAGGGCTCAGTTTGTCTTGTGCAAGGGATGGAATTTGAACAAAGCACGTGCATCCAAATACTCTGAGGTTTGAATAGTCTATTGTTTGAAAGAGAGTAAAATGCCCAAAGATAACGTGTAGAGAAGTCACCAATAATAGGAGCCATCGTCTTCTTACTCAGATAAGCAGCCATCATTAAATTAAGGCATCAGGCTTGATTAGGGATCGTAATAGGGAACTTTCATTCCCAGTAGAAGTCCTCAGCAACTTCTAGGAGATGGCGATTTTTCCATTCTACAACCCCTTACCTTTATGTTAGGGGGACTTGTGGAGGAGTATTTGCACATGAGCTCTGATTGATGAATCAAAGAATTCCATGGTCTGTGAAAGACTTCCAAAAAGCATTAGAGATGAACTCTCCTCCATTTCACTTTATTTGACAGGGGCGGAGAATTCTCATAGATTTCCTATTTGAGAATGAAGAGTCAAAGGGGGTAAGAACATTACGAGAAAAGGCTTGAAACATTGCACTAACTTCACTTTTGCATTTCATCACATAGAGCCGTCTAATTCTAGCGTGATCATCTATGAAGCCGAGAAAATACCGAACTCCAGAGTCAGAAGAGAGAGGAGCCGATCCCTATAGCCCATAGAAAAAGGGGGGATAGGGCTCTAAACATGGCTTTCTATAACTATTAGAAAAAGGGAAGATTGCAGTGCTTTGACAGTTGACTTGTAATGCATATTAAAAATGTTTCTCATTCAGGAGGAAGAGGAGATAATCCAAGAAGCGCCATCTGCTCTAGTCTCTGATCATGTGGATGTCCCAATCTTCTATGTCATGCCTACCATGAAATGTTGTCCACCCCTTTAAGCGTTTGACGACTCATTTGCAGCAGAGAAAGATGAAGAGCAGCCTGTCGATTAGTGGCTCAGGTATCAATGGTGCAGGGAAGATATTCTCAATTACATAATAAAGAGCAAGTACTTGATGTTCATAGAAGTATTCATGTACTTATGTGTTGTTTTCGGGTATTTGAGTCTTTTTTCTCTTTCTTTTTCATTCTTTTATGCCTTAAATAAAGCCTAATCTCGTAGCATTGATTAGCCGGCATAAAGTGACTAAAACTAAGCCTTTTACTAAGCCCCTTTACTATACCAACCTATACAAGGGGCTGCTTTCTTTCTTCTTAGTCAGCTGGTATACAGCCCCTTGTATAGTTAAGCATTTCACACCACAACCTTAGTTACCTTACTTGACAACCAAGCGAAGCGCTTTCTTGTCTTACTTAGCGGGGCTGTCTAAGTTACGGGCATTGCCCGTTGATTTACTGGATTGGTGACTGTACGTACTGACCAGAGTGAGTGTTGTATTTACTGAATGACTGACTTAGCGATCGATGAAGTAAAGTAGTCGTCTGGTCGAAGCCAAAGAGATTAGAGACAGAGCAAACCTTTATCGATCGAAAGAGATAGAGGGCATGGCGCGATGGGTCCAAAGAAAAAAAAAGGGATCTTTAGAAAAGGGTTGATCCCTTCTTATAGCCTTTGGTTGAGGTTAGGTGACTAGTGCAGTCCTAGTCTTTGCTTTTTTGATTTAGTTGGATCCCCATGGAATTGAGAAGTTCAATCTCATCTCAACATAGCCCCCAGCCCTCTCCTTACGATGATTCCAAATCATGGAACCTATGGTCGTATATCATAGGCTAACCGTAGAAGCTTTTCGTGCGGGGGGGT
Source organism: Ilex paraguariensis (assembly GCA_963454935.2). NCBI lineage: Eukaryota > Viridiplantae > Streptophyta > Magnoliopsida > Aquifoliales > Aquifoliaceae > Ilex > Ilex paraguariensis. The sequence goes on along the minus strand of CAUOFW020009169.1, from coordinate 278,528 downwards.
GCTGTGCTCCTCTTCATTTGCTCCTGTTAACGACCACAAAGGCATACATAGAGGGCAGATGAGAGAAAGCGCTCGATGAACGATGATTGAAGATTGTAGCATATTTTTTATAAAGCCTGTCACATATAGATTAGACTACTACATTTTTGAAGCAGAATTCGGCCAGCGCATCGACCTGGTACAAAATGGCCATCTTACTGAATCCGAAAGGTCGACTACGACAAAAACGTAGTTATTCCCCCCTTGTTGAGATAGGGCAATCGTCCTACGAAATCTATGGTTATGTTTTTCCCATGGCCAGGAAGGTATTGTGCTGATAAAGCCCCAACTTCCTGTTGGACGACTTTAACGTGCTGCATAAAGCACACACAACCCATCACTGTTGGACATCTACTTCTATCCTGGGCCAATAAGAATGCCTTTCCAGGTGAGCCAGAGTTTGATCAACTCCAAAGTTTAATCCAACTCTAGTGTCATGAAGGACCGCAAGACGTCTTTCTTTGCCCGACATACTCTGCCGTCTTTGTAGAGTAAGTCATCTAGCCGGCTGTAGCCATCTGCCATCTGCAGTCGGGTCGTCTTCTCCCAGACGCCTTTCGATGTCCCTCCGAGTACTCTGCCGTAAAGTTCCTGAAGTCCAATAAAGTGAGAAAAACAACAATTGCGGCGCTTTACTAATAACATCAAAAGGGGGTCTAGACAGAAAATCTGCAACCGTCGTTGGCCCTTCTTTTCTTGTACTTGATCACCAACTCGAACCGTTGCAGGAACTGAAACTCACTTCTTATGATGCGCCTCCTGAAGCTTGGACTGCATGTATAGATACTGAAGGGGCTTGTTGATCAGAGTGGCCTATTCGTAAAGCGTCTCATTCCCGAGCAAATAGTGCCTCCAGTCTTTCACGGCCAGCACTATCGTGTACATCTCTTTCTCGTATATGGGATAGTTTAAGAGGGTTTTATTGAACATCTCACTGTGGTACGCAACCACTCGGTCGTCTTGTCATAAAATGGCTCCCAAAGGATGAGCAGAAGCGCTCTATTTATGCCTGATTTCGAACGGCTTCTGAACGTCTGGCATGGCCGGAACCGGTGTTTCGCAGACTTTCTCCTTAAGTGCCTGGAATGCACGCTCTGGACCCTCTCTCCATTGAAAGGTCTGTTTCTTTTCTGGGCCCCGAGTAAGATCAACCGGGAGTACTTTTTTATGAATATTTAGTGCGGAGGTAGTTGGTCATGCCGAGGAAACTCCTTACCTCCGTCAGCGACTTGGGGGTTGGCCATTCCCAGACAGACTTCGTCTTCTCAGGATCTATCTTGACTCTGGATGAGCCGATGATGTGCCCCAAGTATACCAGCTCAGCTCCCTCATCCCTTTTTGCTCATAAGTAAGCTCTTCTCCATATGGGCTTTCAGTTGGTGCTCACGTAGAGCTTCTAGAACAGTCTCTACGTGTTTCAGATGCTCCTCCTAGGTCTTGCTATAAACTGGATGTTGTCGTTGTAGACCGTGACGAATTCATCCAATCTAAATAAGGCCTAAGAACATCGTTCATCAGCCGCATAAAGGTTGCAGATGCGTTGACCTTACCGTAATAGGGCCGAATGGCATGATGATCCATTCATATAACCTTGCCTTGTCTTTAACGCAGTCTTCCAATGCCTTCCACCACTTGGTGGTATCCTGACTTTAATTTTATCTTGGTGAAGTAACGGGCTACCTCAACTAGTCAAATAAGAATCAAACATCTATCCTTGGCAAAGGATAGCGATTCTTTACTATGATATTGTTAAGGGCACGATAATCCTAATCCACGCACATGCGCTACTAGCCTTCTTCGGCACCAAGACCCCTTCCTTAGAGATAGGGGGCGAGGCACAAGAGGATGTACTGGGCCAACCATGACCCTTTTTGAGCAGCTCTTTCAAGTGCCGCCTAATCTCCTCATTGGCCAATGTCGACGTCCTGTAACGCCGTTGCTGGGTAAGACTGCTCCCTGTGTGAGTTCAATCGAGTGTGCTCCAAGCTACTACAGGCTTTCAATCCAAATCAGCTACAGCTAAATGAAACCAAAAGCAAAGCTTGAAAGCTCAATTCCTAGCTGCTAGAGCTAAACGTAAGGCTACTACCTTAGCTGTTCTAGTAGCTCCTTTGATTTAGCGTAGGGAGGGTAGAAGCTCTATAGGACAATAGCTTTAGGAGAGGAGCAACTCTCTTGCTTAGGAAGGTATTTAATATAAAAGAATTGCGGATCCTAGATAGCTAAATATAGTAGCTTAGGAGCAGAGCAATTCCATAACTTTAGGAGCCCTAAAATAAGCATAGCTCTTGCTAGTAGTTAGCTTTAGGAGCCATTTGGTGTAGAACCACATAGCTTGCTCCGAAGCTATTGCATTGATAGGCAGGGCTTACCGGTACAATAAAGCAGGCAATTGAATCCTTCCAAAATGTTGCTCTAGAACTCTTTTAGCTTGAGCGAGTGCAATTTATATCATACTTGCTCGCGCAAGTCATATCTTGTGCTCGCTCTAGCAAGGATAGTTCTACAAGGTAATTGCTCAGGCCTTACTAGCTTTGCCTGCTTGGTTGTACAACTACTAAAGTAAGGCTCTTTTGCTATTCTACAGCTTGAAAATGGCTCCTAAAGCTATGGAACCTAAGCTCATAGTAAGAGCCGAACCAAAGCAAGCTAGTAGCCGCTCGCTATGTTATTCGATGTTAAGGCCCCTAAAGCAAGCTATTGAATTGTTCCTAACCAAAGAAAGGAGAGATATAGATTACGTTCATCTCATAAAGATGTTCCTTTTCACTCCTAAATGAAAGCGAAACTATAAGAGAAAAGCATAACTCCTAGCGCAAAAGAGTAGCCACTGCGATGCCTATGCCTCAAGTAAATAAATAAGCTAATAGCAACGACGCGTTATAGCAGCTTTTGATTGAAAGGTAGCTGTAGCTTCAAAGCCAAAAAGGAAGTTTTTCCTGATTTGAAGGTTTCTGCTGTAGCAGCAAAGAAGAAGGCAATTTATGTTGCTAAAATAAGGAGGTTTCATCAATACCAAAGAAGTTGACTTCACTATAAAGGCTAAAGGCTATAGAAGTGCATCACTAGTTTCTATAAAATGAAAGAAATTCAAAAGGCATAGTATATAGAACGGCCGATTACTCCCATTTCCTCTGACTTACGCATTTCCAATCAAATCATGATCCCATCTCGATCAATTTCGCATTGATCAGGGCGGGCGTTCTAGTCCCTAGACGACTTTCTTCAACCGCCCCTGTTCCAACGGCTAAAGAGAATCAAAGTTCAGGTTCTTCCTCTTCCCATTACTCAATAGGGTAATTCCTGACCGCCTAGACACCTTAATCTCAAGGAACCCCACCCCAGTATCATGAACGCAGAGCACCGGTTGTAACAACCGCGATGCTGTTGCGTAACAGAAAGACAGAAATCTATAAAGTATCAACAATCTCTTTTAATCAAGGGTGAGGTTTGGAACCCAGTTATACCATGTGGGAGTCATGGAATAGCATAGCTATGATCAATTGAAGAAGAAAAGAAATGGATCGAATAGGAACTCTCATTAACCTACTTAACTCAGTGGTTAGAGTCTTCCATACAGCATTGGTTCGCGATCCAATAGTAGGGAAGCCCGCCTTTTTATAAGCAGAGGTTCTTGCTCCAAGACGCATTTGGAACAACGGGCGGGCATTTCCATCCATTTCTATAGAGCAAAGGGGAAGCTCGCGGAGCTTTCTCTCCTAGTAAAAAGGGAGACGGGCTTTTATCCCAAACATCTCATTATTGCACGCACAAACAAAAAACAAAAAGAACCACACCCCCTTTATTAGTAAGATAGGGAAAACTAAGGCCTTACCTTTATATACAAAGGGCGCTCCAGCGCTTTACTAATATAATAAATAAAAGGGCTTGAAAGCTTACCTTATTATTATGAAAAAGAGAAAGGGTTTCTTTATAGATTCAGAAGTGAGTAAGGGGGGTTTGCTGGCTAGCTCGTGCAATCAACAAAAAAATCCTTCGCGTTAGTAAGCTAGCTTTGGTTGCTAAGCAAGCCTAGTTCTCCGGGCACTATGGTAGGACGTGGATTGATCATGACGAGAATGGACTTCTCCATAATGTAATAGAAGAGTCACAGTCCAGTTCCCCGGGCTTTCTCCCTTCTCGACCAGACGAAGGAGATATGAATTCCATTCAGGCGGGTAAGGTAAGGTAAGGGCTTGGTTTGACCATGTGTTCTCTCCTGGTCAGATTGGAGGCGAAAACTGGCAAAGTTCATCATTCAGTGGTGGGGTGTTCATAGAAAGAAGGCGTCGCCCAATAAGGGGCAAATTTGGATGGAGTCTCACTCATAGAGGAAGAGTACGCGCGCTAGCGCGCTACGACTTACGCAGTTGATCGGATCAGATTGCCCTTCGGGCAACCAACCAAACCCGGCACATCCAATTCCATTTCGATCAACAACTTGGAGGTATGGCTTAGTGGCTTAAGGCATTGTTTTGCTAAATCGACATACAAGAAGATTGTATCATGGGTTCGAATCCCATTTCCTCCAGCACAGAAATGAAAGGGGCGGGTGAAACTATGTGAGAGAAAGAACCTCTTGGTGGAGTCCAATCCTTGGAGGACAGAATAACACTACTTAGTGACTAGGAGCGGAGAGCCCGTTGCGCGTTGTTTTTGTTTGACCGGCCTATCTTATTTCTATAAGCAAGCTCCCCCCCGCTGTCCAGTCCCTGGACGGCTCTCGGTTCTTGAGCATGTTGGGGGATTAGGCGGCAATTGAAAGAGCTGCTCGAAAGCTTGACGAACAAGCAAAAAAAGCTTATATATTATATTTTCTTTATTAGTCAAGGGCTTTTCCCTTACTAGTAAAGTGGTAAGGTAGGGCGCTATTCGATGAAGAAAATAGACTTTAGGAAAGTGGTTCAGGTAGCTCCGCTGGTTAGAGCAAAGGACTGAAAATCCTTGTGTTAGTGGTTCGAATCCACTTCTAAGCGGGTGAAGGGTCCAAAGGACACGTAGCCGAAAGCGAGTCGGATTTGGAAATTCAAGTGAAAGAGTAAGCCAACAAATGTGAGCGCTCCTGCGCTATACGGCTTTTTGGCTGAGCCCTATCATACATATGGCTTGCTGGAGGCAGATTTTCTAAAAGAAAAGTGTTACTCGGATTGGTTCTCGCGTCCCTGTGCCCAAAAGGATGGGCGAGTTCGATTTGAGTGTTCATCAATCGGGTGGATCTATATGCTCCGGGGTGGTGAGATGAGGTGTAACGCAGTCTGGTCAGCGCATCTGTTTTGGGTACAGAGGGCCATAGGTTCGAATCCTGTCACCTTGATGTGACGCTGAAGTCAGCAAATACTCAAATATGAACATCCATCGACCGTTACCATCTCCTCTGACTCATGACTCGTATATTGACTTTCTATAGCAAGCACACGAGACCTATAGCTAAAGATCATATAGCGCCACAGTATATAAATGAACGGAGGGATGAACTGGATTTGAATATAAGAGAAGTGAAACCTCCTGCCATAAGGAAGGGGAGATCCGTAGTAAGAGCTCCCTCTCCCCCTACTTTCGGCACCTTGCTATTCTTTCAGGGAAACTCCTAAAGTTACGTCTTTCAGTACTGGGACTCAAGTCAAGTAGTTGAGATAAACAATTTGCATTTTTTCAGGTGCCCTTAATGAAGTTCCTTTTGTCCTATAGATTCGTTCTAAAGGTCAGTGGTTCAAGTCAATAAGCGAGGAGGCCCTTCTCACTCAAGCTCAAGCATTTACTTTTCTAGTTAGAGACCAACGCCTTGGGGCTAACGTGGGATCCACTCAAGGACCTACCGGTTTAGGTAAATATTTAATGCGTTCCCCCACTAGAGAAGTCATTTTTGGAGGAGAAACTATGCGCTTTTCAAAAAAGGTCAGAAGAAATGCCCCTATTAGTAAAGGTTTCAAATATATATATTTATATATTACCGACTGGCTGGTTTTATGCAAAAAAGACAAAACTGGATTGGATTTCCACTCATAAGGAAGGAAGGTTAGATATCTTTGACAGGGTTGTATTTTTGGTGAAAATAGGATGGTGTTCAAACTCCCGAAATGCAGTCTAGACAGCGGGCCATCCCCTTTCTGACTGGATTGACTCGGGGAAGGGTCAATCTCCTCTGGAGTGTGCTTCACAGCCATTCATTCATCCTGACCAAATAGTAGAATCTATCTCTCAGCGATTCTTTTCTCCACTAATCACCCCTTCCCAACCAGCCCGCCCGATCGATCTTGTAAGATCGGCTAATTTAAAGGGCTTAATCTGGTTCAAAGTTGTCAGAATGAATCGTTTGCTTTATCGAAAAAAGCTTTCTTAGGGGGTCTTGGTTGGCCCCCTATTTTCAACCATTATAGCTGGCGACGACCAGTTTTGCGCGATACGGACGGACACGAGTAAGAGCCCAGGCAGCAGAAATACAAAAGAGAAAAGCAAAGATTCCCGACCTAGAGCATGTTATTGACTCAACCACAAATTTGTAAGCTTGCTTACTCTCAACCACTAGTTAGAAGGAAATCCCTTGACTTCGCTTATGCCCTTATCTTATGCAGTAAAGAAAGCAAGTGAGGCGGGCTAAGATTCCATTCGAAGTAACGTAACAGGATTTGATCTTGCACCATCTTCAACTCTTCTCGGGATTCGGAGTTTTTCGAGAAAAGGTCCCATCCTTCAATATCATGATTGGGTCGACCAGGCCAGATCATGAGTGAAATATCATGATCGGGTTGACCAGGGCAGATCATGAGTGAATAGAAAATCGAAAATGTATATAGTTTTTCCAACTGAAATACTTGGAATAATTCTACCACTTCTACTAGGAGTAGCCTTTTTAGTGCTGCCTGATGTAGTGGGATCGTTTGGATTGTTACAACCTCTAGCAGATGGTTTGAAATTGATTCTAAAAGAACCTATTTCACCAAGTAGTGCTAATTTCTCCCTTTTTAGAATGGCTCCAGTGGCTACATTTATGTTAAGTCTGATCGCTCGGGCTATTGTACCTTTTGATTATGGTATGGTATTGTCAGATCCGAACATAGGGCTACTTTATTTGTTTGCCATATCTTCGTTAGGTGTTTATGGAATTATTAGAGCAGGTCGGTCTAGTAATTAGGGGGTGGCCGTTCGGTCACCTATGATACTAGGACCAATAGGTAAAAAATGGGTTTGTGCCACAGGTGTTAAACGATCTACTCTACATAGGTGTGGGCTTATAGGGCTAGGCTCAAAAACCCTTTCTTTCATTCATCCATAGGACCCTGGTCGGTCACTTTTCTGGGCCGGGATCAATAAGTGGAAGTCATAAAAAAGAGATCTTTCTCTTCGCACCTCAGATCAAGAGGAAGGGTAGCTTGTCAAGCTGGCCTAGAATATTTATATCTTTCTATGATTATTATTACATATAATAATCATAGAAAGATATAAATCAAAAGATTCGATGTCTTTTAACCGGCTGTTCTTCTTTGTCAACGCTACTAAGGATATATAGGTTCGCCTACTTCACTTATGAAAGATAATGAGAATGGGTTATTCAAAAAGGAAAAGGCGCTACTTAGCCCTACATTAGTAGAAGTAAGCGGCTGAGTTAGCCTACTATACCCTACTAATGTATTGTATAGTAGGGTATAGTAGGCAAGCGAGTTAGCGAAGAGGCTTAGGCTATTAGAAAAGAGAGTGTCGGTGCGTAGCCTTCATTCTACTACGGAAAGGTTACGAAGTTAGGAGAGTCAAGGGGGAACGCCATACCTACATAGAAGACCCGCTGTTCACTGACGTTTGAAGGTCTAACCTTTCGCTTCCCTACTGAAAAGGGACAAAGCTGCTTTGCACCACTGATAGACTACTTAAGATTCCATTCAAAAGGCCCCACTTGGTTTCGCAAGCCTTTGTCATTGTCAGTCAACTAAGTAGGGCCTGAGGCCCCCTGCAAATTTGTAAATCTGAGGAGCATCCCGCAACAAAAGGATGGTCCCCTATGCATTTCATTCTTTCCAGAAGGGAAATCAAAAGTACCCCCCATCATAGTGAACCTCTCCTTGTGATCGGGATGAGGTAGATGCCTCCCAGCCAAGGGGCGGATCGAATCAGAATTTCCTTATGTAGCCACCGACCTACAGTTATCCTTAAAATTCTGTGCTTGGTGGAGAAGAAGCGAACAAAGGTACACTCGCTTGCTGTCTTGTTCTCTGTCGCGAACTGGGATCGCTTGCCAACTAGGTCAGATTGGAGGAAGATTGTATGAGAAAATATTACCCATTTTCGGGGACAAGGGGCAGAATGACCTCTCGATCTACTTAATGCAGCCCAGGAAGAAAAACGTCATCTAGGCGTTCCCTATTGCTCCGATCTCCCCTACGCCTAGGACGTTGTCTGGGCCAAGAGCCATAGTTAGTTGTTGTTTCCATTTTGTTGTTTTTTTTCTCGTTGTTGATACCGGCAAGACCCAGCCAGATGATGTCTGCTAGTTGGTAATTAGAGGACTCTTAGTTCCTGCATACCTAAAAGGGGGCGCTGGTTAAAAAACAATCATTTGATTTAGTTTCTTGCTCTCCCTTAGCAGCGGGAAAGTAGTTTATCTATTTGCCTAGCTTTGGTAGATTTCCCCTAATGCAATCCATAGAAATTCCACGAATCCCTTGGTGGATAAATCCGATGACTCAGCAGCAGTGCGGAATTGAGTTTATCGTCTGGTGGATCTGATCTATAGTTAGGGGGCAATACATACCAAAAGGTTCAAAGAAGGAACGCGCATAAGAATATATAACCAACCCACCCTTCTGTATAACCTATTCTCATTAGTGCAGCGACTGGATGCATAAGGGAAGTGCACGTTTGTGAGACCTTAGTCGGGATGCATAGGGGAGTCAACCTACGAGCATGGAAGAGCGTGGTACTGCTACCCCTCTCTAAGTAAAGGTCAGATTCTTAGCCCTTAAACAGATAGGTGATGAATCCATCTAAAATAGGGACAGCCGTTTTCGGCTGCAAGTTGAGTAGAACCCATATTATCATCATAAAAGGTAATAGGAGAAGAAGGAGCTATGCCAAGATCATGAAGAAGATATGATATCTATAGAAGGTCAGAGGTAGCAGAAGAAAGAGCCAACTATTCTGTCTCAGTACTATACTGAGAAAGAGTCACTTGCTTTTTCCTTGACCACGAAATAGGATAAGCTCCAAGGAATATACAATGGCTCATAGTGGAGTGTCTTCTATCAGGACACCCAGCCTAGTCAGAATCAACATAACCTGCTAAAGTAGATGATGATGTCAAAATAAAGGAGATGCCAAAGTCGATCGTAGCCTTAAGATAGCGCAAAATACGTTTAACAGCTTGAAGATGAGTGCATGAACTGACAAACTTGTTGCACTGCATACATGATATCAGGGCGAGTGAATGTAAGGTATTGCAAAGCACCAACAATCTGCCGATAGGATGTAGGATCATCAAGAAGAATTCCATCATAAAGAGAAAGTTTACGACCCAGGAGTAGAACATGATATGCAGTCAAGCATATTCATCCGAAATAGAATGGAAACAATATATTTAGACTGTGTGAGTTTAAGCGTAGAAGTGGTTCGAACAGCCTCAACCCCAAGAAAGTAATGCAAATAACCTAGATCCTTCATAGCAAAATGAGAAGAGAGATGATCAACCACAGAGTGAAGTAAGGGTGAGGAAGACCCAGTCAGGATGATATCATCAACATAGAGAAGAAGGACAACAATATCATGATTGCGACGAAGAACAAAATGTTTGGATCAGCCTTGCTGCAGCAGAAAGCCAATTGAAGAAGAATGGAACTAAAATGGTGGAACCATGCACGAGGAGCTTGCCTTAGACCAACAATTGCCCTGTTTAGTTTACAAACATGTGTAGGACGTGAGGAATCAACAAAACCAGATGGTTGAGATATGTACACTTTTTCAGAGAGCACACCATGAAGAAAGTAATTTTGAACATCCAGTTCTTTGATCACCCAATTGGCTCCAACCGCAACTGAGAGGACGGTACGAATGGTTGTAGGTTTCACAACTTCCCGTCAGGTCTCATCAAAATCGACAGCTTCTTACTGCGTAAACCCTTTAGCAAGAAGGCTCGCCTTAACTTTAAAACGCTTAACTAAACCATCAGAAGGTTCCGACATCTTATAGACCCAACGACAACCAACTACATGAATAGAAGAATAATAGGGCACTAAGGTCCAAGTATGGTTGTGAAGGAGCGCGGTGTACTCATCCTTCATAGCCTGAACCCATCACGAGAGGCCTGTTTAAAGGTCGTGGGTTCAAGAATTGAAGTCAGAGTCTGTGTCTGTGTCATCAAAGCTCGAGGAAGACTATGTTTACTCGAATAGAGAATAGACGGTTTACGAGTTCCATCCTTAGAACGTGTGATCATGGGATGACAGGGAGCCAGAGGTGCTTGTCTCTCGTGAGGAGAAGGCACTGAAGAAAGAGGTCAAGTCTGAATTGAAGGAGAACCCACTAGAGAATGTGTACAAAGGGGAGGCTGGTCCACTAGTGAGTTTGCTGAAGCAGGAGAAGTATGATTGCCAGCAAATGAATCAGATGGAGAAGATAATGAGGGCTCTGAGGAGAGATCAACTGACGAGTCCGTGGTAGGTGCAAAAGAAGATGAACTAATTAGTAGCATGAGAGGCATAAGAAGAATGGAGGTGACAGTGGTACTGATCAGAGAAGTAGGAAAATCGACTTGCTTCTGAAACGGAAAGCAGTGCTCATAAAAAATGACATGACGAGAGATGTACAGTCGACTTGCAAAAGGATCGAAAGATCGGTAGCCTTTGTGTATAGTACAATAACCAAGAAAAACAAACAAAGTAGCCAACAAGATAGGGGGCTGTAATTTATCTTTTCGATATGAACCTAAGTGGGGATAGCATGCACAACCGAATACCCTGAGATGTGAATAGACAAGAGGAGTGAATCTTCGCCCTAACCCAATACATTATCTCATTTACCACAAGAGGGAAATCTCTAATCCTACCCTGGTACATCCTAGAATGAAAGAAATGCCAGATTGCATAGACAGCAGCTGCAAGCATAAGTTTAGCTACCAACGAGAATACAGACTGACCTTTGAAATGAGAGGCCATAGCCTGAATAAGATCCAACAAAATCCCACTAATCCCAGGCAAGTTAAATCTATCCCATAACATGAGCCAAATGCGTTTAGAAAAGGGGCAAAGAAAACAAGAGGTCAAAATTCTCCACACCCAGCCCACAGAACACAAATTTCATTTCCTGCATAATACCCAAGCCAACTAAGGTTAAGACAGAGTGGGAGAATATATTCTCAGGTTCGCATGCCACCTTCCTGACAGCCGGAGTTTCAGACCACTCTCTTGTAGTAGTCAAGGTGGCGGAGATGCCTCGGCTAAGATCGTCTTTTCACTTTTTCAATTATTGGGCTGACCACCCTAACTTCTTATCGTTAGTGCGGGAGGTCTGGAAAGAAGAGATCCCTGGTTCCCCCATTTTTCAGTTTTGCTCAAAGTTGAAAAGGCTCAAGAGCAAGATGAAGGAGTTGAATGATCAACACTATTCTGACCTTCATGGTAGGGTTGTGAGGACTAAGTCAAAGCTGGATTTTCTTCAGGAACAAGTCCAAGCTAGCCCAACCGACCCCAACCTATGTAGAGAGGAGGCCACTGCTGCTAAGGAGTATGGGGACATATGTAGAGCTACGGAGAACTTCCTTAGACAAAAATCTTGGGTCCAATCCATTGTTAAGGACGATGCACTAGAATTGATAACTCGCAGGAGGTTAAAGAGGAGATTGTGGGTTTCTTCCAAAACCTTCTCATTCAAAAAATGCCTCATAATGAGCCTTTAAACATGGAAGTTCTTGATAGAGTTATGCCCAGTATTACATACTCCCTCCTCTCAAAGCTTGGATCTTTCCAAAGAAGTCTTGGAGGACGAAATCAAGGAAAGCCTCTTCTCCCTCTTTGATAACAAAGCTCCGGGTCCAGATGGTTTCAACGCTTTCTTTTTCAAAAGAGCGTGGAGCGTAATAGGGCATGATGTTCTCAATGCTATATATTTCTTCTTCAAATCTGGTAGAATATTAAAGGAATTGAATGGAACGGCGATTGCACTAATCCCCAAGGTCCCAAATCCAGATAAGTTGAAAGACTTTCGTCCTATCTCTTGTTGTACAATTATAGTCAAATGTTTTTCCAAGATAGTGGCTAACAGGTTGAAAGAGGTTCTCCCTGGGCTTGTAGGCCCCCAACAAACTGCTTTCATAAGGGGACGACTGATCGGAGATAATGTTCTACTAGCGCAAGAATTATTGAGAAACTATCACCGATATAAAGGCACGCCCCGATGTGCATTAAAAGTAGATATAATGAAGGTTTATGACAAGGTTCGCTGTGATTTCATTCGAGTGGTCCTTAGAGCCACTGGTTTTCCTGATAATGTAGTCCAATGGGTTATGTTTCTATTTTTTTGTGTCTCCACCACCAGGTTCTCAATTTCTAAACGTGGGAAACTGAAGGGCTACTTCCTTGGGGGCAGAGGGTTAAGGCAAGGTCGACCCAATGTTGCCTTACCTCTTTGTCTTGGTTATTCCAGCTTTCTCTGGGCTTTTGGAGAGAGCGGTGCAGCAAGGCCATTTCAAGTATCATGTTCAATGTCAGAAGGTAAAGATCTCCCATCTCTATTTTGTAGATGATTGACCCCTTTTTTGTAAAGGATAAATGGGGTCCATTTCCATCATTAAGGATTGTCTTATCTGCCACTACATTTTCGACCCCTTTTTTATTCTTCATGATTAGGTCAAATTTTTTCAATAAGAGAATCCATCACAAAATTCGTCGCTTAGCATCTTTCTTTGTGAGCAAGAACTTCAATATTACATGATCAGTAAAACAATGATAGATGAACCAACATGGTAAGAACAAAGTTTTATAGACCAAAAAATACATCAAACAATTCTTTTTTAATTGTGGAATAATTCATTTAAGCATCATTTAGAGTTTTTCCTGCATAGTAGATCACATAAGGTTTTTTTATCCTACCTTTGACCCAATACTGCTCCCACAACTTAGTCACTTGCATCACACATCAATTCAAAGGACAGAGTCCAGTCAGGAGGTTGCAATATTGGAGCATAAATTAATATTCCTTTAAGCTTTTCAAAAGCTTATTGGCATGCTTCATTACATACGAAAGTTACATCCTAATTTAGGAGATGACACATGGGTTTTTGACAATTTCTGCATGCCCTGGAAATAATTAGACATCTTTAACAATTTTGGAGTGGAGAAAAATTGCCTATCAAATCTATCTTTGCTTTGTCAAATTTTATGCCGTCTGATGACACAATGTGACCCAAAACAATGCCTTCTGTTATCATGAAATGACATTTCTTCCAATTAAGCACCAGATTGGTCTCCTTACATCTTATCAAAACTTTTTCTTGATTTGCTAAACACAATCCAAATGAATCACCATACACAGAAAAATCATCCATAAATACTACCAAAAATCTTTCCACTATGTCATTAAACAAACTCAACATGCACCTTTGAAATATTGTAGGAGCATTACAAAGTCCAAATGGCATCCTTTTAAATGCAAAAGTACCGAATGGGCATGTAAATGTTTTTTTCTCTTGGTCATCAAGTGCAATTTCAATTTGATCGTACCCATAATATCCATATAGAAAATAATAGAATGCATGACCTACAATTCTTTCCAGGGCTTGATCAAGAAAGGGGAGAGGAAAATGGTCCTTTCTTGTCACCAAATTGAGTTTCCGGTAGTGTATGCACACTCACCATCCTATGACAACTCGAGTTGTTACCAATTCATTGGCATTATTTTTAATCACGGTGACCCCAGACTTCTTGGACACAACTTTGGTTAGGCTAACTCATTTACTATTAGAAATGGGGAAGATAATTCGTACATCTAACAGTTTGAGCACCTTAGTCCGTACAACCTCCTTTAAGGGTGGATTCAACCGTCATTGTATTTGATGAGAGGGTTTCACATCCTCCTCGAGGTATATAGCATGATTGAAAATTAATGGGCTTATACCTTTTTAATCAAGAATGGCCCATCCACTGGTGCTCTTATGACATCTAAGGACTTCAATTAGCTTAGACCCTTGTAAATCTACAAGCTTGGAAGAAATGACCATTGAATATGACTCATCCACTCCTAAAAATACATATTTTATTTCAGATGGAAGAGGTTTCAATTCAAGCTTTGGTGGCTTGACATTGGATAAGAATGGATTTGCACCATTTGGGGTTAGCTCTTCAACTTCGGGTTCCCAGATCCCTAAAGCATGAGTGGGGAAACTCTTTGGACTTTGACAATCATCTTTTAACTCTGATGTGATAGACTCTAATAAACAAGATTCAGTGGAGTTTTCACAAAAATGCATCGTTCAAATGTTCATGTGCCAAAAACTCAATGAAATTCACTTCCCTCACTTCTTTTTCCTCTCATGGGAGCTTGGAAATGTTGAAAATGTTAAGCTTAATAGTCATATTCTTGAAATTCAATTTCATAACCACATTCCTACAATTGATTCATGCATTTGAAGTTGCTAGGAAAGGTCGACCAAGAATGACGGGAATTTGATTCCCTGGATATATTGCTGCATAAGTATCCAAGACAATGAAGCCCCTATGAAAGAAGAAGTTGTCCACTTGAACAAGGACATCCTCGACAATGCCCCTTGGAACATTGATACACCTATCTACCAACTGTAGTGTGATACAGGTCAGTTTGAGTTCACCCAAACATAATTGTTGGTAGACTAAGAAAGGGAGCAAATTGACACTGGCTCCAAGATCCAACAATGCTTGTTCTATCCTAAAATTTACAATGACACAGTTGGATACCCTAGATCCTTGTATTTTGGAGGGGTTTTGTGTTGGAGTATGGCACTAGCTTGTTCTATTAAGAAATTTCTTTTTTGAACATTTTGAGTTTTTTTGATTGTGCACAAATCTTTTAGAAACTTGGCATAAGAAGGAACTTGCTTGATGGCATCCAAAAGTGGTATATTGATTTTTACTTGCTTAAAAAGCTCAAAAATTTTTGCTGGGTTATTCAATTTTTGTGTTTTCTTGAGTCTTTCAGGAAAAGGAGTAAGAATGGGACATAGTGGTTGTTACTCCTTATATTCTTTAGACTCAGTCTCTTCTGAAGAGACTTGTTCAGGTTGTAGAACAAATGTTGTCTCATTGAGTGTGGATTGTTTGATGGTTTTGTCAATGACTTTACCACTTCTGAGGGTGGTGATGGCTTGAGCTTGTTCTTGTGAGGATTCCATGGTTGAAGGATTACCCACATGATATTGACCTTGTGGTTGTTTAGATTGGGTAGGAAACTTATCCTTCTTATGTGTGGTCATTGACTAGGTCAACTTTTGGATATGACCTTTGAGATCCTCAAATGACTGAGTGGTTTGGCTTTTGAAGTCATTGAAAGTTTGAGTGGAATGATTGTTGCAGTTCATTAAACTTTGCATGAACTGATTCAATATATCCTTAAGACTTTTCTTGTGTGGTGGTTGGTATGGTTGATACACAAAAGACCCTTGAGGTTGTTGTGTGTTCCTCCAACTGAAATTTGGGTGATTCTGCCACCCTGGATTATAAGTTTCAGAAAAAGGGTTGGAATAATGCTTGATCATTTTCGTTGTAGTATATTCTAACCCCTGAACATCATCCCTCAATGCGTATAGTCTATGTGTGGAGGGGGAGTGTCACTCTCCCTTGGAATAATGTCAAAAGAAAGGGCAACAGAATAGTGAGTGAATGAAATGTGTGTGTGAACAAAAATGCTCCCCACACACAGAGAGACTTTTGCTTGTCGTGTTTTACTTGGAATCATATTCCGAGGCCATCTCCTCAAGGAAGGAGGTGTGTCATTATGAAGGTGATTTTTGTAAAAATAAAGTGTAAAATATTTTGTTGGTTGAAGGTTGGTTTGTGATTGTAATGAAAATGAAATAGAACAAATATTGACTGATCCAAAGGGTTCACTCCAATGGGAATACCAAGTTAACTCGAATCCTTTCTCCAGTAGAGCATAGATGTACGATTGATTGGTGGGAAGCTAGGGACAATATGGAAATGAGGATCCAAGCATAGTCCGTGACAAGTCTACGGGATATCAAAGACTCATAATCCCGTCCACCCTTTACCCAGTCAAACCGAACCATCGTACTCTGAGAGGAGGAAGGAAAATTGAATTGAAATAGCATACCCAAGAGGAGGTCTCCCTTGGATTAGCCAACTTAAAGGCTTAGCTACTCATGCTTAAGATAAAGACAATAATTTAATGAGAAGACATTATGAAGAAATAAAGTTGGAGCTAAGCATAAACGAAATGCACAAATATAACTTCAAGATAATTATTCATGTCCATCACCTCTTACTAAAGATTGGATAGAAAACTACTCACTCTTCATGGCTTTGGTAAAGCTAGAAAAGTGAGTGATACTCATCCCTCCAAGTAGAGGAGTTGTAAGGTAAAACATATTACACATGGAGCCAATCTTCGACAAAGAATGAGTGAATCACGTCCACCCTTCACGGCTTTAGTAAAGTTCTAGAAAAGTGGAAGAGTTTCACTCTTTTAAGGGAAGAAGGAAACTCAAAACAATAGAAATAAAAGAGAGCAATAAATTAAAAGAAAGTCATAATACAATAAAAGAAGTAATATATTAAAAGAAAGCAATAATACAAGAAAATAAAGCAATAATGACTTTTGGAGGGTTTTCCACTACCAAAAGGTGCTCTTTTCAAGAAACCAATTATACAAGAAAGAAATAATAACTTTTGGAGGTTTTTTCACTACCAGAAGGTGCTCTTTTCAAGAAAGCAATGATACAAGAAAACAATAATGACTTTTAGAGGGTTTTTCACTACCAAAAGATGTTCTTTACAAAAAAGATGATGCAAGAAAGAAATAATGACTTTTGGAGGGTTTTTCACTACCAAAAGATGCTCTTTACAAGAAAGATGATACAAGAAAAAAGATGATCTTTACAAGACCCAATGGGTGGTATTTATAGGCAAAAAGGGAGGGCTTGAATTACACTTTGATCCCCTTTATTTTGAGCTTTTGATAATTGGCACCCTATAGTTCGTAGCTTTAATAATTGCCACCCTATAGTTTGTAGTTTTGATAATTGACTCCCTAGTAATTTGTAGCTTTGATGCAATTGGCTCCCCAGTAGTTGGTACAAATAATCAATGCATTATCCCTAATTTGATTTATTTTGACTAGTTTAACTTTGTTTAACTAACACAATTGACCTATTAAATTAATTAAATTATGCATTAATTAGGGTTAATCACACCCCCCAACCAAACATTAGTAGTCCCTAATAATAAATAACAACAAAACAAAATCACTTTCGCAGATAACATGATTGCATTTAGCATATGCAACAAGTCATTAAACCCCTAGGTGATCCCTAGTGGATGAGTTTTATCTCATGAAGGTTTCTAGGAAGCTACCTACAAACTCCAGTTGAATAGATGTGTATGTGGGATTGCTGGTTAAAGTAAATTAGCATCATGGTCTTTGGAATACCCAACCCTCAATTTTGACTTACATCCCGCAAGCTCTTCTTTCATAGGTATTTATTCTATACAAAAATTAGCATCAGTCATATTGGCATTTGGAATTCCCTGTGTAGTAGGAATGGTCTTTCTAGAAACAATAATTGTTACATGACAAACATTCTACTTTCCCACTCTCTATGGATAGCTTTGATTTCACAAACCTTTCTTAGAAAGGCCCTCAGCAAAAAACATTCCCTCCGATTATAGTGACTTGTCTCTCAAAGGGCATGTGATCAGAGGATGGGCAATCAAAAAATCACATGCACAGTTAGAAAGGGAGTGAAAGTCTTAAGAAAGTAGAGTAATCATGTTCTTGGTATAATCTCATGGAAGAATATCAATGCAATCAAAGAAATACTATTTAACATACCCAATTTTCGGTCGACAACACACACATGCATTAAACTTGAGATCAATTAGAGCTTTGTATAGTTTGTAATGTGGCCAGAGTTACTGGCTAACGAAATGACGTCAATGATATTCAAAAACTATCCCCTTTTTAATGTAGTGTAACACACCTCTCTCTTGCATTTCGATCTTTTACCTAGAAATGGTATTTCTTTCTTTCATTTTTCTCATTTTTCACTTTCTTGGCAATTCCCTGTTTTTCTGTTTCTTTTCTTTCTCGGTTGTTTACACCAAATTTTCTTTCATTGAATAGTAGCCACCATCGTCTTTTCTATTTTTCTTGTTTTTCTGTATCATATTGATTTATGAGAGGGTGCAAGAACATTAGATAACAAGGTATGTCAAGTATATTCTCCTGTGCCTCAGTTATCATATGGGGTTCTTGAAGAAGAAATCATTCATTGAAGGCTCAAACATGGCTAACTAGGGATATAATTTCGTTGAAGAAATGCCTAAGGCTCAAAATCAAATCAAAGATGGCCTAAAATCCTTTCTCAAGTATGTGCCCATGTATGTATCGCATGCAAAGGTTCTCTATGGGATATGTCAATAGATCACTTTAGTTGCATTAATCAAAACCAATTTAATGAGATTATTCAAAAATTGAAAGTGAAAAAGAGTAAATGTTGATTGTCTCTTAGAAAGCATCTCAAGGCTCAAAACTTACCATGATATTCTTCGTTATATCCACTGGGTATGTCAGGTTTTCAAAGAATGTCGGTTATATATCAATACTATTTTCGAGTCTAGTCATTTTGTACCTTAAGAATAACAAATACCAATGTACATTTGACATTTAAGCATAGAGAGAATACCATTTTTCAGGGAAATGAGGTTTTTTTTTTTTTTGAAACTGGCATTCGAATTCAAATTAAAATCAAAGTTATTTACATACACATTTATCTATGAAAATTGAAAGAAGACTAAACGCACAAATTGAACTTTGAAAACTATGGCGTCTCAGGATAAGTCCCTACCCACACTACAGGTTAGCATTTTAGGACATTCCTTACTCGGCCCACATCTTATTTTAGTAAAAAAGACTTTGTACATCTAAAAAATATTTACACTTTTTACAAAAAATTTTGGACCATTAACCTTCATCCTTAAAACACATTTTTCCACAACTTTGTCATTATTAGTCAAAATCTAATCCGAGTCATTGTTTGTGTCTATGTCATTATTAGTGACCCTTCCAACTTCTTGTCGCACATAACGTGTAAGTTCGGGACTGGTATAAGATGAAGTCTCAGGAAAATCCTTACTCTACCTATACACTATCCAGTTTAATCGATTAGTTGCATGACCCGAAATTGGTTCAGAACACTAATTGTATTTTTTCATGTGAAAGCACCTGCCACATTGTTTACAAGCACCCAATCGTTCGGTACGATGACATTTAGCAAAAGTTCTTCTGCCACACAATGGTTTTGCTTCTGCTTCTTGAATTTCAATTTTTCTCACAACTGTTGTCTATCTCATTATCATAGCATGCACATCAGATGGAAAAGTGCGTAAAACGCCTAAACTGAACCAAAAAAGTTTACTATCCATGCTTGCTAAACTGAAGACACCCTATCTGGTTCTTTAACGTTTGCCAGTCACAAAGATGATTGAAGCTACATTTGATATGATCATGAAATATAAGCAAAAATATTATAAAAATATGCAATCCATAATAAAAATAAATAGAATTTTTGTTTAAAATACAAAACTATAACAAACTAGAACTGAAACTAGAACAAACTGGAATTGTAGATCACAACCCACAACCTAAACTGAATATTGTCCCAAATGTTTCGAATTTACCAGTGTATGGAGTCTAGAAATGAGGTTGTAAGGTAGAGATCTATTCATCTACCAAAAATCTATAGACAAAACACAACAATTAATCATTGATTAACCCTAATTAAGGCATAATTTAATAGGTAAATTGTGTTAGTTGAATAAAGTTAAAATAGTCAAAATAAATTAAATTAGAATTAGTGTGTGAATAAAGGATAATGCATTAATTGTTGTTCTTTTCAGAATTTTGTGCGTCAAAGCTACAAACTACTGGGGAGCCAATTGCATTAAAGCTACAAACTACTAGGGTGCCAATTATCAAAGCTCAAAACAAATGAGGATCAAAGAATTCAAGGCCACCTAACAAGATTTTCAAGTCCACCTAACAAGATTCAAAGTCACCTAACAAGATTTTCAAGTCCACCTAACAAGATTCAAAGCCACCTAACAAGACTCTTCAAGTCCACCTAACAAGATTCAAGGCCACCTAACAAGACTTTCACCCTCCCTTGTTGCCTATAAATACCACCCCTTAGGACTTGTAAAGCATTCATCTTTTGGTAGTGGAAAACCCTCTAAAAGTATTATTGTTTTCCTTATTGCTTATAGCTTTCTTTAAGTATTGCTTTATTTTATTGTATTTTTGCTTCCTTTTAATTTATTGCTCTCTTTTACTTTAAGTATTGCTTTCTTTTATTGTGTTATTGTTCTTTTACTTCCATTGCTTGAGCTTCCTTCTTCCCTTAGAGGAATGAAACTCTTCCACTTTTCTAGAGCTTTACCAAAGCCGTGAAGGGTGGAATGTGATTCACTCATTCTTTGTCGAAGTTCCGCTCCTTATGTAAAATATGTTACCTTGTAACTCCTCTACTTTGAGGGATGAGCATCACTCACTTTTCTAGTTTTAACAAAGTCATAAAGAGTGAGTAATTTCTCATCCAATCTTTAGTAAGAAGTGGTTATCCGGAAGTTAAATTTATGCAATTCGTTTATGCTTAGCTTTAGTCTTTATTTTTTCATAATGTCTTTTCATCATATTGTTGTCTTTATTTTAAGCATGAATAGCTAAATCTCTTAGTTGGCAAAACCAAGAGGAACCTCCACTTGGGTATACCATTTCAACTCATTCTCCTCCCTTCTTTCAGAGTTCAATGGTTCGGTTTGACTGGGTTGAGGGAGGATAACTTGGTGAGTCTTTGATATTCTGTAGGCCTAGTCACGATTTATGCTTAGATACTCATCAATCTTACCCCTAGCTTCCCACGAATCAATCGTTCATTCATACTCTAGTGGAGGAGGGTTTCGAGTTGAGACGGTATTTCTATTGGAGTGACCTCTTGGATTTGCCAACATTTGTTTCTCATTTTACTAGCATCAAAACAACTTCACCAAACAACTTCCAACAATCAAAGATTTTACACTTTCTTTCTCCCAAAATCACCTCCCCTCGGTTTACTTCCTTCCCCGTGGAAACGACCTTGGAATACCACCAAGTAAAACACGATCCGCGAAGGTCTCCTTGCGCTTGGGGAGCACTTTTGTTCACACATACTCACATTTGAAATCTCATTCATCCACCATTCTGTTGCCCTTTCTTTTGACATCATCCCTAGGATAGTGACACTCCCCTTTATTCATATAATATACATGCTAAAAGGTGATGTTTATAGGTTAGGAAACAACAAGGAAATTTGTCAAGCATTTTTGGCGCGTTGCCGCGGAAGGCAAGTGTCAAACCAAGAAGGTGATTTTTGGACGACGGAGGTAAGTCCCATGATCTTCATCATGGGTTGAGGTACGTTGTTCCGTGTACATAATCTTGTTTGTGTATAACTTTGTTTGTATATATTTTGTTTTATGTGGAGGCAGAACGACCGAAATCGACTTGTTAGACAAAATTTGGCCCCTACCATGAATATTGACCAAGAACAACCCGAGGATGCGGGTGAAAATTTTGACAATATAGGTGCAAATCCAAATGTCCAAAGGGGTGGGGGACCACAAGAACCCCAAATACCCAATCCGAGAATGAATTTTCCCCCTCCCGTGAATGAGGGGAATAATTTTCAAATCGATCCCCCGGTGAGGTCAATGAGAGATTTCCTACAACCAACACGAAGCACCACACCATCATGCATCCTCCTTCCGGTCCAAGCTCATCTTTTCATAGTTAAGCCAGGGATGTTGCAACTAATTCCCACGTTCAACGGATTTGAAACTCAGAGCCCCTATTCACACATAAGGGATTTTGAGGAAATGGTTACAACCTTCTTCCCTAATCAAGGGATGGAAGAGATAGCTAGAATGAAATTGTTTTCCTTTTCCCTAAAAGACAAGGCAAAAATGTGGCTTATTTCCTTAAGGCCTCGAACCATCACATCGTGGAGCCAAATGATTTCTGAGTTTTTGAACAAATTTTTTCCGGTGCATAAAACCACTGCCCTAAAAAAAGCAAATTCAAAACTTTTCGGAAAAGCCCAATGAGCAATTCTATCAATGTTGGGAGAGGTACAAGGAATTACTACAATCCCTTCCACATCATGGCTTTGAACCATGGCAATTGGTGAGTTTCTTTTATGAAGGAATCACACCGGGCCATCGACAGTTCATTGACATGATGTGTAATGGGGAGTTTTTGAACAAAGACCCTGATGAGGCCTTAGATTACTTTGATACATTGGCACAAAATGCACAATCATGGGACATTACAGATCCCACCAATGTACTAAGGTCTTCTCCTCAAAAGACTGGCCAAACTCAAGGGGGAGGGATATATGATTTAAGAGACCGGGAAGACTTGTTTTCAAAAATTGCTAAATTGTCAAGGAAAGTTGAGAGTCTTGAAGTCAATAAGAGACACGAGGTGTCTAATGTGTCACGAACCGAGGAGGGTTGTTCAATTTGCGAATGTATGGAGCATTCCTTGTCGGATTGCCCAAATATTCCGACCCTTAAAGAAGCGTATCATGAACAAGTTCATGCATTCAACCAAACGAGGCAATCTTTTTCTCCCAATTCAAATACTTACAATTCGGGTTGGGGTAATCACCCAAATTTTAGTTGGAGAAATAAAAACCACATTCTTCATGGTTCAAGTGCATATGCATCTCCCATGCCTCCCAAGCAAAACCAATACCATGGCCAAGGGCAAGCATCTAGCTCTCAATACCCCCAAACCAATCCACAAGGGTATTTTTCAAACCCAACACCACATAATTTTTCACCAAATCCACCTCCATAAAGTTTTTCTCAAGGACCGTCCAATCCATCCACATACCAACCTCCTCACAAAAGGAATTTGGAGGATATGGTCCATTCCTTCATTCAAAGCCAAATCGCCATCAATAACCAAAATGCCATAGCCATCAATGATGTAAGAGCCCAACTCACAAAGTTGACAAACTCCATAAGGGCATCTCAACAAGAAAAGGGGAAGTTCCCCGCTCAACCACAAGAGAACCCTAGGGGTCAACACCTTGTTGAGTCATCGGAACCTTCGAAAGAGAGTTGCGAGCAACTCAAAGCTGTCACCACCCTCCGCAGTGGCAAAGAAATTGACAAAACCATTTTGCCAACGGTCTCACCCAAGACCACATTGCCAAAAGAAAAAGATCTCTTGGGTGACGCCTACAAGAGTGAGGTGCGTGAAGAGAAAGAAAGAGAGGTTGTTGAGAAAGGAAAATTAATTGATGATTGTGTGTTTATTCCTCCCTTGCCTGCCCCTTTCCCAAGTCGTTTGAAGCCACCTGTCAAGGTGGCTAATTATGCTGATATTTTGGAAATGTTTAAGCAGGTGAAGATTAACATTCCACTCCTCGACACCATCAAGCAAATTCCATCATGTGCTAAGATTTTGAAGGACTTATGCATGGTGAAGAGAAAACTGAATGTCCATAAGAAAGCATTCCTCACCGAGCAAGTGAGCTCAATTTTGAGGACTAACACTCCTCCCAAATTCAAAGACCCCGGTTGTCCAACCATAGCCATCACCATTGAAAATTATCGAGTGGAGCAAGCACTCCTCGATTTGGGGGCAAGTGTGAATCTTCTTTCCTACTCGGTGTACCAACAGCTGCAGCTGGAGGAGTTGAAGCCCACCTCAATCACACTTCAATTGGCGGATTGTAGTATCCGTACACCAAGGGGAGTAGTTGAGGATGTCTTAGTTCAAATTGATAAATTTTACTTCCCTGTCGATTTCATTGTGCTTGATACACATCCTGTTGCAAACCTTAGCTCCCAAATTCCCGTAATACTTGGAAGACCCTTCCTTGCTACATCTAATGCCGTGATAAATTACAGGAATGGTCTAATGAAGTTGGCATTTGGGAATATGACAATGGAGCACAATGTATTCAACTTGGCAAAGCAACCGGGTGATGATGAGGAAATAAGTGAGGTCAATAGAATCGACACTTTGGTTGAGGAGCACTTGGAGCTGGAGGGGATATTGAAATTTAAGAAAGAAGGAATTGTGGATCTTGAGAATTATGATGAGCAAGAGGAGGTAGAAGATTTGAAAGGGATGGAAAGGTGGATCCCTACATTCGAAGAGTTACCCCATCGAGAAAAGAAATTTTTTCCGTCAGATGAACAAAACCCCAACTTGGAGTTGAAGCCCTTGCCCACCCATTTGAAGTACGCCTATCTTGGGGAAGGTGAAACATTTCCGATGGTCATTAGCTCTACATTAAACATGGAACAAGAAAAAGAACTCTTGGAGGTGTTGAGAAAACATAAAGGAGCAATTGGGTGGACCATTGCGGATATCAAGGGGATAAGCCCTCTCATTTGCACCCACCGCATATATCTTGAGGAGGATTCCAAATCTTCCCGACAACCACAAAGGCGGTTGAATCCCATCATGAAAGAGGTGGTAAGAGATGAGGTTCTAAAACTACTTGATGTGGGGATCATTTTTCCAGTTGCCGATAGTAAGTGGGTTAGCTCCACGCAAGTAGTACCTAAGAAATCCGAAGTTACGGTGGTTGATAATGATGAGAATGAGCTTATTCCTACAAGAGTAATCACCGGATGGAGGGTGTGCATTGATTATCAAAAGTTGAATGCTTGCACAAGGAAAGACCACTTCCCATTGCCATTCCTCGATCAAGTTCTAGAACGAGTAGCGGGGCATTTATTCTACTATTTTTTAGATGGATACTTCGGCTACAATTAGATTGAGATTGCTTTGGAGGATCAAGAGAAGACCACTTTCACATGCCCCTATGGTACCTTTGCCCACCGCCGCATGCCATTTGGACTGTGCAATGCTCCAGGGACTTTCCAACGCTGTATGATGGGAATTTTCAGTGACATTGTGGAAAAGATAGTGGAGGTCTTTATGGATGACTTTTCAGTGTTTGGGGATTCATTCAAGGGATGTTTGGCAAACTTGGAGAAAGTTCTAACAAGATGTGAGGAGAAGAATCTAGTCTTGAATTGGGAAAAGTGTCACTTTATGGTGACAGAAGGAATTGTGCTTGGCCATATAGTTTCGGCAAGGGGTATTGAAGTCGATAAATCCAAGGTGGAGGCCATCTCCAACCTCCCTACGCTAAGAGCCATCAAAGGCATCCGGTCATTTTTGGGCCATGCAGGTTTTTATCGTCGATTCATAAAGAATTTCAGTGCATTGGCCTAACCCTTGACCAACCTGCTGTCTAAGGAGGTCCCATTTGAGTGGTCGGATGATTGTGAGGCATCCTTTAAAAAACTTAAAAGCATGCTAGTCACACCTTCGATCATGCGACCACCCAATTGGGATCTACCTTTTGAGCTCATGTGCAACACAAGTGATTACGCGGTCGGCGCAGTGCTAGGTCAAAGGGAGGAAAATAGACCATATGTGATACACAATGCTAGCAAAACACTTAATGAGGCTCAGATGAATTACACTACCACCGAAAAAGAATTGCTAGCAGTAGTGTTTGCATTAGATAAATTACATGCTTACATCATTGGTTCTCCTATTGTTGTCTTTACTGATCACTCTGCTTTAAAGTATTTGTTGTCTAAGCAAGATGCAAAATTGAGACTCATTAGGTGGATACTCCTCCTACAAGAATTCGACTTGACGATCAAGGACAAGAAAGAAGTTGAGAACGTGGTGGCAGATCATTTATCCCGGCTTGTGGTGCAAGAGGCCGATGAGCACATTTCTATCCCTAATTTTTTTCCTGATGAGCATTTGTTGTCAATTCACTCTGTATGTCCTTGGTATGCTGATATATGTAACTATCTTGCAACAGGACAGACACCACCACAATGGAGCCCAGAAGATCGAAGACGATTTATGGCAGATGTGAAGTACTTCTACTTCGACAACCCGTATTTGTTCAAGTATTGCCCCGACCAAATCATGAGGAGATGCGTACCTGAAAATGAACAGCGGAATATCCTTGCATTTTGCCATTCACAAGCTTGCGGTGGACATTTCTCAGCGAAAAAGACTTCGGCCAAAATTCTTCAATCAGGTTTTTACTGGCCCTCTCTTATCAAAGATTGTGTTTCATTTTGTAAGGGATGCGACAAATGCCAACGGCTGGGTAGTGTGACCCAAAGAAACATGATGCCCCTTTCACCAATACTTGTCATAGAAATATTCGACTGTTGGGGCATTGACTTCATGGGTCCTTTTCCTATGTCATTTGGTTATTTGTACATCCTCCTGGCAGTGGACTATGTGTCCAAATGGGTGGAAGCTATCCCGACCAAGACTAATGACCACCGAGTCGTAGTCAAGTTTCTCAAGGAGAACATCTTTTCAAGGTTTGGGATGCCTCATTCAATAATAAGTGATGGTGGATCACATTTCTGTAATAGGCCATTTGCATCTCTAATGTTCAAATATGGCGTCACTCACAAAGTATCCACTGTGTATCACCCACAAACAAATGGCCAAGCCGAGCTAGCCAATAGGGAGATAAAGAACATTCTAGAAAAAATGGTTAACCAAAACAGGAAGGATTGGTCTGATAGATTGACCGATGCCCTCTGGGCATACCGCACCGCCTTTAAAACTATTTTGGGCATGTCTCCCTACCGGCTTGTCTATGGAAAGGCTTGTCACCTACCAGTCGAAATGGAACACAAGGCCTATTGGGCCATTAAGACTTTAAATTTTAATTTGAGAATGGCCGGTGATCATAGGAAGTTAGAGCTAAATGAGTTGGAAGAGATTCGACGAGATGCGTATGAAAGCTCCAAAATCTCAAAAGAAATGGCCAAAATCTTTCATGATAACAATACTTGAGCCCGGGCAAAAAGTACTCTTATACAATTCTCGCATCTCCATTTTCCAAGGCAAACTCCGATCCCGTTGGGATGGCCCCTATCTTGTCAAGGTGGCCTACCCCAACGGAGCTGTGGATGTTCAAAACCCCGAAAATGGCCAAACATTTAAGGTCAATGGCCAAAGACTTAAGCCATTTTTAGGGGGCTGTGAAAAACAAGTGGTGGAGGAGAATTTGATGGATCCGGTATACCTGGAGTTGTGAAGGAATAATTAGTTTTCCTTTTTTTCTCCTTTTTAATATACATGTTTTTATTTACTTACTTTATTTTTTTTATTCCATGTTAATTATGTTCTTTTGTCGTATAGTTTTGTTTTTCTTAGTCGCAGATATTGGTGTTTTTGTCAAAGCTCAAGTGCGAGGTGTTCTCTAACCCTTCTTATCTTTTTACTGTCCATCATTGAATATCATATTTGTTTTAGAACACTGCATGAATCAAGTTGGGGGGGTGATGTTGCACTATTTACATATTACACCAATGTTTGTGGGAATATTCCGCGCGATATTCGCGTCTACCGACACTGAAAAAAAATGGTGGGAATATTCTGCATGGATATGCGGCTGCCGGCACTCAAAATAAAAAATAAAAAATAAATAAAAAAATAGGATGCCTTTATAAGGCTTTCAATTTTTTTTTCTCCCATCCACCGATGATTAGTCTCCCCTTCTTCTTCCCTTCTCTTTTCTTCTTCTTCTTCTTCTTCGTCGTTCTCTCTGTTCTCTGTAAAAAGAAACCACCCATGCAAATCCATGACCATATACGCCGACAACCCAGTCTTTTGTTTAATAATTTGCCTTATATGTTTGTATTTGTTCATGGGTGCTATTTTTCTGCTCACACTTAGGGTGAGGGGTTTCCAGCCTAACCCAAATCTCCCTCGAGTGGGTTAATTGTTGTGTTTTGTTTATTGGTTTCGGCAGTTAAACAGATCTTTACACCCACCGCTTTTTCCTCTTTCTTCGTCTTCTTCTTCTTCTTATTTCTATTGTGCTATTCTCTATAACACGACCCAACTCCCAACAATCCCATGACCATATTCCCAAAGATCCAGTTATTTGTCTCATGCTCGGCATTTGTTTACTCTATTTGTACATGTCTCTTCTTCTTCTGTCTGCATTTAAAATCAAGGGTTTTTGTCCTAGCGAAAACCCAGATCTGCGTAGAGAAGATTAATTTGTGTATTTTTTTTGTAGGTTTGGACAGTTGAATAGATCTCTACCCTACAACTTGATCTCTAAACTCTACACACTGGAAAATTCGAAACATTGGGGACAATGTTCGGTTTAGGTTGGGGGGTGTGATCTACGATTCCAGTTTGTTATAGTTTCGTATTTAAAAAAAAAAAAAGATTGTTCTGGATTGCGTATTTTTACAGCATTTTTGCTTATATTTCATGATCACATCAAATGTAGCGTCAATCACCTTTGTGACTGGCAGAGGTTAAAGAACCAGATAGTGAGTCTTGAAGCATAAAAAGCATAGATGTTAAAATTTTTTGGTTTAGTTTGGGAGTCTTGTGCACATTTCCAGCTGATGTGCATGTTGTGATCATGAGAAAAACAAGAGTAGTCAGAAAAATTGAAATCCGAGAAGCACAAGCAAAACCATTGTGTGGCAGAAGTACTTTTGCTAAACGTCTTCGTGCCAAACGGCTGGGTGCTTGTAAACAATGTGGCAGATGTTTTCACATGAAAAAATACAGTCAGTGTTCTAAACCAATTTCGGGTCGTGCAACCGATCGATTAAATTGGATAGTGTATGGGTAGAGTAAGGATTTTCCTGAGACGCCATCTTATACCAGTCCGGAACTTACATGTTATGTGCGACAAGAAGTGGGAAAGGTCACTAATAATGACATAGACACAAGCGACGACTCGGATTAAATTTTAACTAATAATGACAAAGTTGTGGAAAAATGTGTTTTGGAGATGAAGGTTAATGGTCCAAAATTTTTTTTTTGTAAATATTTGTTTATGTACAAAATCTTTTTGTTGAAATAAAAATGTGGGTCAAGTAAGGATTGTCCTAAAATGCCAACTTGTAGCGTGGGTAGGGACCTATCCTAAGACACCATAGTTTTCCAAGTTCAATATGTGCATTTAGTCTTTTTGTAAATTTTCATAGATAAATGTGTATGTAAATAGTTTTGATTTTTATTCGAGTGAAAAAAAAAAAAACTGCATTTCCTTGAAAAATGGTATTTTCTCAATGCTTAAATGTCAAATGTATATTGGTGTTTATTAATCTTAAGGTACAGAATGACCAGACTCGAAAATAGAATTATGATATAACTGACATTCTTTGGAAACCTGACATAACCAGTGGAGATAACGAATAATACCATGGTAAGTTTTGAGCCTTACGATGCTTTCTGAGAGACAATCAACATTTACTCAAGTAAGCTCTTTTCACTTTCAATTGTTGAATAATCTCATTAAACTTGTTTTGATTAAATGCAACTAAAGTAATCTATTGACATATCCTACAGGGAACCTTTGCATGCGACACAGGCACATACTTGAAAAAGGATTTTAGGCCGTCTTTGAGTTGATTTTGAACCTTAGCCATTGCTTCTACAAAATTATATCCCTAGTTAGCCATGTTTGAGCCTTCAATGAATGATGTTTTTTTTTCTCGAAAAACCCATATGATAACCGAGCCACACACAAACAAAAAAAAAAAAATAATAATAATAAAAATACACTTAACATACCTTACTATCCAATTTTTTCTTGCACCCTCTTATAAATTGGTGTGACATAGAAAGGCAAGAAAAAACAAAAAAGAAGATGGTGGCTACAGTTCAACGAAGAATCGAAAAAAAAAATTGAAAGAAAGAAATACCATTTCTAGACAAAAGACTGAAAAGCAAGAAAGAGGTGTGCTACATTAAAAAAGGGGATAGCTTTTGAATACCATTGACGTCATTTCATTAGCCACTAACCTCTGGCCACATTAAAACCTATAGAAAGTCCTAATTGATCTCAAGTCTAATGCATGTGCGTTGTCGACTGAAAACTGGGGTATGTTAAATAGTATTTCTTTAATTGCATTGATATTCTTCCATGAGATTATGCCAAGAACATGATTAGCCTACTTTCTTAAGACTTTCACTCCCTTTCTAACTGTGCATGTGATTCTTCGATTGACCATCCTCTGATTACATGCCCTTTGAGAGACAAGTCACTATAATCGGAGTGAATTTTTTGCTGAGAGCATTCTAAGAGAGATTTGAGAAATCAAAGCTATCCAAGGAAGGTGATAAAGTAGAATGTTTGTTATATAACAATTCTTGCTACTAGAATGATCATTCCTACTACACAAGGAATTCCAAATACCAATGTAACAAGTGTTTATTTTTGTATAGAGTACGTACCATTGACAGAGAAGTGTTCGGGAAACAATTCAAAATTAAGAGATGTGTGCCTCAATGATTCTGTTGCTAACTCATTTTGACACGAAATCTTACATATACACATCTTTTAATTGGAGTTTGTAGGTAGTTTCACCGGAAACCTTCACGAGACAAAACTCGTCCACTAGGGATCACCTAGGGGTTTAACGGCTTCTTGCATATGCCAAATGCAATCGTGTTATCTACGAAAGTGATTTTATTTTGTTATGTTGTTTATTACTAGGGACTAGTAATATTTTGGTTGGGGGGTGTGATTAACCCTAATTAAGGCATAATTTAATAGGTAAATTGTGTTAGTTGAATAAAGTTAAAATAGTCAAAATAAATCAAATTAGAATTAGTGTGTGAATAAAGGATAATGCATTAATTGTTGTTCTTTTCAGGATTTTGTGTGTCAAAGCTACAAACTACTGGGGAGCCAATTGCATTAAAGCTACAAACTACTGGGGTGCCAATTATCAAAGCTCAAAACAAAGGAGGATCAAAGAATTCAAGGCCACCTAACAAGATTTTCAAGTCCACCTAACAAGATTCAAAGTCACCTAACAAGATTTTCAAGTCCACCTAACAAGATTCAAAGCCACCTAACAAGACTCTTCAAGTCCACCTAACAAGATTCAAGGCCACCTAACAAGACTTTCACCCTCCCTTGTTGCCTATAAATACCACCCCTTAGGATTTGTAAAGCATTCATCTTTTGGTAGTGGAAAACCCTCCAAAAGTATTATTGCTTTCCTTATTGCTTATAGCTTTCTTTAAGTATTGCTTTATTTTATTGTATTCTTGCTTCCTTTTAATTTATTGTTTTCTTTTACTTTAAGAATTGCTTTCTTTTATTGTGTTATTGCTCTTTTACTTCCATCGCTTGAGCTTCCTTCTTCCCTTAGAGGAGTGAAACTCTTCCACTTTTCTAGAGTTTTACCAAAGCCGTGAAGGGTGGAATGTGATTCACTCATTCTTTGTCGAAGATCGGCTCCTTGTGTAAAATATGTTACCTTGTAACCCCTCTACTTGGAGGGATGAGCATCACTCACTTTTCTAGTTTTAACAAAGCCATGAAGAGTGAGTAGTTTCTCATCCAATCTTTAGTAAGAGGTGGTTATTCGGAAGTTAAATTTATGCAATTTGTTTATGCTTAGCTTTAGTCTTTATTTTTTCATAATGTCTTCTCATCATATTGTTGTCTTTATTTTAAGCATGAATAGCTAAATCTCTTAGTTGGCAAAACCAAGAGGAACCTCCACTTGGATATACCATTTCAACTCATTCTCCTCCCCGCTTTCAGAGTTCAATGGTTCGGTTTGACTGGGTTGAGGGTGGATAACTTGGTGAGTCTTTGATATTCCGTAGGTCTAGTCACGGTTTATGCTTAGATACTCACCAATCTTACCCCTAGCTTCCCACGAATTAATCGTTCACTCATGCTCTATTGGATGAGGGTTTCGAGTTGAGACGGTATTCCTATTGGAGTGACCTCTTGGATTTGCCAACATTTGTTTCTCATTTTACTATCATCAAAACAACTTCACCAAACAACTTCTAACAATCAAAGATTTTACACTTTCTTTCTCCCAAAATCATCTCCCCTCAGTTTACTTCCTTCCTTGTGGAAACGACCTTGGAATACCACCAAGTAAAACACGATCCGCGAAAGTCTCCTTATGCTTGAGGAGCACTTTTGTTCACACATACTCACATTTGAAATCTCATTCATCCACCATTCCGTTGCCCTTTCTTTTGACATCATCCCTAGGAGAGTGACACTCCCCTTTATTCATATACTATACATGCTAAAAGGTGATATTTATAGGTTTGGAAACAACAAGGAAATTTGTCAAGCAATCATCTCTAGCGAGATCTAGGCTAGGCTGAAAACCCCTCACCCTAAGTGCGAGCAGAAGAAGAGCACTCATATACAAATACAAACATATAAGGAAAATTATTAAACAAAGGATTGGGTCGTCGGCGTATATGGTCATGGATTTGCAAGGGGGTGTGTTGTTTTTACAGAGAACAAAGAGAACAACGAAGAAGAAGAAGAAGAAGAAGAAAAAGAATAGAAGAAGAAGCAGGGAAGAAGAAGAGGGGCTAACACCGTTGGATGGGGAAAATGGGAGAAAGGGTTGGAGGTTTTATAAAGGCATTCCAATGGGTTGGTTATTTTTTTTATCCGATCCGCTTAAGTGTCGGCAGACGCAAGTGTCGGTAGGCACGAATATCCACGCAGAATATTCCCACAAACATTGGTGTAAGATGCAAATGGTGCACCTCACCCCCCATCTTGATTCATGCATTGTCCTCGATA
This sequence comes from Ilex paraguariensis, assembly GCA_963454935.2. Classification (NCBI taxonomy): domain Eukaryota; kingdom Viridiplantae; phylum Streptophyta; class Magnoliopsida; order Aquifoliales; family Aquifoliaceae; genus Ilex; species Ilex paraguariensis. Next base: position 245,632 of record CAUOFW020009169.1, on the reverse strand, counting down.
ACTCGCACTTGATCTTTGACCAACGCACCAATATTTCAAACTAAAAAAACAAAAAAAAAATGCTATACTAGAAAGCATGAGTAAATAACATGAGTAAATAAAAAGATTGTATACTAAAAAGCATAAAAATTGATTATTCCTCCACGAATTCTAGATACACCAGATCCATCAAGTCCTCCTCCACTCCTTGTCCTGCAAAACCATTAAAAAAAAAGCTTTTGTCTTTGGCCATTGACCTTGAATGTCTAGTCATTCTCGGGGTTTGTGACTTCCACAACTCTATTGGGGTAGACCACCCTGACAAGATAGGGGCCATCCCAATAGGATTAAAGTTTGCCTTGAAAAATCGAGAGACAAGAGTTGTACAAGAGCACTTTTTGGCTGGGCTCGAATGACTTCCGTATAATGGATTTGTCATGAAAGATCTTAGCCTACTCTTTTGAAATGTTAGAGCTCTCATACGCGTCTCTTCGCATCTCTTCCAATTCATTCAATTCTAGTTTCATGTGCTCTCCATCCATCCTCAAATTGAAATTCAAAGTCTTAATAGCCCAATAGGCCTTGTGTTCCATCTCAACTGGCAAATGGCAAGCCTTTTCATATATAATCCGATAGGAAGACATGCCTAAGATAGTCTTGTAGGTGGTACGATATGCCCATAGGGCATTGGTCAGTCTATTTGACCAATCTTTCCTATTTAGATTTACCATCTTTTCTAAAATATTTTTGATCTCCCTATTGGCCAACTTGGCTTAGCCATTGGTTTGTGGGTGGTATGCGATGGACACTAACTTGATCCAAAATGTGTACACCCAAGTGCACGCGGTCAAGCTATAGTAATAATCCGGTTAAGTCCAAAGTCAAATCCACAAGGAACTATGATTAGTGTTTTTGAAGTAAGCAATGATAGAGACCAAGTAACTGGAAACCTTGAGAGTTTGAAGTTATGGGATTTTCTGGACACAATATAAAATTCTTTCCAATGGGTTTTTCTATAAAAAATATAAGATAAATTATCAAAATATAACAGCCACCCTTTAGCCCGAGGATCAGAGCATGTAGTTAATCTTTCGGTTTATTATACTTGTGCTTTATAACTCAATTAACTACCGTGTCAATAAGAAGTTAATCAGAAGATAAAGATGGACTGTGTGAATTAAGCACATGGTTGCGATGCCTTTGTAAAAGTTTATAAGAATTGTCTGTGTCGAGACTCAACCCGTCTACAAACAAGCAAGTGTTTCTACAAGGTATCCAACCATGGCGTTAATATTCCATTCTTTTAATAAAGCACCATAATGGTGAAGATTGAAATGTTGTCATGAAGATTTAGCCGGGGTACTTTCCTTGAACCAATAGGTCCTTCCATGCAAGAGTCATCCGTGTCATAAAAAGAACCCAGAGTTATACAAAGTAATTTAGCTTTGCTAGATGCATTCAATCATTCAATAAGTGAAATATAAAGCATTAAAACATACAGAAAATGCACAAATATAACTTCTAGATAATCAATACATGTTCATCACCACTTACTAAAGAGTGAATGAGGAATTACTCACTCTTCATGGCTTGGGTAATGCTAGAAAAGTGTGTGATACTCATCTCTCAAAGTAGAGGAGTTACAAAATAAAAATACAATAAACAAGGACCCAATCTTCAACGAAGAATGAGTGAATCACTCCACCTTTCATGGCTTTGGTAAAACTCTAGAAAAGTGGAAGAGTTTCACTCCTCTAAGAAAGAAGGAAAGTCAAGGTATGGAAGTGAAAGACGTGAACAATAAAAGTAGAAGAAAGCTAGTCGCATTTGGAGGGTGGCGTCCTCAACCATGAATTGGAGGGTTGCTTCCAAAACCAAAAGATGAACTATTTTCCTTGATACAAGCAAATATATCTCTAAAGCAAGCTACATGAGTGGGAGTCTAAGCCTTCATCAAGCTCCCTCTCTATCCAAGTCTCCATGAAGCTCCCATAGTGGGAGTATTCATATGCAAGGAGAAGGAGGGGGGTGGTGAAAGAATAGTATATGCCACCCAAGTCCAAGTGAAAGCCAACAACTCTGCAATCTATCTGTGGAGAACGTTCGAATGTGAGTTGGCATTCAAATGTTGTATCTATTTTTACTTTATGGGCGTTCAAACATTGTATGTCATTCAAACGTTTCTTCTGTCTTTGCTTTATGGGTGTTCGAACGCCAGATGGATTTTACCGTCACACTCAAGTGGCTTGTGGTCTTCTATGGAAACCTATTTCACCCTAGTGTTCAATCATTCAAGTGGGCGTTCGAATGTGAGTTAGCATTTGAACATGGTACTCAAGTACTTCAAGGTCTTCCTTCTCGGCTACAACACACCATGTCTCAGCAATCTGTTTTTTCATAGTTCAAATGGACGTTCGAACATGAGTTGGCGTTCGAACATTCTTGCTTTGTTCCAACCTTCTCCAATTTTGTCCCCAATATGCTGGTGTTACATCCAAGTGTGATTTTTGTTGCTCTTGAACTCTTGTTCACTTTAGGACCTAAAATGTCATTACTTAAATTCCATCAAAGTACAATTAATCCTAAAAAGGCATCATAATATGCTAAATTTAAGTATTAATCACACCCCCAACCTACAATATTGCTAGTTTCTAGTAGTACAACAATTGAATGTAAATCTATTTCTAATGCCTTTTTCGTAGGTCATCCGATTGCATTTAGCATATGCAACAAGCCATTGAACCACTATGTTTACTCTAGTAGACGAGTGTTGTCTTGTGAGGGTTCTTAGTGAAGCTACCCACAAACTTCAGTCGAACAGATGTGTATGTGAGATCGCTGATCTAAAGTGAATTAGCATCATGGTCATTGGAATACTCAACCCTCATTTTTGACTTATATCCCGTGTGCTCCTTTTTCATAGGTATTTACTCTATGAAAAAATTAGCATCTGTCACAATGGCATTTGGAATTCCCCGAGTAGTAGGAATGGTCATTCCAGAAACAAGAATTGTCATATAACTAACATTCCTCTTTACCTCCTTTCATGGATAGCTTTGATTTCACAAGCCTCTCTTAGAGTTGCCCTTAGCAGAAATTCTCTCAAGTTATAGTGACTTGTCTCTCAAAGGGCATGTGATCAGAAGATAGCCAGTCGAAGAATCGTATGCACAGTTAGAAAGACAGTGAAAGTTTTAAGAAAGTAGACCAATCATGTTCTTGGCATAATCTCATGAAAGAATATTGATGCAGTTAAAGAAATATTATTAAACATACCCCAATTTTCGGTTGATAACACGCACATGCATCAGAATTGAAATCAATTAGGGCTTTGTAGAGGTTGTAATATGGCCAGAGGTCTGTGGCTAACGAAATGACGTGAACAATATTTAAAAAGCTATCTTTTCCTTATGTAGTGTAGCAATTCCCTATCTATCTGTTTCTTTTCTTTTTCGGTTGTTTCCACCGATTTTTCTTTCATTGAACAGTACCCACCATCTTATTTTCTATCTTTCTTGCCATTTTTTATCATACTGATTTATAAGAGGGTGCAAGAAAATTAGATAGCAAGGTATGTTAAGTGTGTTCTCTTGTGGGTTAGTTATCATATGAGTTTTTTGAAAAAGAAATCATTCATAGAAGGCTCAAGCATGGCTGACTAGGGATATTCTTTTAAAAGAAATGGCTAAGGCTCAAAGTCAAATCAAAGATGACCTAAGATCCTTTCTCAAGTATGTGCATATGTCTGTGTTGTATGGACAGTTATGTGAATAGAGTGCTTAAGTTGCATCAATCAAAGCAAATGTAATAATATTATTCAAAGATAGATAGTGAAAAACCTTTCTCGAGTAAATGTTGATCTCCTCTAAAAAAAAAAGCATCGCAAGGCTCAAGCTTACCATGGTTCTTTTCGTTATCTCCACTAGTTATGTCGGGTGTTTCAGGGAATGTCCGTTATATATCGATTTCATTTTCGAGTCTGATCATCTTGTACCTTAAGAACAACAAATGTCGATGTACATTTGAAAATTTTAAGCATAGAAATAACACCAATTTTCTGAGAAATGTGGTTTTAAGTCCCAATTGCTAAGTTGAGGTGTCAAACGAATCATATGCTTAGTCATTTTAACAAGCAACCTTATATTCCACATTTGTTTCATTATTTATTAACAAAAATTACTAAAGTGCTAATTCTATACATGTATTTTAAACAGATAAAAGTGATAAACTGAACCATACATTTCACAAAATATGATCATTTGACACACACATCAAAGGTTCAATCCACAAAAATTCCAACTATCCACACAAAGAAAAAACTTTAAACATCCATAACAACCAATCAAAGAAGAAACTTATAAAAAGAAGAAAGAAACACTCCACCATCAAGAACAAAAATATCTCCTCCTCACTCTCCTCCAGATCTACCATCTCTGCCAACTCCACCACTCAGATAGCTGAGAATCTCCTCCTGCTGTCAGAGAATCTCAGCTTGCTTGGTCTCAATGCCAAGCATGATATCACGTAAAGTGTGTCGGGTGCTAGTGATAGGGTTTGCCTCCTGGTCTGGCTGCTGATGGACCATCTCTGCCTCTAGCTCTCTCTCCTCCTTTACATCGAGCTTATCCTGCAGCTCGTCAATTCCACAGGTCAGGGGCATCTCTCGTCTTGCCACCAGACCGCTACTATGACCTTGGCTCCTCCTAAAGGATGCCTTGTTCTATGGCCCCATTGGCTTTTGAATCTCCATTTCAAGCCTTACCCTAACCCCATGGTTTTTACACATCTGTGTCACCAAGGTGGCAAAAGGGAACACATTCCTCTTCACGTCGCAGCCCTTCTTCATTTCTGTCAAAATTAAGGAAGGGAGGTCAATGTTTTTGCCTCTTCCAAGTGCATAGAATAGACGGGCCATGTCGGGTAAAATTTCATTTTTACATCCAATTAGGGCAAGGTTACACACCGCAATCAAATTTATCATTTTATACTTGTCCGTGAGCTCCCCTTGCCTAAAAAATATCTTCCCCAACCACGAAAAATCAGTTACCCCCAGTCAACTCTGCCCCAACCACATTCATAGCTACATTATTTTTCAAGGGATATGTCGGATTCTGCACTCGAGGCACTCTTGCCTCAACTCCATAATGTACTCCTCATACACATCAATGTGTGTCCCCCTCACATACTTCAGATTGCTCCGTTGATGATCTCAGCGTTGGAGTCATACACCTGCATAATTTTCGTAAAGTTTAAAAGAGAATGTTAACATGTCATTTGACAAGTGCTAATCAACACAAAAAGAATGAGATTATTCAAAGAAATATTACGTTGAACTGAAATTCTTAATTGAGTAAATGTGAAAAATATCTCCAAGGAAGATTGACTCAAAATCTGTACACATGTTCTACATCTCCATTATATATGTAAGCTTCATAAAGGATCATGCTATTTCAAAAGGCTTTCAAAATACTAAATTATTACGTGCTCAAGATGGTGAGTTCATATGAAAATATAGAGGAAGTCTACAATCAATGTATGAAAATCCCATGTAATCTGGTAGGGTTATACCTGCAAAGCATTAGAATGATAACATAATTCTTATCATGAATCGTATGAAATAAGTATCCTAACACGGCAAAATTTAAGCAAAATTACCAACTAACCAAATTAACTAAAACCAAATCAAAACAAATATTCAAAACATACAACTAAAATAAAGTGCATAATAAAAAGTTCGATAAAAGTAGAAAGAGCATAGAAATTTCATAAACTCGCATCACTAGGCTGACGGGCCACCACTATGATGCCCCTAAAATTAGGGGTTCTTTATTGGTCATTTACTATCAATCAACCCGCAGAAATACCCGTGAATGCCCCATAACCCGGCACCACAACACGTCATCCCCTTTTTTGGGATCACAACAACACAACATTTGGGCAGAGTCTCCCTTGTACCGGGCACTATCCAAATGCATAACATGTGTATGCCTCAACACATGACCCATCCAAGTTCTAGTATACATCAATTTAAACTCAATTATTGTCCATTACATCATTAGAATAAAAGGGCTCAAGGCTCGGAAGCGTAGGAAATCATTCTTAAAATTTCAAATTTTTGGAAAACCTTCCGAAAGGTTTTGCCCACTACAAAATTCCTTCTGGAAGGTTTTTGACAGATTAGCCTATTTTCCCAGTTTTTGATTGTCAATCCATTCCAATCCATTTCAAATCAATCCAATACATGTTTTATGATTTTTTTACATAAAACATGATGGATACAAGTTCAATTACAACTATTTTCATATATTACATGTCAAAATACAGTTTTCATAAGGTTTTTACAAAATGAGCCATAAAAGCCACAAGTCGCCTTTCTTTATCCTTGAGGCTTGAAGTAGGAGCCGTCTGTCGGTGTGAACCCTGCACCTGAAATATTGTCCCATAAAGGATGAGCCACGCTCAATAGGGTATCTCCTAAAGAAGCTACTCCTCAACCTAGATACATATGAAATGTTCAGATGCAACAATCAACCATTCAAAACATTCCCATCAAGAATATGCATTCATTGACAATAATTCCATGCCATGTCATGAAATGAGATGAGGCTCGCTCATGCACTTTAACCCAAGCCCTCACCGACTCCCACAACACAATGTAATACCAATGTATGTCTTTGTTGGGTAGCAGACTTTTGGTGTGTCATCGCCCAGTAGCCGAGTCTTGCATCCAAGGGAGAGTCTAGCCCTTGTTGCTATACTCGACACAAGTTTTTCATGCAACCATGCGACTCAGTTGAAACTTTGTTCCAACTTTTCCTGAGCCCACCCATCATCCACCAAGTATGGTGTTTGATTTAACCATGCACGCTCACACACGCCCACACTCATGCCCAATACCAATGAATGTGATGTCAACATCATGCCCAATATGCAATGAATGTCAAATGAGCAATTTCAACACATACCATGGATAATTACATCCTAAGCATATAATTTATATAATCCATCAGTTGCCAATATATCATAAGCATATATCAATATTTCATTCAACACAATTTCCAATAATGTCATCACATAATCATGCAATGAACACACTAATTTCATCAAGGCATAATGTAAACTCATAACATGACCACAAACTATATTTTTGCCAAGAAATTACATACTTAGCAATTTTTAATCACCAATTCACACTAGAATTTAAATTTATGCATTTTCAATACCCAATTCCATCAACTTTACAACAATAGGCAAGTGATATATAATTCTATCAACCTACACATCTCATATAAACAACTTAGGTTGGACATAAACCTAATTAGGGAGAAAAATCCTACCTCTTGAAGCGTAAACCCACTTGGTAGAAGCCTTCAAGAATTTCAATCAAGCTCAAATCCTTGATTTCTTCAAGCCCCATTTTTGGAGCTTCAGTGAAATCTTCAGTTTTTGGTATGGTCTTGTAGCCTACATCTAGGAGAACAACTTTTGTTCTCGGCCCAGGGTAATTCAACCAGAGTTTGGCCCTCGATCGCAAAAGGAAAGCTTGAGAAAATCCTTGTTTTTCTCTCTTCTTCTCTCTCTCTCTCTCTCTCTCTCTCCCTCTCCCTATTTTCTAACCTAAAGACCCAGCTAAACAATGGGGAGAAATCATATTTTCTCCCCTATTTATACTTCTTAATACTTGGTTCATAACGTGCCACATGACCCCCTCTCTTCCCGGTCCATTTTTGTCCTAAAACGATTAAATTTTATCCCAGCTCAAGTTCAAAATACTTTCATTTTAACTTGTTTTAAATTATTTGCAAACTTACAAAATTTAATTAAAATTTTTATTTTTGGGTCACTCGAGGCCTAATCACCTCGTAAAACGTAAAAAATCTGACTATCTCAAAATTTCACAAAAATTGATGGGTAGCTAGATTTTGTGAGACGAATCCAATGGTGAGGCCCGTTTTGTCATCCGAGCTCTAGAAAATTTTAGGTTTGCAACCCATACCGTAGTGACAAATTACTATTTTGCCCCTTTTTCATAAAAGTTCAAATTTACCTAGGTTTTATAACCACTGTATTGCCTTCGAAGTAGCCTAAGGATTTTATTATGCTTTTCTTCATAGTTGGTCATGCTTTCATCCAAATGAGTTGTGCGAGTCTCTAGTCCCAACAAAATCTAACTGTCAGTCTGGTTATCTACAAGAATATAGGGCTGAAGCTCTTCTTGCTGCTAGGGCTCCTCTGGTGGCTGAAAACTACTTCTGGGAACGGGTCTGCTTGTAGTTCTAGTGGTGCTTCTTGTTGTTCTTCTACCTGCCCTCCATGGCTATTTTTTAGCAAGGTTTTATCCAATGGTGTGCTCCACTATTGGCCATGTCGGATCTACAATCACTCCTCTCATTCTGCGTAACTCAGTTACTAGAACAGAAAATGGGAATGAGGACTTCTTAGTCTTAACAGTTAACACCATTTGATCCATTATTTGTGTTGGCAAGTGAATAGTGTCTCCCATTCCAAAACCATACAAATAATAAGCTCTATCGATGTAGATTTGATTTTTTTGAGACTGAGGCAGCAAATTATTTATAGTTATCAAATTCAGGTCTCTGTATTTATTCATCAAGTCCCCTTGCTTAATATACTTGTTCAGCCTACCCTAGATATACTCCGGACTCCCAGTCAACTCAATCCTAATGGTAGTCATGTTAGACAATGTGGTATAGGAATATTGGGGATGTTGATGACCTGGTATTGGGTTTAAAAAGTTAGCAATGGTTATGGGTGTAACCTGAAATACAACTCTCCTAACATATGCATACAATCGCCTCGGTCCAGTTTCTTGTGCATTACTATAAAATTCCTAGACTACAAATTCATAGGCAAGACCTGCCAATTTCACATAATGAAGCCAACCCCAATATGCTAGAGTTTGCCTAACCCCAATTGTTCAAATTTCTCATATATCATAAGTCTTTCTGCAATAATAGGCTTAGAATAAAAATGAGTATCATACCAAACTTGCTGATTAATATTCTCAAACAAAGCATTTGTCAAATTGATTATGAACTTGGGGTTGTTCCTCTTGTTGCGGGACAGCTTCAAGCGTTGGAGAAGCTCGTCTTGATGAGGATCTTGTCCTTATTCTTGGATCCATGAAATCTTGAATTTCTTGCTCAATATAAGGTTTGATGGATTTTTGTCCAGTAGACACATAAAAAGAGATGATGGGTACGTGTTCACTCAAAGTAGAATTCAAGAAAAACTTGTGGGTGAAGCAAATCTGAGGAGAGAAAGGGGGACAAACCTGCTGGTTTTTCAAATTTTTGCTGCAAGGGAACTACTGTACTGTTCTATTTCAAGAAATGTGGGTTTTATACTGGTCAGTAATGTCTGGATGCAATGAGCAGCATCCGGATGGTGCTGATCCTCTAGATTTTTGCTCAAGCAATCCAGCTACTAACCCTTAATCTTCCCCTGGTTTCTAGCTTTAGTTTTCAACCTATAGTTACAGATAATCAATTAAAATTAAAAAATTTACACGTTTAACTATCTAATAAAATTAAATTCTAACTAACACATCAAATTATAGTTACATACATTCATACACACCCTAAGATTATACAACTTTGATCATAAGAGCATTGGACTGGAATAGGATGGCGTCATTGGGTAATCCTTACTCTGCCCATACTTAATCTAGTCAAGATGATATAATGCTCGACTTGAAATTGGCTCGATACATTGATTAAATTCTCTCATATGCATCAATCGACCGCACTTTACATAACCATCGAGTCGATTCGCATGTCGATGTTTAGCAAATGAAATTTTTTCGCACAAAGGTTTTGCCTAACTACCAAAAAATTCTAATTTTCTTACAACCTTTTCTTTTGCTATGATTAAATAATGTATATCTTTCAGAAAAATACGTAACATACCTAAACTAAACCAAAAAGGTTTTTCATCCATTTTTGAAAAATTTTAAATATTTAGAAAAAATTTAGTAAAGACCCATTATCTGATTCTTTAATGTCTACCGGTCACAGAGACAAATATTGATGGTTCTCTCCCCCCCAACCTAAATTTAACATTGTCCTCAATGTATAATATTATGAAATTAAATTATAGACAATTGCTAATATGATTTGGAGGCGAGACCAATCCATAGTGCAAAACTCTAATCTGTAAAACAAACAGCAAACAATTAGTACTACTATATACAATCAAACATTCATAATAACGTCTCAAGGCACATATTCTGGTTCTATTAACTGAACGGAATCCACATTTCGAATAAATCCATCATGGTATGGCTTAAGCCTTTGACCATTCACTTTGAAAACATTTCCTATTAATGGATTTTCAATTTCAATTGCCCCAAGTTCAAAAACTTATTTAATAATGTAGGGGCATGTCCATCTTGATCTTAAATTTTCAGGAAATAGGTAGAGCCTTAAATTATAGAGAAAAACTTTTTAAGAGGGTACAAAGGACTTCCGCACAATATTCTTATTATGAAAATTTTTCATTCTGGATTTGGCAATCTTTACATTTTTATATGTTTCATTTCTCAGTTCTTCCAATTCATTAATCTGAAGTTTACTTGATGCACTTGCTTTTGTCAATATCAAAATTCATCATTTTGATTGCCCAATATGCTCGATCTTCCAATTCGACATCAAGTGACATAGTTTACCATAAACCAACAGATAAGAAGATATTCTCAAAATAATTTTGTATGTAGTTCAGTAAGCCCAAAGTACATCAGTCAGTCTTAAAGACCAATCTTTGCAATCTGGATTGACTATTTTCTCCAAAATTTATTTTTTCTCTCTATTGGCCAATTCAGCTTGTCCACTTGCCTGAGGATGATAAGGAGCAAATACTTTATGGGAAATCAAATATTTTTTCATTAAATTTTTAAAAAATTTATTAAAAAATGTGTTCCTCCATCACTTATGATGGCTCGAGGAATTCTGAATGTAGAGAAAGTATTTTCTTTTAAAAGCCTAATCACTATGTGGTGATCATTGTCTCGATAAGGAATTGTCACCACCCATTTGGCTACATAATCAATGGCAACCAAAATATACAGCTATCCAAAGTATTAGGAAAATGGTCCCATAAAATCAATACCCCAACAATCAAATATTTCAATAACCAAAATAAAATTTAAAGGCATCATGTCTCTTTTTAAAATATTCTCCATTCTTTGACATCTGTCACAATTTAGACAAAAAATATGTACATCTTTAAAAAGGGTGAGCCAATAAAATCCACACGGTAGAATTTTAGTAGCGCTTTTCTTTAAAAAAAATGTCCTCCACAAGCTTTAGAGTGGCAAAATGAAATGAGTTGACCTATTGCATGGTTGGGTACACAACACCTTATTTTCTGAGACTTGCAGTTCTTAAACACATAGGACCTTCCCAAAAGAAATTGCGTACCTCATTTACAAATTTATTCTTGTCAGTCCAAGTATAATGAAAAGGAATAGTACATGTGGCTAAATAATTTGTTATATCTGCATACCATGGTACTTCTGTTACTATAAATAATTGCTCATCAAGAAATGTTTCTTTCATTGGTACTTACTCTTCTTTTGTATCATAATTCAGCCTTGATAGATGATCAACTACCACATTTTTTACTCCTTTATTGTCTTTGATGATAAGATCAAATTCTTGAAGTAGTTGTATCCATCGTAGGAGATGTGGCTTTGCATCCTTCATGGTAAGCAAATATTTCAAGGTTGCATGATCAATAAACACAATAATTGAGGACCCAACTAAATATGATTGAAATTTATCTAAAGTAAATACCATAGTAAGCAATTCTTTTTCCATGGTAGAATAATTCATCTGCTCAACATTTAGAGTTTTGATTGCATAGTAAATCACATAAGGTTTTTTGTCTTTTCGCTGACCTAAAACAACTCCGGTTGCATAAACATTAGCATCCCACATTAATTCAAAAGGTAAAAAACAATCACAAGGTTGAATAATTGGTGTAGAAATAAGCATGCTTTTAAGTTTATCAAATGCCGATTGACATGCATCATTCCAATCAAATGGTACATCTTGATATAGAAGATTTCACATAGGTCTGAATATCAAACTAAAATCTTTTATGAATCTTCTATAGAATCTTGCATGACCTACAAATGATCGAACATCTTTTACAGTCTTAGGTGGAGAGAGATTGGCTATTAAATCAATCTTTGACTTGTCAACTTCAATTCCCTCTATAGAAACTACATGTCCTAAAACAATGCCCTCTGTAACTATGAAATGAAACTTTTTCCAACTCAAAACAAGATTTGTTTCCTCACATCGAATAAAGACTTTTTCAAGATTTTCTAAGCACAATTCAAATGAATCTCCATATACAGAAAAATTATCTTTAAAATCTTTCCAAAATCGCTCCACCATATCACTAAAAATGCTCAACATACAACATTGAAAAGTGGCTGGAGCATTACATAATATAAATGGCATTCTTTTAAAAGCTAAAGTGCCAAAATGTCATGTAAAAGTAGTTTTTTCTTGGTCATCAATTGTTATTTCAATTTGGTTATAGTCGGAATATCCATCCGAAAAATAATAATATGTCTGTTTGGTTATTCTTTCCAAAACTTGTTCCAAGAATGGTAGGGAAAAATGACCTTTTCTAGTGAGAGAACTCAATTTTTGATAGTCAACACACATACACCAACCAGTGACTGTATGTGATTTGCACTTTTTAGTGATCAGATTAATATTACACACCCAAGTATAAGTGGTCGAATTGTAGTTTTCTCGATTTTAAGTCCAAGTATCGATCCCACGAAGAGTTTTAATAATTTGAAAACGAAATAAAATAGTTAAGTTGCTAATTTGAATAGGACAACATGTGATAGCTTGTGATGTGAGCCTAGATTGATAACTAGTCTAAGTAAACGTTTATGTGCAGATAGATTAAGACAATAATAAAAAGTATTCTCCAGTTCAAGGATCCCATATGCGTTATATTGGTTAAATACTGGAAATGCTACCTTATAGCAATTAACTTCCATGTTACTGGCAAGTCAATTGATAGGTTTGATGTATATAAACCATCACACAACAACTTCTTAGGTTAGCTGGTGGTATCCATGATAATTGATTAATCCAAGTGAACCAGAAGGACAAGCCATTCATGAGCAATACTTGAATTATTCATTTGTCTTTATAATAGTAGGTGCACATATAATAAATCATAACACAGCCATTTCTTAGGTCAACTGATGGTATTAGTCATAACACAACAACTTCTTAGATTAGCTGGTTATAGATATGTCAATTGACTAATCCAAGCATACTAGAAGGTCAAGCCATTCATGAAGAATACTTGAATTATTCATTTGACTCTATCTATGATATATATATACCAGTTAAAAATCTTCAGCATTCTAGTGGAGAATAAACCATACCGATAGGAATGTCGTGGTTGTTAGACTGGCAATATTATCCTTTATACCAGTTAAATGATCTGAGTAATCCAGAAAGACAAGTCATTCATGAGGATCACTTAGGACATTCATCTGATAGTTATATTATATATATATATATATCCCGAAGGACAAGCCATTCATGAGGATCATTTAGGTTTTGTATCATTCATCAGTTAACATCCTCAGCATTCCGGTGGAGGACAAGTCATACCGATAGAAATGTCGTGGTTGTTTTACCGACAAGTTGATGATGCACTGATTACATATTTCCTGGCTCAGCATCGAAAGTACGTATATCACTGTATCATGCATGAAGCACATAATACATAGATATATAAATATATAAAACATCAAAATTTCTAAAATTTAACCAATATTATACATTTGTTTACATCTCACTAGAGGATATACGGAACTACTCACGCCCCATTGCTACAGACAAGCAAGGAGTGCAGGCAGTTTTCATTATAACTAGAATTAAAATACAAAATCTAAAATGTCTTTCACAATGAACAACTGAAACACAATCACCTTTATTATCAGTTAAGACAAAAAGGTGACGGCAGTTCAACTATCTGAATAGAAAGATACAACAGAAATGTAGAAGTACAAAGTTTGGACTAAAGTGCATCACGAACCGGATCGTTTTGCAACTTTTCTTTTTCTCTTTCTCTTTTCTCTTTTCTCTTTTCTCTCTTCGATGTCTCTCTTGGTTTCGGCCTGCAGAAAATGAAGGATGCCATGGCTATATATAGAGGAGAGGAAGCTGGAGTTGGCAAATCAAGTTCAGTCGCCTTTGGAGTACCGTCCGGACACCACCACCACTGTTCGGACGGTGGAGCTTTTCTGGAATTTCAACTTGCAGCATGCTGACTCTTCTCTTGGTTTAATTACACTTTGGCCTTTGTTCTTTTGTGCTTTTATACATTGCTCCTTGCACTGTGTAATAATTCTGTATTAAACCTGAAACTTTTTAAACATAACACACATCCAACACTAGTTACGCACAAACCCTACTTATCTCTAATTAATAATTTTTAGTTATTCTATCACACTAATTTGACTTTATTAATTGTTCTAATTTATATATTGATTAGGTTAATCACACTCCCCAACTTAAACTTTACTAGTCCCTAGTAAATTTTAAAACTATTGACTCAATATAATACAAATAGAAGTAAAATCATTTTTGTAGATTTTCTTACGATTGCATTTAGCAAATACAACAAGCCTTTAAACCCCTAGGTGCTTCCTAGTGGACGAGTTTTGTCTCGTGAAGGTTTTCAGTAAAGTTACCTACAAACTTCAATAATTAGCAATTCATAACTCATATTTTTCACAAGTAACATTAAATTAATAGATATTTCTTTCTTTGATCGCTATAAGAGTAACACATGTTAATTGTAATATTATATGTGCGTGCTGGATCTTGCACAATATAAACACGAGAACAGATCTCTCCCTTAGTGAACTCGAGTGAGTCAGTCGAGTGGTCAACCCTACTGCTTGGAATAGTTTGTGAGGTCCGGTGGTAACCTGGAACGATAATGGGAGACCCTCGTGGATCAACGGAATGATCCAGTAAGGCTGAGGAAGGTCCCTAGAACAAAGAAAGACAAGTTAGAAGGGCACCGGAGTGTTTTCTGGCGTATCCCCTCCAACGATTAAGTCAGTTTTTGAGAGAGAGGAAGAAGAAAACACTGAGTATATGTTTGAGCAAAGGTTTTCACCTCCTTCCCTTGCCTTTTGTGTGGAGTATTTATACCTCAAATACTCATGATTTATGTCAGTGTGGTCAGTAGGTGATCATTAGATACAGGCAACGTGCGCACTGATTCCTATGAGGAATGTCTTCTCTTTTAACTGCTCGGGATCCCGAGCAACCAAGGCTATGTCATCGCCCTGTCGACTGTTCAATGAGCTCTTCTTGGCAAGGATGTAATAAATGTTCAACCTTAGAGACATTTATTACCTTTCACTTCCGACCCTTACCGCATTAAATGTTGTCTCATCAAGGGAATGGTGTAATTAAATGCTTGCTTTCCCAAGTCGTGTGTCAGCAAGGGCATCCAGTCTTTCTGCCTCTGATGTGACATAATATGCCACTCGTTCATTCCCAATTGGCTGTGTCCTTTGCCTTCTTGTGCCTTCTGACACCAATTCTGTAAGACGAGGTCATGATGGCTAACCTAGCCTAGCCTAGGCTAGTGACCTATAAATCAGTAGCCTCTACAGGAGCAGAGAACGCTATCCTGGACGGGGGGTACATCTCGGTACCGAGGGGAGGTTTGTAACGTACTGGATGTCATTGATCCCTATGAATAGTACCTCGGGGGAACAGGGACTTGTGATCCGACGGGTACGTGTCGCGTTTATAGAAAAAGAATTTAGTGACGCCGAGGACACATGTCTTCATCTTGGAGTACTTGGAAATGTCCCATCAACTGCCCCCCAGCCTTCGACCTCCTGACACCGAGGACACGTGTTGTAAGGAGACGAAGGGTTCTGTAACTACCCCAACTACTTCATCATTGTCTTCAGCTGTTTTCCCCCACTTCGGAGGTCGTGCGCATTAAATGTGCCTCTTCGTGCTTCGTGCCCAAATGATGGGGAGGAGTACTATATAAATGGGTTTCCTCTCCCCCCCTCTCACTTTGCCATTTCAGAGAGCCATTGCCTGAAACCTCGCCGGAGATCCCTTTCCCTTCATCGTCTACTGTCCAATCTTTCACCGGAGTCTTAAGGCCAGCAGACCCATCCTTGCTTCTAACCATTCTGGAGGAAGGAGTCGCTTCAAGTTTCAAGAAAAAACTTCCTTTTACGTTCTGGTGAGTCCTTGCACCTTCCCTTTCTTCGCCCTTCGTCTCTTCTCTTCTTCCCATTTTTTCTTTCTTTTTGGTTTTCCAATAACTAGAGGCGTTTCTGGTTGCTACTCAGCGACCAATCCTCGAGAAGCCTCCTTGGGGATCTTCATGAAAAAACCCCCCTCCTTATTCACTGTATATCACTTTTTGGAGATGCCCCGTCATCGCCCTACCCCCGAGAATCTTCAGGGCAATTCTTCGAGGCCAGGGAAGTATAAAGTAAAAGGGGGTGAGCAAATTAATAGTTTTAGGGTCAAGTACAGCATCCCCCCATACATAGACATAAAGGATTATGACTCGGCTGTGCATTTTTGTACCCTCGAGACCGAGGATGAGATGCCCTTTTATACCAAACCCATCATAGAGGGCGGAATTAGGTTCTCTATGCCCCCTCTACTCCTCCAGTTTCTCTCCCATTTCCACCTCTTCCCCGGACAGTGTTGCCTTAATGTCTTCAGAATAATTATGGGAGTCTTAGAGCTCAACAAGTGTCTCGGGGTAAATGTTGGGCTGAACGATATCCTCTTTTGCTACTCCCTCTTGAGAGTCATGCCCCAACAAAACTTCTACCTCAAAGCTAGGGGCCCATCCATGTACCTCATAACTCATCTTCCCGACTTGAACAAGGGGTACAAGGATGACCTACTCATCTTCAAGGGATCTTGGCAGAGGGGTGTCGGTCCCGAGTACAACAGCTTGTTATGCCCTTTGAAATGGAGAACGACAAGTACGTCGGCTTCTTCGGGTCTATTATTTTGTTCTTGAGATTTTTTAGCAGAGTTCATAACTAACTCCCCATTCTTTTTGTTTGTGTGCAGACATCTCCCCTCGGGAAACAGCTCCTCCACCTCGGTCCTTGGTGAACTTTGCTGACCTAGTCACTGTTTGGAGATTTACTGGTGATGACGGGGTCGGTCGGGCTGCCCACATCCTCCAGAATTACACACCCGGATATAAAAAGTTTTCACAGCTTCCCTAGCCTTTCGAGCCTTCGCGGTGGTCTGAACTCTTCGATCGGGCGGTGAGGCAAGAGGACGAGGAGAACTTGGAGGAAGACCCTGACCGGGCTACGGAGGTAAAAGTAGAGGGTGAAGTTGAATAGCTCGGGGTCAGAGAGGACTTGGTTCCTTTGTACTCCGAGGTGGGGACTTCGAGGAGAGATTCATGGCCTAACTTCCAAATCCTGCAATCTCTAGACGCCGAGGACGCTCTCAAGATAGCAATGTCCAGTACGCCCCGCATTGACCTGCGATTCCTGCGACAGAGGCAAGCCCTCGCTGTAGGCGGGGGCGTGGGTCAACAAGCGGCCCCCCACCTACAGGGACCAGCGCCACTCCACCTTCAAGGGCCGTTAGTCGGGGCCAAGTGCGCGACCGAGATCCTCAGGTCGAGGTGGAGAGGAGGATTAAACAAAGGCACGATGGCCTGGGCAGGAGATCCAGGGCTCCCTCCGCTTAGCAGCAAAGCGGGAGAGGCCGTGGGTTACCTCCTCCTCCACAACAGTAACAACAGCAGGAGCAGACTCCCCCTCCCCTTCCTCAGACGGTGGAAGCCGAGGAGTGGAATCCTTGGGCAACCGATCACATGAACCGAGTGATCAGGGTTGACGACTCCATTTTGTAGGACCCCCATGTTGCCAACGCAATGGGTGAGACGCTGCACTTCGAGGTCGACATGGTGGCTCACAGGGGGAGATCAACGAATGTGTTGTTTCGCTCTATCATTCAGAATTCCTTGGTGGTAAGTTCATTCTTGCTTTTAGTCCTTTCTAGCCGCTTTTCTTTTTATCGACATGCCCTTTCCTTTGCAGGCCACCCAACAAATTTCTATAATAGTGGCGCGGTATCATGAGGCTAGGATGGACCTCCAACGGGCTCGAGAGCAGAAGGAAGAAGCCGAGGGAGCCCTCGCCAGTGCTAAGGAGGATGTTGCTGCCAGGGATTCCACCCTCGCGGGGCAGGCTGCTCAAATCGAACAACTCCTCAAGGATGCCGAGTTGACGAAGGTCGGCGCTGAAAAGCTAAGTGCTGCCTTGGCCGACACTAAGAGGAGGATTACAGAGCAGACGCACTCTCTGCGGTAGAGGAGAGGGCTGTTGGTTTAGAGGAAAGCTATCTGGCTCTAACCTAGGAGCTAGACAGGATCAAGGCTGAGGTAGAGAGCAGGAAATCCGAAGAACAATTTCGAGAGGAATTCGCCAATGACGTACTGCCTACTCTTGAGGAAAATAGCAGAGAGTTCTTAAAAAGGGGGTGGGACGAGGCGCTCTGATCCGCGGGGGTCCCTCCAGACTCCTCGCTCTTCCAGATGCACAACTATGTGCAATCGGCTGAGATGGAACAGGCAGAGACTGAGATTGCTGCCGAGGGTGCGACTCCAATGCCGATGCAAGTTTTCACAGACCCGCCCGAGGTGGTGATTCTAGTCCCATTAGAGGAGGCCTCGTCGGGCTTGGCACCTGACCACAATGTTCCTCAGACTCCTGCTGTTGCCAATCCGATCCTATCCCATCCTGTGCCCAAAGATGCTCAACCTTTCTGCGTTGATTCACCCTCTAGCGATGTTTTGGAGATGCTCGGGGCCCGATGAAGGCTTTTCTTTTGAATTATACTTTCTTCTTTCATTCTTGTAGCTCTAGGGGACGCAAAACCCCTCTTTTGAAATGAAGCTTTTTGAGTACTTACATTTTCTTGTTTGCATTCTTTTTTTTTTTAGACCTTGATAGCTCTAACACCTGCGGAGCAATTTGGCTTGCCTACCCGATTGGTTCAGCTTCATCTTTGCTAAGACCCGTATGCACTCGCGGGGTTTCATTCTTTGTGGAAGTTTATTCCTAGCTTTTATTCGGAGGCAGGAGTTCTTGAACTCTGTCCCCAGGGCCTTGCCCTATCTAGGAGGCTTGCTCCTGTTTTTTCTTCGGGGGCGGGAGTCCTTAAACTCCGTCCCCAGGGCCTTACCCTTCTAGGAGGTTTGCTCTTATTTTTTCTTCGAGGGCAGGAGTGCTTGAACCCTTGTCCCCAGGGCCTTACCCTTCCAGGAGACTTGCTTCTGTTTTTTCTTCGGGGGCAGGAGTCCTTGAACTCTATCCCCAGGGCCTTACCCTTGCTACTTAACCATTGCCGGGCGCTGAAGGAAGTAATACTTCAAAAATAGTATTTCTTTAGATTCATCACATTCTAAGGTCGCATTACAAGTTTTCCATCCATATCTTTTAATCTATATGACCCGGAGCCTCCGATAGATATCACTTTGTAAGGCCCTTCCAAGTTAGGTCCTATTTTTCCTTCTGTTGGGTCACGGGTATTGGCCGTTATCCTTCTGAGGACCAGATCATCGATTTGGAACTCTCGCGCCTTGACCCTTTTGTTGTGAAGTTGGGAAATCTTTTCCTGATACTTGGTTATTCTCAAGGCGGCTATCTCCCTTCTTTCTTCCGCTAGATCCAAATCCAGTCTAAGTTGACGTTCATTTCCCCCTACGTCGAAAGCTTGCATCCTTATGGTTGGGAGTCCTACCTCAAGAGGTATGATTGCTTTCATTCCGTAAGCCAGGGAGTAAGGGGTTTCTCCTGTCGAGGACCGAGGGGTGGTCATATACACCCACAAAATGTGTAATAGCTTATCTGCCCATTTTCCCTTGACTTTCTCGAATCTTTTCTTGATTCCATTGATAATTATTTTGTTGGAGGCTTTTGCCTACCCATTGGCTTGGGGGTAGGCAGGGGTGGAATAGAAATTACGGATTCCGAGTTGCTCGCAAAAAGACTTGAAACGCCCGCCGGTGAATTGAGTCCCGTTATCCGATACCAGTGCCTAGGGAATCCCGAATTTGATGACTATGTTTTTCCAGACAAACTTTTTAGCATCTATGTCGCGGATGTGAGTCAACGGCTCCGCCTCAACCCACTTGGTGAAATAATCTGTGGCCACAATGAGGAACTTTCTGTTTCCAAGAGCCTTAGGCAGGGGTCCAACTAAGTCGATTCCCCACTGGGCGAATGGCCAAGGGCTGGTCAGGGGGTGCAAGTCCCCTGCGGGTTGCCTGATTGCAGGGGAGAACTTCTGACATTGGTCGCATTTTTGGACGTATGCACGTGCGTCCCTTTGCATTCGCGGCCACCAATATCCTTTAGACATGATGCGGTGTGCCATTGATCGCCCCCCAAAGTGCCCCCTGCATATTCCTTCGTGTACCTCATAGAGGAGGTCTTCCACCTGGTCCTCTTGGATGTATAGTAAGTAAGGTCCTGAGAAAGACCTCCGATACAGCTTCTGATCCAGAGAGACCCAAAACCTTGGGGCTTTAAGTTTTATCTTCCTTGCTTCCTTTGAACACTCCGGAAGGTCTCCTGTTGTTAGGAACCTTAGAAAGGGATCATTCCAACTGGGTGGCTTATGTGTGTCTTGGACGGCCATTGCCTCAAGGGTATGGTCTATGCAGGAGGTGGGAAGATATTTTATGGTGGTCCTGCGCGACTGAGAGGACTCCATTGCCGAGGCTAGGAAATCCAGGGCGTCGACATGCGCGTTCTTGTCTTGGGACACTTGTTTGATCTCAATCCTTCAGAATTTGCAAATTACAGTTGTCGCTTGGTGATGGTAAGCCTTCATCCTAGGGTCCCTTGTCTCAAACTCTCCGTTAACTTGGTTGACTACCAGCATGGAATCGCAATGCACGATCAAGTCTGTAACTCTAGTTGCCTCAGCTAACCGAAGTCCTGAGATGAGGGCCTTGTATTCAGCTTCATTATTGGACACTTTGAATCCCAGCCGAATGGCCTGCTCCGCGACCATCCCATCTGGAGAGACCAGCAAGATACCGATCCCGAACCCCTTACTATTTGACGAACCGTCCACACATAAAAGCCATGGTGATCCCTCCTAATTCGTTGGGGACGCTATGTTGAGAGGAGGCGGTCTTTCTAGAGCGGGATGTTCCCCTGAAAGCTCAGCTATGAAGTCTACCAATACCTGACCCTTTATAGCGATTCGAGGTTTGAAATGAATGTCGTGTTCCCCCAGCTCCACTGCGCACTTGGAAATCCTTCTGGAGAGTTTCGCTTTCCTTAAAATGGCCTTTAAGGGCTGATCGGTAAGGACGGTAATTGGGTGCGCCTGGAAATAATGCCTTAGTTTTCTTGTAGTTGTGACCAGGGACAGAGCCAGTTTCTCTAAGGGTAGGTATCTTGTCTCCGCATCTAGGAGCGCCTTGCTTATGTAATAAATTAGCTTCTAGCGGTGCTCATGCTCACGAATAAGTACCCCGTTTATCGTAAATTCTGGTACGGATAAGTACAAGAAGAGCATTTCCCCTTGGATAGGGACGGATAAGGTAGGGAGAGTCTTGAGGTATTCTTTGATTCCAGCCAGGGCGTCTTCGCACCCCTGGCTCCACATATCCTTCCCAGCACTCTTGATGGCTCCGAAAAAGGGTTTGCATTTGTCTGAGGAGCGTGAGACGAAACGGTTAAGTGCTGCCAGCATCCCCGTGAGCTTTTGGACTTCTCGGACAGTTCGGGGGCTCCGGATGTCTAGGATCCCTTGAATCTGATCCGGGTTAACTTTGATTGCTCGTTGACTAACCAAATATCCGAGAAATTTACCCGACTCCACTCCGAAAATGCACTTTGCTGCGTTCAGCTTCAGCCCGTACTCCCTGAGGGGTGGAGAAGGTATCTGTCAGGTGGTCACAGCTTCGTTTGCTCTTCACCAACATATCATCAATGTAGACCTCCATGGTGTTGTCGATCTGTTTTTTGAACTTCCGATTCATCAGTCTTTGGTATGTTGCCCTAGCATTCTTTAGCCCAAACGACATCACTTTGTAACAGTAAACTCCCTTTGAAGTGATAAAAGCCGTCTTTTCCTGATCCGGGGGATGGAGAGGGATCTGGTGATATCCTGCTCGGGTGTCCAGGAAGTCCATGCGTTCATATCCGGCAGTGGCATCCACTAGCTGGTCCACCTTTGGTAGGGGGTAGTCGTCCTTGGGACATGCCTTGTTTAGATCTATGAAGTCTACGCAGACATGTCATTTCCCCCCTTCTTCTTCGCGCAAACCGTGTTAGACAGCCATTTTGGGAACTGTATCTCCCGAATGGCGTTGGCCTTCAGGAGTTTATCGATTTCTTCATTGACCGCGCAAGCGTGATGCGGGGCCATGCGTCGTGGCTTCTGTTTTACTGGCTTATGCACCGGGTCAACATGCAACTTGTGTGTGATTATTTCGGGGTCCACTCCCATCATTTCCATTGCGTTCCAAGGGAACATGTCTGCATTTCTCCTCAGGAACTCTATCATCTCCTCCTGTTCGGCTGCGGGCATCGCGATTCCAACTAAGTAGTATCTTTCTTCTTCTCCCTCCACCAAGGGCACCTTTCGGAGGTCCTCCACCGACCATTCCATTGGGTCAATCCGGGGGTTATCCATTCCTGGACGCCCGGACTGTGATTGCAATTTTTCCATGATCTCTTCCGGAGCTCACCCCATTTCTTGGGTGAAAGCCCCTGCTCTAACAGCCGAATAAAAACAATTTTTTGCGGACGCTTGGTCCCCTCAGATCTCCATGATCCCCTCTGGCGTAGCGAACTTCAGTTTTTGGTGATAAGTGAAGTGCACAGCTTCCAACGCATGCAGCCATGCTTGTCCCATGATCACATTGTAGGGAGAGTCCGTATCAACCACGACAAACTCGGTGTTGATGGTGAAGGGACCTGTGACAACTTGCAATGTGATTTTGCCTATGGGCAGGGCGAACGAGCCGTTGAATCCGATGAGGGGTGTCCTGGCCTTGGTGAGGTCCTTGAGGCCAAGACCCATCCGTTTTAAAGTGTCAGAGTACATCACCTCCGAGGAACTCCCAGAGTCTATCATCACCCTCTTGACGTTGAACTTACCTATCTTCAGGATTAAGACAAGGGCGTCATTATGAGGAGTCACCACGCCCGTCAAGTCCGCGTCGGAGAACGTGATGCTAGGCTCGCCAATCCTGGCCCTTTTACTGGGCGGCCCCACATCATCCTCGGCTATCTTCCTCGTAAAAGCTACCCTCTTAAGATCGGACTCGAGTTCCTTGGACGTGGGGCGATCTAGCGGACATACATGGATTACATCTATGATGTTGTCCGGCTCCTCGGTCGGGGTAGGGGTGTGTCTCTCTTCCGGCCTGGGCTCTATGTATTCTTTTAAGTATCCATCTTGGACCAATCTTTTCAACAAAGATTTGTATACCCTGCAGCTTTCGGTGCGATGTCTGAAATCCCGGTGATAGGAACACCTAACCTTTTGATCACGGGTGGAGGGATCGCTCTGCATCCTGGGCGGCCACTTGAAGAATGGCTCATGCTTGATCTTATGGAGCAACTTGAAGATGGGTTCCTTGAACATAGTGTGAACTCCTTTGAACAACCCCCTGGAGGGGTTAGCAGTCCCTTTCGGGGAGTATCCTCCTGCTCCCTCTCTTTTCTCTTAGGTTGGAGGGTTCTGCCTTTGCTGCTTCCTATATCGTCCTCGATCCTAGAGTACTTGTTTATCTGGGCCATCAGCTCACCCATATCCGAGGGAGTCTTTTTGGTCAGAGATCAGTACAGGTCCATGTCCCTTGCCAAGTCGAGCCTGAAAGACGTCGCTGCCATGACTTCTGAGCACCCTTCTACCTCATTAACCTCTTCCCAGTACCGGATGGCGTACTGGCGAAGGGTCTCGGATTCCCTCCGTCTAATCATTAGCAATGATCCAACGTCTTTAGGCCGCTTACTCCCCGTAATGAATTGAGCTAGGAACTGTCTCGTTAATTCCTTCCACGATCTAATGCTGTTGGGAGAAAGTGCCTCAAACCACTTCATCGCAGAGTCCCCTAAGCTCATAGGAAACACTCGGTAGAGGAACCGTTAGTCTGAATGATACAGGGACATCATTTGCTTGTATTGCCTGAGGTGGATTTCCGGATCGGACCGCCCGTCATAAGTTTTGAACCTCGACACGACGAACTTTTTTGGAACCTCCATCTCTCCGATCTCCCTGGTAAAGGGTGTTTGTATGACCTTGTCTTCGACCTCATCCTGGACAGCCTTACTCTTTCTCCTGGATTCCAACCGGGCTCTGAGATCAATTTCCTCCCCAATGGGATGTCTTCTGAAGTCCCCGAGTTCATCAATAGGACCCCAATTTCCTTGGCGCCATGTGGATAGCGTTGAATCCTCCTCGGACTCATCTCCTTTCCTCCGTCTCGACAATCCTCACCGGAGGTCGTCCTGGGCTAAAGGTCTTGTCTTCCTGGAATGGTCGTTAAGAGGGTGCTCGTTGGCTCTCAGTCATTTTGGGGCCCTGGAGCTTTCTGCCTTGTTATTTAAATGATTCCTTAGATCCTTCATTTCTGCCTCCCGAGCAGGGAGCCCACAAGAAAGGAATGAGTCCCTCAACCCTACACCGGAGGCGGCAAATTCGTTGAGCTTGCTTAGGATGTTCATATTGTCCTTTTTCAACTGTCGTAATCGATCCCCAAACTTTTCTTCGATCACCTCCGCCAGTTGACGAGCCAGGGGGCGGATCCTCCTAACCTGATGCCCATATTGGCTTGAGGAGTAAGCCCTCTTGACTGAGTAGAGGCATTCCTACTCCCATCAGTGTGATCCCTCCCTCCATGGTGACATGGAACTTGTAATTCAAGACTTTTTTGCTGGGGACCTTTCTCTTTTTGTCGAGTATTCACCATGGCCACTGTTCTTTATAGAGAAGAAACTAGGAAAACTAGTCGTTTCCCACAGACGGTGCCAGATTGTGCGTGCTGGATCTTGTATAATATAAACACGAGAACAGATCTCTCCCTTAGTGAACTCGAGTGAGTCAGTCGAGTGGTCAACCCTACAGCTTGAAACAGCCTGTGAGGTCCGGTGGTAACCTAGAACGATAATGGGAGACCCTCGTGGATCAACGGAACGATCCAGTTAGGCTGAGGAAGGTCCCTGGAACAAAGAAAGACAAGTTAGAAGGGCGCCGGAGTATTTTTTGGCGTATCCCCTCCGACGATCAAGTCAGTTTTTGAGAGAGAGGAAGAAGAAAACACTGAGTATATGTTTGAGCAAAGGTTTCACCTCCTTCTCTTGCCTTTTGTGAGGAATATTTATACCTCAAATACTCATGATTGTTGTCAGTGTGGTCAGTAGGTGATCATTACTGAAGACTCCAAGAACTTAGAGGCGATCAAATACTCATGATTGGGTAAAAGACTCCAAGAACTTAGAGGCGATGTCATGGGCAGAGTTCAAGGAGCTCTTCATGGCCAAGTACTTCCCGACGAATGCTAGACATGCAAAAGCCCTAGAGTTTCTATACTTGATACAAGGGACGATGTCGGTGATGGAATATATGGCCAAGTTCACAGAATTAGCACATTTCACCGATGATTATGCGGCCACAAATATGGCCAAAGTGAGGAAGTTTGAGGATGGCTTGAAGTTGTCCATCCGAGAAAAGAGTGTGGGTTTTCTTTTGCAAGACTTGGACTCGATGGTCACCACAACTATGGCCATTAAGAGGGAGATAGAAGATGCACGCAACATTTGGGAAGCGGGTGTGAAGGACTAGAAGAAGAAGGGTCAATCCTCTTCTTCTAGCTCGAGGAAGAAGCAGAGGACTTCTACTCCTCAAGGATTCTAGGGACAGAGCCGTAGTCACCAAGGCCAAGGCCAAGGTCGATCCTCCCAAGGAGGGGGAAACTATAGGACTACCTATTAGGCAGGGCAGAGGACATGTTTCTATTGCCACCAGTCGGGTCACATGACACGGGATTACCCTTAGAGATAAGGATCCCAGGGTTACGGGTCATCTCAGTCCCAAACTTCAGTGGGATAACCGCAAACACAGTATATTCCTCCCTACCCCACCATGGGCCAGGGGAGCTAGTATCAATTCCAGGGTGCTACACAGGCCCCTAATACTTCACATGCGGGGACTCCGTAAACAGGCCAACTAGGCCAAGGCATGGGTCGAGGCCGAGGACAGAGCTCACAAGCTGGGACTTCAGAGACCCAAGCGCGTGTCTACGCCATGATGCCACAGACTGAGCCGACAGATCCGTCGGTGATATAGAGTACATTTCTACTCTCTCGCTTATAGGCTAGAGTATTATTTGATTCTGGTGCATCGCATTTTTTTATGGATGCATCTTGTGTAAAGGACTTGGGCTTAGAGGTTGAGACCTTAAAAGAGCCATTGTATGTGACTTCTCCCCTAGAAGATAGGGTGAGAGTGGATTAGATATGTCGGGTTTGTGAGCTAGAGATCTTAGGGATTCTACTCACAGTGGACCTTAAGGTCACGAACATGTCTGAGTTTGATGTTATCCTCGGGATGAATTGGTTGGCTGCACATCGAGTTGTCATTGATTGTGATTGGAAGAGGGTTATTACTTATACACCGAATGGTGTATGGTTTAAGTTCCAGGGGAAAAACATGATGTTTTACCCCTAGTCGTGTATGACTCAAGATGGCACGGACAGTTGATGGGTTGGCTTGCAAGCCTTACCTTGGAGGACGAGGCGAAACAGGAGTTGGGCCTACCTTGGGTTGTATGTGAGTATGAGGATTTTTTTTCGAATGAACTACTAGGATTACCTCCACTTAGGGATGTAGACTTCAACAATGAGTTGCATCTCAGTACATTGCCTATTTCTATGACACCACATAGGATGACACCAGCCGAGTTAAAGGAACTCAAGGTCCAGCTGCAAGAATTAATGGACAAGGGCTTCATTAGATCGAGCACTTCACCTTGGGGCGCTCCGGTGTTATTTGCTAAGAAGAAGGACAAAACCCTTTGACTATGCGTAGACTATAGACAGTTGAATAGGGTTACTATCAAGAATAGGTACCCTTTACCGAGGATTGATGACCTATTTGATCAACTAAGAACGACACGGGTCTATTCTAAGAAAGATCTCTGTACTAGGTATCATCAGTTGAGGGTTCGGGAGGAGGATATCCCTAAGATGGCATTTAGAACATGGTATAGGCATTTCGGGTTCATAGTTATGCCATTTGGTTTGATGAATGCTCTGGCGGCATTCATGGATCTCATGCATAGGATATTCCAACCTTATTTAGATCAGTTTGTCGTAGTCTTTGTTGATGACATCTTGATTTACTCCAAGTTTGAGGAAGAGCATGATGGTCATTTGAGGATTGTTCTCTAGACATTGAGAGAGCATCAATTGTACACCAAGTTCAGCAAGTGTGAATTTTGGCTTACGGAAGTGAAGTTTTTGGGACATGTAGTGTTGGCTTTGGGTGTATCTGTGGACCTAGAAAAGGTGGAAGCAGTTATGAATTAAGAGAGACCGAAGTCAGTCTTCGAGATATGCAGTTTCTTGGGATTGGCGGGGTACTATAGGAGGTTCATTGAGGACTTCTCTCGATTAGCTGCTCCTATGACGAAGTTGACGAGGAAGGAGGTCAAGTTTGAGTGGAATGATGCTTGTGAGAAGGCATTCTAGGATTTGAAGTAGAGACTTACTTCAACTCCTATTCTTATAGTTCTGGAAAGGGGACAGAGGTACACGGTGTATTGTGATGCTTTGAAGGACGGACTCGGTTGTGTATTGATGCAGTTCGGGAGGGTAGTAGCTTATGGTTCTCAGCAGTTAAAGAATCACGAGCAGAATTATCCCACGCACGACATGGAGTTGGTGGCCATTGTCTTTGCCTTGAAGACTTTGTGCCACTACCTGTATAGTAAATAGTTTGAAGTGTTTTCGGACCACAAGAGTCTGAAGTATATTTTTACACAGTGGGACCTCAATATGAGGCAACGCCGGTGGATGGAATACCTGGAGGATTATGACTTCACTTTGCATTACCACCCCGGTAAGGCAAATGTGGTGGCTGATGCACTCAACCGGAAGTCAAGAGGAGTCATGGCTAATGTGGCTTCTCGAGAGTGGCAGATGCTCGAGACTATGGGACAGTTTGGGCTACACTATAGAGATCAAATTCAAGGTACTTTGGGGAGTTTGGTGGCTACACCTTCCTTATTGAGTAGGGTGATTGAGTCCCAAGGACAGGATACAGAGTTATCATCATCAGGGACTGAGTACGATTACGTACAGGTGATGAGGGTCGGGCCATTCACTTGGATGGTAATCTTCGGTTTAGGAGAAAGATTATGGGTCCCTAGTCTAGGAACTCAGAGAGGAGATTCTTAGAGAGTTCCATTGTTCCTGATTTGCTGTGCATCCAGGTGGCACGAAGATGTACCATGATCTTCTTCGCCCGTATAACTGGAGCGGGATGAAGAAAGATGTTGGAAATTTTGTTAACTGGTGTCTCACATGTCAACAGGTTAAAGCTGAGCACCAGAGACCAGCGGGATTACTCCAGCCTTTGGAGGTAGCTGAGTGGAAGTGGGAGCATGTCATAATGGATGTTGTGACTCACTTGCCATGAACATCGTGGAGACATGACACAGTGTGGGTAATTGTGGACCGGCTTATGAAGTCAGAACACTTTTTAGCAGTGTGAATGACCTTCACATTGGAGGAATTTTACAGGTAATACATACGGGAGATTGTTCGGTTGCACGGGGTACCCATATCTATAGTATTGGATCGGGATTCCAGATTTACGACTTATTTTGGGGAGAGTTTCCAGTGAGCCAAGGGGACACAGTTGATGATGAACACTACTTTTCATCCCTAGACGGACGGTCAGTCTGAGAGGACTATCCACATGTTAGAGGACATGCTACGAGCATGCGTCCTAGATCTCAAGGGTAACTTGGAAGATTACTTACCCTTGGTAGAGTTCGCCTAAAACAACAATTACCAAGCGAGCATACAGATGGCACCCTATGAGGCATTATATGGAAGGTCGTGTCGATCTCTGATTTACTGGACGGAGGTGGGAGAGAGACCCTCTACCGATCTAGATTTGATCAGAGACACCTCAGAGAAGGTGGACTTGATTCGGAAGTGTCTTCTCATGGCTCAGAGCCAGGAGAAGAGCTATGTCGACAGACGACGGCGACCTCTAGAGTTTGAGGTGGGGGATCATGTCTTCTTGAAGGTGATGCCTAAAAGAGGAGTGGTCAAGTTTGGTAAGCGGGGAAATCGGTTGCCGAGGTATATCGGGCCCTTTGAAGTACTCGAGAGGGTTGGTACAATGGCTTACCGATTGACGTTACCACCAAGTTTATCGAGTGTTCATGCGGTACTCCATGTCTCCATGCTCCGGAAGTACACCCTGGATTCGACCCATGTGGTGGATTGGGGAAAGCTTGTGATTGATGCTGATGGGACCTTCGAGGAGGGACCGGTGCAAATCATGGATAGTCGAGATCAGGTTTTGCGAGGCAAAACCGTGAGGCTAGTGAAGGTGTTATGGCAACACCAAGGAGTGGAGGAGGCGACATGCGAGCGCGAGGGCACTATTCGTACCAATTATCCTTTCTTATTTGAGGATTGAGGTACATTCTTAGAGTCATTTGATATTATTTGACTGTTGCATATGCATGTGTTTGTATGTATATGTGTATGTGAATTTCAAGAACGAAATTCTTTTTAAGGGGGGGCAGAATGTAAATCCCGGACAAATTTAAACTGTTTCTGAAAAAGGGCAAAATAGTAATTTGCCACTATTATGCGGATATAAAAATACATATTTTTATAGAGCTTGGATGGTACAACGGACTTCACTATTGGATTCGCATCGCGAAATCGAGCTATCCTGTTAATTTTTGTCGAATTCTAAGATAATTAGAATTTGCACGTATTTCGAGATAATTTGGGTGACGAATGAACTTTGAAACATCCCCAAAAATAGAAATTATAAAATTTCCTTATAATTGAATAAAATTTCAAATAAAAATGATTTGAATTGAAATCGGGATTTAATTAAGTTGTTTTAGGTTAAAAACGGACCCGAAAGTGATAAATGAGCGGGACAATGTGGACTGCGGAATTAAAAGTATAAATATGGACAAAAATATCTGAAAATCAGATATTCTCCCTACTTGTTCAGGACACCACATGTTGGAAGAGAGAAAAGAGAAAAGAGAAAAGAGAAAAAAGAGGGAAAACAAAAATCTCAAGCTTTTCTCCTTCAATGTTCGGAGTTCCGCCGGTTAGAATCCGTTGATCCAAGAATTAAAGTTGGTCTATGCGACAAGGGCTACGCGTACGTACCAAGAACGAAAATTTTTACCGAAGATCCAAAGGGGGAGATTTGTGAAATCAAGGCTTTGGGAGCTTCTATATTCAATTTTCAAGCTTCAAGAGGTAGGGTTTTCTCCTACCTTGGTTCATTTCTTACCTAGGATGTATTATGGAATGGGTAGGGTATAAAATAGCCTAGGTCATATGACCATGGCTATGAAAATATGGAAATGGGTGTGGAATTTGGCCTAGGCCAATTCCTAGTTGAGTTTGGCATAGGAAATTACTTGTGTGATTTCTTTAAAGCTTGATTGTTTTTAGGCATATTATATTCGTATATAAAGTGCCTTGAATGATGAAGTTGCTATTTGATAAAAATGGGAATAACATGTCTTGGTATTATGATGTGTTGAAATCATATGCTTATGATGGGTGTTATTTGCATAGAATGTATAATAACATGATTTGTGTTTTGGGAGGAATTGGACTAAATGCCTAAATGAAAATTGAATATGTTATGACATGGATATTGTGGTAACATGTTTATAAATTGTGATGATTTTTGGTAATTATATGCTTAGGATATGAATTGTCATGACATATGTTGAAATATATGGTTGAAATGGGTCCATATGGCATTCGTTACAAATGAGTATGCTATTGATAATGAAATGGTGCACTTCATTGCATATGCACGGGGAAAACACTTCCATAAGCATGAGTGTGGGTGTGTGTGGGTGCATGCTTTAATCAACACCACACTTGGTGCTTGATGGTGGGTCGGGAAAGTTGGAATTAAAATCCAATTGAGTCGCATGTTGCATGATAGGAAAATATGGGTCAGGGTAGTAAGAAGGGCTAGACTATCCCTCGGGTGAGAAACCCGGTGATTGGATACGCACTCTGTTGGTATAAGAGCCTATGAACTATGTCGGTGTACGCGAAACTGTTGGTGGAAGTCTATAAATTTTATGTCGATTGGGTGCTGTTGGTGTAAGTCCATAAATAAGTCTCCCCAATAAAGACCGGGAGACTTTAAATAGCCATGAGTGAACAATATAAATGGCGGGAGCTCGACGAGCTCGATTTTGTATGCATTGGCACTTTCATGTTTTGAGGAGCCAGAAAAGGCTCGGGTTTATGGGCGAGAGTGAGTCTCATCTCATTCAAGGCATGACATGATAGATTCCAACATGAATTGCATATTTTTGCATTGGAATGGATATTGGTTGTGTGTTGTTGCATGAGACCATTGCATATGCATTTAGGTGGAGAGTAGCCTTTGTATGATATGTTCTACTGAGCGTGGCTCACCCTATACGGGAATACATTTTAGGTGCAGGGTTTGTACTGGTGGAGGACTTGCATTCGAGGCCTCAAGGTTGAAGAAAAGCCAGATTGTGGCTTTTCGAAACAAGTTTTGTATAAAAACTTAGGTTATATTCCATTTTGAATTGTAATTATACGGAATTGGTTGTAATATCTTTGTATGGATCATGTTTTATGCGATAAACATCATTATATATGTTTAAAATGATGTTGGGGTGGTTTGGAATGACTTGGACATGAAAATTGATGAAACAAGAAATTTTGGGCATTCAATAGAGCGTACTGGTACTGCGTACCGCTACACTAAACCTCCTGGAGTTCGGCGTACCGGTATGGCGTACCGGTACACTTTTTTGCTCCAGACCAATTTTCGTAGAATCATCATAACGTTTGATCCAACCGTTGGATTGAGCCAAAATTTTGACACAATACAACAGACATCTAGATCTACAACTATCCTATTGCGAACGTTTCTAGATTTAGAGTGGATCATGGTCAACATGGAGGAAGGGACTTCCACCAGATAGTGCTAGTGTTGGTGCCTTTGTTACCAAACACCAATACCTCCTTGATTTCTTCACTTCTAAGCCTCCAAATCCTGAGGAAATGTGTCCATATCTTCACCACACATCCAACATAGTTACAAGGTTCTCAAATACATGTAAATGCATTGGATATCAAAAAAGGGTGAAAAAGACAAACTGGGCAAAGCATATCAGTATAGCGTACCGGTACGGTACTGTCCAGAGAGTTTAGCGTACCGGTACACTCCCTCAAACTTTGAAATTTTTTTATTTCTTGCTATGCCTTTGGACCTTGGTTTCCTTAGTTCCCTTGACACAAATAGACCTTAAAAGAGATATATTGGGGTATATTGAACCTTGATAAGAGTAAATGAATAACGGAACACGGGTAACACGTGTGAGTTAAAATCCTAGGTATTAGGATATTATTGGTGAGATGTCGGCTCAAGTGACACTCACGGGCATTCCGTAGGTTGACGGATTGTCAACGGGACCCCCAGTTTTAGGGGGGTCACACCTATAGTTTTTCATGAAATTTGCCAAACAAGTAAATTCTACGACCCATTTCTTACAAGGTTTGTTCAGCACATTTAGGTACTCATTTCCCACACTTAATATACACAAGTGGTACATTAAACAAGAGAATCTATCTTAAGTCATGCTACCCATTCTCAATACCCATTTCACTAAACCATCAAGTTCAAACTAGAATTTTATTAAATCATTTCTACACTTACTCTATAACCATAGGCAAGTGAATTATATAATTCCATGTACCTACCATTTTTCCATTAAACTAACTATAATAGAAAAGCTTTGAAATACACAAAATAGCCCACATAAACCCAATTTTCAAGAGTTTACACCAATAGCTGCCACATATCAAATTTAAGCTAAAAGTTGGTTTTTCTTCATTCTTTGTTATTCTCCCTCACTCTCGGTTTCCAATGAGCAAGAACACACACACACACACACACTAATTTATGAATTAAACACACTCACTTTACTATATATTAAAGCACACATAATTTCCATCACCAAGAAATTACACAAGTACTTCCACATATCAAATTCAAACTAGAAGGTGAACACACACACACACTGATTTATGAGTTAAAAACACTCACTTTACTACATATTAAAGCACACATAATTTACATCACCAAGAAATTATACAAGTACTTCCACATATCAAATTCAAACTAGAGGTTGATTCAAACCAATTCTAGACCTATTTCCTCATTTCCATAACCATAGACTCACTACCATAACAAGAGGCAAGACATAGTAGTTCTATACCCCTAATCATCTCCTATGAACACCATAGGTTGGAAATAAACCCAAGTAGGAAGAAACCCTACCTCTTAGAGCATAAATGAAAGTGTAGAGCCTTCAAGAACACAATACCACCTCCAAATCTTGATTTTTCCAAAATCTTCTCTTTGGATCTTTGGTGAAATCCCTCGTTTTTGGTGTGGTTGCATAGCCCTTGTCACGTAGATGAAGTTTAATTCTTGGTCTGACAAATTTTGACCGAAAAAACTCTAGAAATCATAGGGAGAAAGCTTGGA
The DNA here is from genome assembly GCA_963454935.2 of Ilex paraguariensis. Taxonomy (NCBI): domain Eukaryota; kingdom Viridiplantae; phylum Streptophyta; class Magnoliopsida; order Aquifoliales; family Aquifoliaceae; genus Ilex; species Ilex paraguariensis. Next base: position 211,757 of record CAUOFW020009169.1, on the reverse strand, counting down.
TTTCTCACTTTTCTCGTCTCTTCCTCTCACATGTTAAACACACTAGTTTCAGCAAAGTCTTCTGCTGAAAAATCAAAATTTTAAGGATATTTATAACCTCGATGCGCGGTGTACATCACACCACACACCCCCCCTTGTTTTATTTATTATTTCATATTTACAAAAACCCTAATTTTGAGAAAAGTGGATTTTCTTCTTAATGTTCAATTGTTCTTGATTTCAAAACTTTAGTGCTTTATATTGAACCACAAAATGGTATTTCTGATGATCTCTTGTATATTTTCTTAAAATTTTCTATTGGGATACTACTTGTGAAATTTGGGGATTTTTGAATGTATTTGTGATTGGAGAGTGGGTTACATGTGTTTCTTACTCCGTGAGGGTTTGAATGTTCCCTATCACTCGTAGTGGGGTTGGTGTCTTGCGAGGACCAAACCACTATTCGCTCACGTGTTATCGAGGCTGATGGTTAGTATACTATTCCTGGATTGGATTCGTCACTACCATGAGTTGGAATACGCCCTTCCTAAAGCTTGGATATCCTTTGTAAGAATTTGGGTGTGTGTGTGTGGGTCAGGATATTCTCGATGTGTTTATTCATGCGAATCATGCATCATACCTGAAATACGAATACAAGTTGTGAGTTTTTGGTTTATTGTACCAGAAATGGTATTCTACAAAAGCTTGTGGAAGTATGCGATTCTACAAGAACTTGTGGGAAATGGTTTATGGTTGTAAATGATTTGTTAATTATAGTTTGCCGTTATTACTTCACTTAATTTATTGTTATTGTGTAAACTTGAGATCTACTGAAATGTTCCTATTTTCTTTCAAAAATTAATATATGATGTTTGAGAAATAAGACCAACTCATTTTACATGTATTCTAAACCTTGTTTGAGTTAAGGAGAATGTTGCTACAGAGCTTAATGCTCACCCCCTACAAACAATATATTTTTCAGATTACGTGTTGGATAAGGAGCTCGGAGTCGATGAGCAGGTGCATTGGAAAGCTCTGCTAGACGGGCACGTGGATCCTGAGGTGGATGCTTAGGGCTATACTCTCCTATGTTCTAGATTAGAAAATTCCTTTTGAGACTCGGTGGAGTGTAATATTTTTTTTATTCCGCTGCAACTTAAACTTGATTCTTTTGGATGTAATGGCTATGGTTGGGCATATTCTTTTGGGATGATGATGTAAATATTAGATATGATGAATGGATTTCTATTTATTGATGGATTTTATTAGTTGCGCTCATGATGTGACTGGTTTTAAATTGTAATGCAGTCCAAGGTGATTTTTGGGGGTTACACATTTCACCGATTGGGATATCTGGTTGTACTCGAGATACTTTGTCAAATAAATTACAATTCATTAGTAATTTTATTGAGACTTAAGTAATAATTTACTTTTCAGAGCATATAAACAAGATCAAAAAGTTGTACATTAGTTATTTCTTGAATAAATCCATCATAATATGGTTTAAGTCTTTGACTATTGACTTTAAAGATATTTCCAGTTAATGGATTTTCAATTTCAATTGTTCCATAGTCCAAAACTTGTTTAACAATGTAGGGACCTATCCATCTTGATCTTAATTTTCTAGGAAATAAACAAAGTTTAGCATTATATAATAGCACTTTTTGAGATGGTTCAAAAGATTTTCGCATGATATTTTTGTCATGAAAACTTTTTGTTTTTGATTTTTCAATTTTTGCATTTTCATAAGCTTCATTTCTTAATTCTTCTAATTCACTTATTTGAAGTTTACGAGCTATTCCAGCTTTGTCTATATCAAAATTCATTGTTGTGATTGCTCAATATACTCGATGTTCTAGTTCTACAGGCAGGTGAAATGGTTTTCCATATACTAACCGATAAGGAGACATCCTTAAAATAGTTTTATATGCAGTGCGGTAAGCCCAAAGTGCATCAATCAATCTTAAGAAACAATCTTTACGATTTGGATTTACTAATTTTTCTAAAATATATTTTATCTCCCTATTAGCTAATTCAGCTTGTCCACTTGTTTGGGGATGGTATGGAGTGAATATTTTATGCGAAATTGAGTATTTTTTCAAAAGACTTTTAAAAAATTTATTACAAAAATGTAATCCACCGTTACTTATAATGATCTGAGGAATTCCAAATCTGGACAAAATATTTTCTTTCAAAAACTAGATCATTGTTCTGTGATCATTATTTCTCCATAGAATTGCCTCTACCCATTTAGAGACATAGTCGACTGCAACCAAAATATACAGATATTCAAAAGATGGGGAAAATGGACCCATAAAATCAATGCCCCAACAATCAAAAATTTTGATAATTAAAATAGGGTTTAAAGGCATCCTATTTCTTTTTAAAATATTTCTCATTCTTTGACATCTGTCACAATCTAAACAAAAGATATGAACATATTTAAAAAGATTTGGCCAATAAAATCCACACTACAAAACTTTAGCAGCGGTTTTCTTTGAAGCAAAATGACATCCACAAGTTTCGGAATGACAAAACTGAATTACTTGACCTATTTCATGATTAGGTACACAACACCTTATTATTTGATCTTTATAATATTTAAATAAATATGGATCTTCCAAGAAAAAGTTACGTACCTCACTTAGGAACTTATTTCTATCAGACCAGGTGTAATTAGAGGGAATAGTACCAACAGCTAAATAATTAGCTATATCTGCATACCATGGTAATTTTGTTACTGTTAACAGTTGTTCGTCTGAAAAATTTTCTCTACTTGGAGTTGGTTCTTTTGTTATTTCATAATTTAGCCTTGACAAGTGATCAGCTGTCACATTCTCTACTCCTTTCTTATCTTTGATAATTAAATCAAATTCTTGTAGTAATAATATCCAATGTCGGAGATGTAGTTTAGCATCTTTTTTAGTAAGTAAGTATTTTAAAGCTGCATGATCGGTAAATACAACAATTGATGAAATGAATTGAATCCCCATATACTGAAAAATCATCCATTAAGACTTCCAGATATCGTTCTACCATATCACTGACTATACATAACATACAGCTGAAAGGTAGCTAGCGCATTACATAGTCCAAAAGACATTCTTTTATATGCAAAAGTGCCAAAATAACATGTAAATGTAGTTTTTTCTTGATCATCTATTACAATTTCAATTTGATTATAACCAGAGTATCCATCTAGAAAGCAATAATATGCATTACCAGCTATTCTTTCTAAGACTTGGTCAAGAAAAGGCAATGGAAAGTGATCTTTTCTAGTGAGTGAATTTAGCTTCCGATAGTCAATACATACACGCTAGCCTATGATTGTATGCATTGGGACTAATTCATTTTCTTTATTTTGTATTACAGTAACACCAGACTTTTTTTGGACTACTTGTGTAAGACTAGCCCATTTACTATCAGATATAGGATAGATAATATTTGCATCTAATAGTTTAAGTACTTCATTGCGAACTACCTCTTTCAAGTGTGGATTTAATCTTCTTTGCATTTGACGAGATGGTTTAGCATTTTCTTCTAAATATATACAATGAGTACATAGAAGTGAGCTTATACCTTTTATATCAGTTATTGTCCATCCAAGAACACTTTGATGATTTTTTAATACTTCTGTTAATTCTTTTTCTTGACTTTCAGATAATTTTGATGATATGATTACAAGATAAATTTCATTTTTTTCTAGAAAAACATATTTCAGATTGATTGGAAGTGGTTTTAAATCTGGCTTAAAGATTTTTACATTGGATTCTACAGATTTAGGCAATAGATTTTCACATTCTGGATTTCCTAGATTTTCTAATTCATTTTCAGCTACAACTTTTACTGTGTTTAAATCTTTTTCCAAAAAAACCTTTTCCAAAAACTTTTGGGTTAATGTTTCAACACAATTTATTTCATGCACTTCATCTTCTTCTCTAGGTTGTTTAGCACTATTAAAAACATTTAATTCCAAGGTCATATTTCCAAATGAAAGTTTCATGATTCCATTTCTACAATTAATCATAGCACTTAATGTAGCTAGGAATGGTCAACCTAGAATTAAAGGTATATATGCAGATTCATAATAAATTGGTTCCGTGTCTATAACAATAAAATTTGCTGAAAAATAGAATTGATCAACTTGGACAATAACACCTTCCACAGTTCCTCGTGGAATTTTTACTGAACGGTCTACTAATTGTAATGTGATATTGGAAGGTTTTACTTTACTTAATCCTAATTGTGTATACACTGAATATGACATTAAATTACAACTGGATCTAAGATCTAGCAGAGCTTCTTTGAATTGAAAATTTCCAATGGTGCATGAGACTGTAGGACTACCCGGATTTTTGTACTTAAGAAGAGTATCATGTTGTATTATAGTATTAACTTGTTCAATTAGGAATGCTTTCTTTTGTACATTTGATCTTCTCTTTTAATAATTTGGAAATGAAATAAAATAGTTAAGTTACTAATTTGAATAGGACAGCATGTGATAGCTTGTGATGTGAGCTTAAATTGATAACTAGTCTAAGTAAAAGTTTATGTGCAGATAGAGTAAGACAATAATAAAAAGTATCCTTCAGTTCAAGGATCCCATATATGTTATATTGGTTAAATACTGGAAATGCTACCTTACAGCAATTAACTTCTATGTTACTGGCAAGTCAATTGGTAGGTCTGATGTATATAAATAATCACACAGCAACTTCTTAGGTTAGCTGGTGGTATCCATGACAATTGATTAATCCAAGTGAACCAGAAGGACAAGCCATTCGTGAGGAATATTTGAATTATTCATTTGTCTTTATAATAGTAGGTCCACACATCATAAATCATAACACAGCCATTTCTTAGGAGAACTGGTGGTATTAGTCATAACACAACAACTTTTTATATTAGCTAGTTATAGATATGTCAATTGACTAATCCAAGCATACCAGAAGGTCAAGTCATTCATGAAGAATACTTGAATTATTCATTTGACTCTATCTATAAAATATATATTCTAGCTAAACATTCTCAGCATTTTGGTGGAGGATAAACCATACCGATAGGAATGTCGTGGTTGTTAGACTAACAATATTATCCTTTATACTAGTTAAATGATCTGAGTTATCCAGAAGGACAAGCCATTCATGAGGATCATTTAGGTCATTCATCTTATAGTTATAGTTTTTGTATCATGCATTAGTTAACATTCTCAGTGTTCTGGTGGAGGACAAGTCATACCAATAGGAATGTTGTGGTTGTTTTATCAGCAGGTTGATGAGGCATTGATTACATACTTCTAGGCTCAGCACCGAAAGTACGTACATCACTGTATCATGCACAAAGCATATAATATATAGATATATAAATATATAAAACATCAGTATTTCCAGAATTTAACCAGTATTATACATATGTTTACCTCTCACTAGAGGATATACGGAACTACTCACGCCCCATTGCTACAGGCAAACAAGGAGTACAGGCAGTTTTCATTATAACTAGAATTAAAATACAAAATCTAAAATGTCTTTCGCAAGGAACAACTGAAACACAATCACCTTTATTATCAGTTAAGACAAAAAGGTGACGACAGTTCAACTATTCGAATAGAAAGATACAACAGAAATGTAGAAGTACAAAGTTTGGACTAAAGTGCATCACGGACCGGATCGTCTTGCAACTTTTCTTTTTCTCTTTCTCTTTTCTCTTTTCTCTCTTCGATGTCTCTCTTGGTTCCGGCTTGCGGAAAATGAAGGATGCCATGGCTATATATAGAGGAAAGGAAGCAGGAGCTGGCAGATCAAGTTCAGCCGCCTTTGGAGTACCGTCTGGACGGTGGAGCTTTGCTGGAATTTCAACTTGCAGCATGTTGACTCTTCTCTTAGTTTAATTACACTTTGGCCTTTGCTCTTTTGTGTTTTTATACATTGCTCCTTGCATTGTGTAGTAATTCTGCATTAAACCTGAAACTTTTTAAACATAACACACATCAAACCCTAATTACACACAAACCCTACTTATCTCTAATTAATAGTTTTAAGTTATTCTATCACACTAATTTGACTTTATTAAATGTTCTAATTTATATATTGATTAAGGTTAATCAGTACACATAGGGACTAAATCATATTCTTGGTTTCTCACTACCATTACACTAGACTTTTTAGGTACTACCTATGTAGGGCTGACCCATTTACTATAAGATATAGGATACATAATATCAACGTCTAATAGTTTAAGCACTTCATCCCGGACTATCTCCTTCAAATGTGGATTTAACCTTCTTTGCAGCTGTCAGGATGGTTTAGAGACTTCTTCAAAGTGTATACAATTAGTATAGAGAAGAAGACTTATTCTCTTTATATCAGCTACTATCCAACTGATTGCACTTTGATATTTTGTATAACTCTGATTAATTGCTTTTCTTGGACTTCTAACAATTTTGAAGATATTTTCACTGGATGAGTTTCATCCTCTCCCAGGAAGACATACTTCAAGTCAGTCGGAAGAGGTTTCAACTCTAGTTGGGGGGGCAACAACCCTAGACTCTATGGACTTTGTTCCAGTAGGCAATAACTCTTCAAATTTTGGAACCCATGTCTCAAGGGTAGACATATCTACAAACTCAACATTATTTAAAGACTAATGCATGTGACACTTTCTTTCTACAAGCATTTTCAAACAGATTTTTAGTTAATGACTCAATGCAATTTACTTAATGCAATTCTTATTCCCCTCTGGATTACTTAACAATATCAAACAAATTCAATTCCAATGTAATATTTCTAAATGAAAGTTTCATAATTACATTCCTAAAATTGATCAATACATTTGATGTAGTTAAGAATGGTCGCCCTAAGATGACAAGAATTTGTGTAGAGACATGCAAGATTGGTTGTGTATCTAAGACAATAAAATCCACTGAAAAATAAAATTTATCAACTTAAACAAGTACAGTTTCAACAACTCCCCTTGGAATTTTCACTGAATGGTCCTCTAACTGCAATGTGACATTTGTGGGTTTTAATTCATGCAATCCTAACTGCTCATAGATAGAATATGGACAAAAAATAACAATGACTCCAAGATTAAGCAGGGGCTTGCTCAATCCTAAAGTTCCCGATTATGCATGAAACTATAGGAATCCCAAAATCTTTGTACTTTAGAGGGGACTTGTGTTGAATGATAGCATTAGCATGTTCAATCAAAAATGCTATTTTATGTACATTGATCATTCTTTTAACTGTGCAAAGGTCTTTCAAAAACTTGGCATAAGATGGGACTTGCTCGATTTCATCCAACAGGGAAAAGTTAATCTTTACTTGTTTAAATAGGTCAAAGATTTCAACATGATTGGTCAATAGTTGAGGTTTCTTAACTCTTTCATGAAAAGGTAAGGGAACAAGACTTAATTTTTCTTTTTTATTTGGCAACTCTATTTCCTTTCAATTAAAGGTTGAGGCTGAATTGGTTCATTTACAAGGATTGACTCAACTTTGGCCTCTAGAGTTTTGGCTTTAATAGTCATATCAATCACCTTTCCACTTCTCAGAGTGGTAATTGCTTGCACTTGACTCAGAGAATGTGATGCCCCTAAAACCGGGGGTTTTTTTATCAACCGTTGATCACTCATCAACCCGCAGAAGTACCCATGGTCATCATACAATCCAACATCACGTTAATAGCATCCCCTTAACTGGGATCACTAAAACATGAAGTTTGCGCAGAGTCTCTCTTGTTCCGGGAACTCTCAACGCATAACCTGTGTACGTTTAGACTATATGACCCATCCAAGGTCCAATATACATTAATTCAAACTCAATTATTGTCCATTTACATCATTAGAACAAAAGGGCTCAAGGCCCGAAAGCATAGAAAATCATTCTTAAAATTTCAAATTTTTGGAAAACCTTTCGGAGGGTTTTTCCCACTAGAAAATTCCTTTCGAAAGGTTTTGATCGACCTTCTGGAAGGTTTTTGACATATTGGCCTATTTTCCTTGTTTTCGATTGCCAATCCATTCCAATCCATTTCAAATCAATCCAATACATGTTTAATGAAATTTTTCACATAAAACATGATGCATACAAGTTCAATTACAATTATTTTCATATATTACATGTCAAAATAGAGTTTTCAAGAGGTTTTTACAAAATGAGCCATAAAAGCCATAAGTCGGCTTTCTTTAGCCTTGAGACTCAAAATGGGAGCCGTCCGCCGGTGTGAACCCCGCATCTGAAATATTATCCCATAAAGGGTGAGCCACGCTCAATAGGGTATCTCCTAAACAGGCTACTCCCCAACCTAGATGCATATGAAATGTTCACATGCAACAATCAAGCATTTAAAACATTCTCATCAAGAGTATTCATTTAATGACAAGAATTTCATGTCATGCCATGAAATGAGATGAGACTCACTCATGCACTTTAACTCGAGCCCTCACTAGCTCTCCCACAACACAATGCAATGCCAATGTGTGAAAACCGGGCAGTCCAAGCCCCAGCCATTGATGTTACACATCAAATAAAAATTTTATTAAAACAAAATCATGTGTCTTTGTTGGGTAGCAGACTTTTGGTGTCTCACCGTCGGCTCCGCCTACCGATACATTTTTTTGGACTTGCACCATTGGAAGTGTATAAACCAATAGCCGCGTCTTCCACCTGAGGGATAGTCTACCCCTTCTTGTTATACCCAACACAAGTTGTTTCATGCAACCGTGTGACTCAGTCGAACCTTCGATCCAACTTTCTCGAGCCCACCCTTAATCCACCAAATATGGTGTTTGATTAAATCATGCACCCTGCTTGACAAATTTCCTTGTTGTTTCCTAACCTATAAACATCACCTTTTAGCATGTATAGTATATGAATAAAGGGGAGTGTCACTCTCCTAGGGATGATGTCAAAAGAAAGGGCAATGGAATGGTGGATGAATGAGATTTCAAATGTGAGTATGTGTGAACAAAAGTGCTCCCCAAGCGCAGGGAGACTTTCGTAGATCGTGTTTTACTTGGTGGTATTCCAAGGTCGTTTCCAAGGGGAAGGAAGTAAACCGAGGGGAGAAGATTTTGGGAGAAAGAAAGTGTAAAATCTTTGATTGTTGGAAGTTGTTTGGTGAAGTTGTTTTGATGCTAGTAAAATGAGAAACAAATGTTGGCAAATCCAAGAGGTCACTCCAATAGGAATACCGTCTTAACTCGAAACCCTCCTCCAATAGAGCATGAATGAATGATTGATTCATGGGAAGCTAGGGGTAAGATTGGTGAGTATCTAAGCATAAACCGTGACTAGGCCTACGGAATATCAAAGACTCACAAAGTTATCCACCCTCAATCCAGTCAAACCGAACCATTGAACTCTGAAAGAGGGGAGGAGAATGAGTTGAAAAGGTATACCCAAGTGGAGGTTCCTCTTGGTTTTGCCAACTAAGAGATTTAGCTATTCATGCTTAAAATAAAGACAACAATATGATGAGAAGACATTATGAAAAAATAAAGACTAAAACTAAGCATAAACAAATTGCATAAATTTAACTTCCGGATAACCACCTCTTACTAAAGATTGGATGAGAAACTACTCACTTTTCATGGCTTTGTTAAAACTAGAAAAGTGAGTGATGTTCATCCCTCCAAGTAGAGGAGTTACAAGGTAACACGTTTTACACAAGGAGCCGATCTTCGACGAAGAATGAGTGAATCACGTTCCACCCTTCATGACTTTGGTAAAGCTCTAGAAAAGTGAAAGAGTTTCACTCCTCTAAGGGAAGAAAGAAGCTCAAGCAATGGAAGTAAAAGAGCAATAACACAATAAAAGAAAGCAATACTTAAACTAAAAGAAAACAATAAATTAAAAGGAAGCAAGAATACAATAAAAGAAAGCAATACTTAAAGAAAGCTATAAGCAATAAGGAAAGCAATAATACTTTTGGAGGGTTTTCCACTACTAAAAGATGAATGCTTTACAAGTCCTAAGGGGTGGTATTTATAGGCAACAAGGGAGGGTGAAAGTCTTGTTAGGTGGCCTTGAATCTTGTTAGGTGGACTTGAAGAGTCTTGTTTGGTGGACTTGAAAATCTTGTTAGGTGGCTTTGAATATTGTTAGGTGGACTTGAAAATCTTGTTCGGTGGACTTGAAAATCTTGTTAGGTGGCCTTGAATTCTTTGATCCTCCTTTGTTTTGAGCTTTGATAATTGGCACCCCAGTAGTTTGTAGCTTTAATGCAATTGGCTCCCCAGTAGTTTGTAGCTTTGACGCACAACATCCTGAAAAGAACAACAATTAATGCATTATCCTTTATTCACACACTAATTCTAATTTGATTTATTTTGACTAGTTTAACTTTATTCAACTAACACAATTTACCTATTAAATTATGCCTTAATTAAGGTTAATCACACCCCCCAACCTAAATATTACTAGTCCCTAGTAATAAACAACATAACAAAATAAAATCACTTTCGTAGATAACACGATTGCATTTAGCATATGCAATAAGCCGTTAAACCCTTAGGTGATCCCTAGTGGACGATTTTTGTCTCGTGAAGGTTTCTAGTGGAGCTACCTACAAATTCCAATTAAAAGATGTGTATATGTAAGATTTCTTGTCAAAATGAGTTAGCAACAAAATCATTGAGGCACATATCTCTTAATTTTGAATTGTTTCCCGAACACTTCTCTGTCATTGGTACGTACTCTATACAAAAATAAACACTTGTTACATTGGTATTTGGAATTCCTTGTGTAGTAGGAATGATCATTCTAGTAGCAAGAATTGTTATATAACAAACATTTTATATTATCACCTTTCATGGATAGCTTTGATTTCTCAAATCTCTCTTAGAATGCTCTCAGCAAAAAAATTCACTCCGATTATAGTGACTTGTCTCTCAAAGGGCATGTGATCAGAGGATGGTCAATCGAAGAATCACATGCACAGTTAGAAAGGGAGTGATAGTCTTAAGAAAGTAGGCTAATCATGTTCTTGGCATAATCTCATGGAAGAATATCAATGCAATTAAAGAAATACTATTTAACATACCCTAGTTTTCAGTCGACAGCGCACATGCATTAGACTTGAGATCAATTAGGACTTTCTATAGGTTGTAATGTGGCCAGAGGTTAGTGGCTAATGAAATGACGTCAATGGTATTCAAAAGTTATCCCCTTTTTTTAATGTAGCACACCTCTTTCTTGCTTTTCAGTCTTTTGCCTAGAAATGATATTTCTTTCTTTCATTTTTTTTTTCGATTCTTCGTTGAACAGTAGCCACCATCTTCTTTTCTATTTTTTTCTTGCTTTTCTATGTCATACCGATTTATAAGAGGGTGCAAGAAAAAATTGGATAGCAAGGTATGTTAAGTGGTATTTTTTTTTGTGTGGCTCGGTTATCATATGGGTTTTTCAAGAAAAAAAATCATCATTCATTGAAGGCTCAAACATGGCTAACTAGGGATATAATTTTGTAGAAGCAATGGCTAAGGTTCAAAATCAACTCAAAGATGGCAAAGGTTCCCTGTAGGATATGTCAATAGATTACTTTAGTTGCATTTAATCAAAGCAAGTTTAATGAGATTATTCAACAATTGAAAGTGAAAGAGCTTACTTGAGTAAATGTTGATTGTCTCTCAGAAAGCATCGTAAGGCTCAAAACTTACCATGATATTCTTCGTTATCTCCACTGGTTATGTCAGGTTTCCAAAGAATGTCAGTTATATTATAATTCTATTTTCGAGTCTCGTCATTCTGTACCTTAAGATTAACAAATACCAATGTACATTTGACATTTACGTATAGAGAAAATACCATTTTTCAAGGAAATGCAATTTTTTTTTTCACTCGAATAAAAATCAAAACTATTTTCATACACATTTATCTATGAAAATTTACAAAAAGACTAACTGCACATATTGAACTTGGAAAACTATGGTGTCTTAGGATAGGTCCCTACCCACGCTACAAGTTGGCATTTTAGGACAATCCTTACTCGACCCACATTTTTATTTCAACAAAAAGACTTTGTACATAAACAAATATTTTCAAAAAAAAAAATTTCGGACCATTAACCTTCATCCCCAAAACACATTTTTCCACAGCTTTGTCATTATTAGTTAAAATTTAATCCGAGTCGTCGCTTGTGTCTATGTCATTATTAGTGACCCTTCCCACTTCTTGTCGCACATAACATGTAAGTCCCGGACTGGTACAAGATGGCGTCTTAGGAAAATCCTTACTCTACCCATACACTATCCAGTTTAATCGATCGGTTGCACGACCCAAAATTGGTTCAGAACACTGATTGTATTTTTTCATGTGAAAACATCTGTCACATTGTTTACAAACACCCAGCCGTTTGGCACGACGACTTTTAGCAAAAGTACTTCTGCCACACAATGGTTTTGCATGTGCTTCTCGGATTTCAATTTTTCTGACTACTCTTTTTTTCTCATGATCACAGCATGCACATCAGATGGAAATGTGCACAAGACTCCCAAACTAAACCAAAAAATTTTAACATTCATGCTTTCTATGCTTCAAGACTCACTATCTGGTTCTTTAATGTCTGCCAGTCACAAAGACGATTGACGCTGCATTTGATGTGATCATGAAATATAAGCAAAAATGCTGTAAAAATACGCAATCCATAATAACTTTTTTTTTTAAATACGAAACTATAACAAACTGGAATCGTAGATCACACCCCCAACCTAAACCGAACATTGTCCCCAATGTTTTGAATTTATCAGTGTGTAGAGTTTAGAGATCAAGTTGTAGGGTAGAGATCTGTTCAACTGTCGAAACCTACAAAGAAAATACACAAATTAATCTTCTCTACGTAGATCTGGGTTTTCGCTAGGACAAAAACCCTTGATTTTAAATGCAGACAGAAGAAGAAGAGCCATGTACAAATAGAGTAAACAAATGCCGAGCAGGAGACAAACGACTGTGTCTTCGGGGAATATGGTCATGGGATTGTTGGGAGTTGGGTCGTGTTATAGAGAATAGCACAATAGAAATAAGAAGAAGAAGAAGACGAAGAAAGAGGAAAAAGTGTTGGGTGTAAAGATCTGTTTAGCTGCCGAAACCAACAAACAAAACACAACAATTAACCCACTCGAGGGAGATTTGGGTTAGGCTGAAAACCCCTCACCCTAAGTGTGAGCAGAAAAAGAGCACCCATGAACAAATACAAACATATAAGACAAATTATTAAACAAAGGACTGGGTTGTCGGCGTATATGGTTGGATTTGCATGAGTGATTTGTTTTTACAGAGAACAGAGAGAACGATGAAGAAGAAGAAGAAGAAGAAAAAAAAAAGAGAAGGGAAGAAGAAGGGGAGACCAATCACCGGTGGATGGGAGAAAACAAAATTTGAAAGCCTTATAAAGGCATCCTATTTTTTTATTTTATTTTTTTATTTTTTAATTTTTTATTTTGAGTGTCGGCAGCCGCATATTCATGCGGAATATTCACACCAATTTTTTTTTTGTGTCGGCAGACGCGAATATTCGCGCGGAATATTCCCACAAAAATTGGTGTAATATGCAAATAGTGCAACCTCACCCCCCCCCCAACTTGATTCATGCAGTGTTCTAAAATAAATATGATATTCAATGATGGACAGTAAAAAGATAAGAAGGGTTAGAGAACACCTCGCACTTGAGCTTTGACAAAAACACCAATATCTGCGACTAAGAAAAATAAAACTATTCTACAAAAGAACATAATTAACATGGAATAAAAAAAAATAAAGTAAGTAAATAAAAACTTGTACATTAAAAAGCAGAAAAAGAAAAACTAATTATTCCTTCATAACTTCCGGGTATACCGGATCCATCAAATTCTCCTCCACCACTTGTTCTTCAAAGCCCCCAAAAAATGGCTTAAGTCTTTGGCCATTGACCTTGAATGTTTGGCCATTTTCGGGGTTTTAAACATCCACAGCTCCATTGGAGTAGGCCACCTTGACAAGATAGGGGTCATCCCAACGGGATCGGAGTTTGCCTTGGAAAATGGAGAGGCGAGAATTGTATAAGAGTACTTTTTGGCCGGGCTCAAATGATTTCCTCACAATGGAGTTAACCTATAAACATCACCTTTTAGCATGTATAGTATATGAATAAAGGGGAGTGTCACTCTCCTAGGGATGATGTCAAAAGAAAGGGCAACGGAATGGTGGATGAATGAGATTTCAAATGTGAGTATGTGTGAACAAAAGTGCTCCCCAAGCGCAAGGAGACTTTCGCAGATCGTGTTTTACTTGGTGGTATTCCAAGGTCGTTTCCACGGGGAAGGAAGTAAACCGAGGGGAGGTGACTTTGGGAGAAAGAAAGTGTAAAATCTTTGATTGTTGGAAGTTATTTGGTGAAGTTGTTTTGATGCTAGTAAAATGAGAAACAAATGTTGGCAAATCCAAGAGGTCATTCCAATAGGAATACTGTCTCAACACGAAACCCTCCTCCAATAGAGCATGAATGAACGATTGATTCCTGGGAAGCTAGGGGTAAGATTGGTGAGTATCTAAGCATAAACTGTGACTAGGCCTACGGAATATCAAAGACTCACCAAGTTATCCACCCTCAACCCAGTCAAATCGAACCATTGAACTCTGAAAGAGGGAGGAGAATGAGTTGAAATGGTATACCCAAGTGGAGGTTCCTCTTGGTTTTGCCAACTAAGAGATTTAGCTATTCATGCTTAAAATAAAGACAACAATATGATGAGAAGACATTATGAAAAAATAAAGACTAAAGCTAAGCATAAACAAATTGCATAAATTTAACTTCCGGATAACCACCTCTTACTAAAGATTGGATGAGAAACTACTCACTCTTCATGGCTTTGTTAAAACTAGAAAAGTGAGTGATGTTCATCCCTCCAAGTAGAGGAGTTACAAGGTAACACATTTTACACAAGGAGCCGATCTTCGACAAAGAATGAGTGAATCACGTTCCACCCTTCATGGCTTTGGTAAAGCTCTAGAAAAGTGGAAGAGTTTCACTCCTCTAAGGGATGAAAGAAGCTCAAGCAATGGAAATAAAAGAGCAATAACACAATAAAAGAAAGCAATACTTAAAGTAAAAGAAAGCAATAAATTAAAAGGAAGCAAGAATACAATAAAAGAAAGCAATACTTAAAGAAAGCTATAAGCAATAAGGAAAGCAGTAATACTTTTGGAGGGTTTTCCACTACCAAAAGATGAATGCTTTACAAGTCCTAAGGGGTGGTATTTATAGGCAACAAGGGAGGGTGAAAGTCTTGTTAGTTGGCCTTGAATCTTGTTAGGTGGACTTGAAGAGTCTTGTTACGTGGACTTGAAAATCTTGTTAGGTGGCTTTGAATCTTGTTAGGTGGACTTGAAAATCTTGTTAGGTGGACTTGAAAATCTTGTTAGGTGGCCTTGAATTCTTTGATTCTCCTTTGTTTTGAGCTTTGATAATTGGCACCCCAGTAGTTTGTAGCTTTAATGCAATTGGTTCCCTAGTAGTTTGTAGCTTTGACGCACAAAATCCTGAATAGAACAACAATTAATGCATTATCCTTTATTCACACACTAATTCTAATTTGATTTATTTTGACTAGTTTAACTTTATTCAACTAAAACAATTTACCTATTAAAATATGCCTTAATTAGGGTTAATCACACCCATACACTCACACTCATACCTAATGCTCATGAATGTGATGCCAAAATCATGCCAATATGCAATGAATGCCAAATGAGCAATTTCCGCCATTCCATGTCCAATTATATCCAAAGCGTATAATTTCCACAATCCATCATAATACTAACATTTCATAAAGCATATATTAACATTATACCCAACAACAAATCCCAAGCATGTTAACACATAATCTATGCCAATAACACACTTAACTCACAAGGCACAATATAAACACAGCATGCTCACATAATACCATTTTTCTAAGAAATCACAACTAGTAATTTCCACACACCAATTCAAGATAGAATTTATTCTACCTAATATCAATACCCAATTCCTCAATTTGTTTTACAACAATAGGCAAGGGTTACAAACATCTAACACCCTACCAATTCCATATACTCACCCTAGGTTGGAAATAAACCTAATTAGGGAGAAAATCCCGCCTCTTGAATCATAAAAGAATGTTGGAAAGCTCCAAGAATACACCCCCAAGCTCAAACCTTGAGTTCTCCAAAATCCCATCTCAGAAATTTTGGTGAAATTTGCTCTTTTTGGTACGTAGCTGTAGCCCTCAACGAGGAGAATAATTTTAATTTTTGGTTCGTGTTGATTTCAGCACCTTAGGGCAGTAGATCGTAGAGAAAATGTAAGATTTCTCTCTTTTTTTTCTCTCTTTCTCTCCAACATTGAAGACCGAGCAGATTTGTGGGGAATAAATCTGATTTCTTCCCCTTTTTATACTTTTCAAATACTTGGTCCTAATCGTGCCACATAGGCCTCCTTTCCCGAGTCCGTTTTCGCCCCAAAACGATTAAATTTTGCCCTGATTCAAGTTCAAAATATTTTTATTTTGAATTGATTTAAATTATTTTTCAACATTCAAAATTTTGTTTTTGGGTCACCCAAGGCCTAATCGCCTCGTAAAACACAAAAACTCCGACTATCTCAAAATTTGACGAAAATTGACTGGATAGCTAGATTTCATGAGATGAACATAACGGTTAGGTCCATTTTGACATTTGAGCTCTAGAAAAATTTAGGTTTGCAACACGTATCATAGTGACAAATTATCATTTTGCCCCTTTTTCATAAAAGTTCAAATTGACCCAAGTTTTAAAGAAAAGGTTTGAAAGACACGATATTAGCCTGAGTTTGACCTTGTAGAGATTTAGGTTGAGATGTGAATTTTTTCTTATCTGTTGTGCTTAAAGACTGAGTCAACTTGGCTAGATGACTCTTTATATCCTCAAAATTTTGTGAAGTTTGGGCTTTGAAGTCATTGAATGGTTGGGTGGATTGAGTATTAAAACTCATTTTACTTTGAATAAACTGATTCATGGTGCCTTCTAAACTTCTCTTGTGTTGGGGTTGATAAGGTTGATATGGCTGCTGAGTCTAGGGTTGTGGTGAAGGTAGACCTGGTGGCTGACTCACAGGTTGTGCATTTTTTCAACTGAAATTCGGGTGATTCCACCACCCTAGATTATAGGTTTCAAATTCTGGATTTGAATAAGACTTATTAAAGTTTTATATGGCATTGGTTTGTTCCATCAACACTTCTTTGAAGGCTGGAATAATGGGACAGTCCCTCGTCTGATGTCCTGCCAAAGCACAAATTTCACAAAACTAATTAGTGAGTGACACAACAGAAGTATCAAGCTTTCAAGACAAAGTAGTCATTATGACCCTTAGATCATCATCCCCTTTTAACAGTATTTCCCTCATTGGAATGAAGATGGCTTGGTTTCAATAATATTTGGCGAGGTTGAGTCCCACATTTGGGAACTCACCGAAAATGGTATCAAAAAACTCAAATGCCTTATCAGAATTTCTACCCATGAATTATCTTTGGGCCATCATTTCAACAAACTGATGCATTGCGGATGGGAGGGCATCATAAAAGAAACCAACTAAGGTCTAACTCTCAAATGCATGTTGTGGGCAAGCCTGGAGAATATTCTTAAATCTCCCCCAACATTGATAAAAAGTTTCTCCTTTTTTTATAGAAAAATTTATGATTTGACGTCTCAATGCATTAGTGCGATGCACAAGAAAAAACCTTTTTGACAAATTCAGTTTGCAAAATATGTCAACTTAGAATAGATTGAGCTTTCAAAGAATTTAGTCACTGTTTAGCTTTATTCTTCAAATAAAATGAAAAAGTTTCAATCGGGCCATTTCAGAATTATCTTGTAATGCATCACGTACTTCCTCAAATTTCTTCATATGAAAATAAGGGTTTTCAGACTCAAGACCATGAAATTGTGGTAAAAGCGTTATTGTCCCTAATTTAATGTTGAAATTTGAAGCATTTGTGGGAAAAGCAAAACATGAAGGACAACTAGTTCATATAGGATGCAAATATTCTCTTAAAGGTCTGACATTTTGAACTACCTCTTGTTCCCTTTGATTTTTATTAGTCATGCTTCACTCAAAAGAGTCTAACGATTCTTGTGATGATGAAGATGAAGGAATAGAATGATTTACAAACCAAACTGATGACTTAACAAACATAAACAACTAAAATAAAACAATGTATACATATAATACAAACTAGACAACTTCTCTATTTGTTTTAAAATTACCATAACTCCCCAACCACGATGCCAAAAAATTTGATTGACTTGATTTAAATCATACACTCAAAGTATAAGTGGTCAAATTATTATATTTCTCGATTTAAGTCCGAGGTCGAACCCACGGGGAGCTACTATTGGTATTCAAAATAGGAAAAGATAAGATTGTCATGTGTGTTGTGTGCAATGGAATAGCTTGTGGTATGAGCTTAGAATTTTCAAATAGACACCTAACTAAACATTGAATGACAAGGAAAAAATACTCTTCAATTCGGGGATCCAACATGTATTATATTGCTTGTTTATAAAAATGCCACCTTACATCAATTAACTCCTATATTACTAAAAAGTTAACCTAGTAGGTTTGATGTATAACTGAACCATATCACATCAACTAGTTAGGTTAGCTGGAAGGTTTATGTACCATGCAACAACCAAATAACCCTAGTAAACTCAGAGGTGAACCATTCAAAAGGTTTGCTCTAGCTATTCGATCAGCAGGTTGATGATTTAATGAAGATTGAGTTCTGATTTATGCATTGAATCAAAAACATTGTCTATGGCAAGATTTAACCCAACTGCATGCATCATTGAACATACATGAAGTACATAATAACTTATAGAAAGAATGGTATATAGCAATAAGTTTTTCTCAATGTTCATAACGATGAGAATATTATAATAATAACCATCTATCAATTAAGGGACGTATAAACATTATCGCATAAATTAAACATCATCATTTTGATAATTTAAACAATATTATACATGCATTCACCCTTCACCAAAGAGTATAAACGGACTACTCATGCTTCATTGCTATAGACGAGCAAGAAGAATGAGATAATCCCATTACAACAGAATACAAAATATAAGTTCTTTCCTGAGGAAGAGTTGAAACACTCCCACTCTTGTTATCAGCTAGGGCACAAAAGTGAGAGAGGTTCAACCCTTCAAGTATAAAGGATAAATAGAAATGTAGAAGTGAGAGAATTCTGGCCAGGAAGTGATTAGAGCACGGCTTCGCTCTTTCTAGTTGTAAAGTTCTCTCTAGAGTCTCTCTTTCTCTTCAATTCCTTCCTTTCTCTCCTCCTCTGAACTAGACTAAACTCGTTTGAAACTGGCTAAAGCAGGTTATTTATAGGCAACAAAGGGAAGGGGGTAGAGGCTGCAGACACCCAGTCTAGCCAATTAGGGCCTTTTGTTGCTTAAATGGACCAAGGGAGGAGAAAGGCGGTTAGAGTACCATTCAGAAGCCACCACCACTGCCCAGACTGTGAGGATTCTTTGTTTTTCATTTTTTGACTCTTTGACTTGTGAATTAAACTTGCATCTCTTGTCTTTTCTAGCCTTTGCACTTTTAGTCCTTCAAATTTCCTTAATTATCCCTAAAACCCTACAAAATAAATAGATCAGACATTAACCCTAATATGGCATAAATCAATCACTTTAACCTAATTCGCGTACACCCTTAACCCTAAATTCTAATTAATTACTGCAAAATTCAAGGTTAATCACATAGCACCCACAAACCAATGGTTTAGCCGAGTCAGCAAATAGGTAGAGTAAGCACATAATCGATAAAATGGTAAATCCTAACCATAAGGATTGGTCACTTAGTTGACCGATGCTTTATGGTCATACCATACTGCATTCAAGACACATTTGGGTATGTATTCCTATAGGCTAGTTTATGGCAAAGCTTGTCATCTGCTAGGAGAAATGGAGCACAATGCTTATTAGGCCATAAAAACCTTGAATTTCAATTTGCGTGTTGTTGGGAACCATAGAAAATTAGAACTAAATGAGCTGGAGGAGATATGCAGAGATGCGTATGAGAGTACCCATATTTATAAGGAAAAGGTTAACGTTTTTCTTGATTAAGCCATTTTGAGAAAGACCTTTGAGCCAGGATAGAGGGTACTCTTATATAATTCTAGACTTCACCTGTTTCCCAAGAAATTACGATCATGTTGGACTGGTCCTTTTTTGGGTCACACTGTTTATCCTCAAGGGGCTGTAGAGATAGGGAACCCTAAGAATGATCATACTTTTAAGGTCAATGGCCAACGACTTAAGCCATTCTTAGAGGGCTTTTCAGCTGAGGAGACTGTTGATGAGTTCACTGATCCTATTTATCAACATCCCCCCTTTGGATTAGCATTCCTTGTTTTTTTTTTATTAGTTAGGTAGTTTTTATTTTAGTTGTTTTCATTCTTTTGCTATTCTAGTTTTTGTTTGTTTGTCTTACAGTTATTGTTTATAATTGGAGCTCTCTCCAAGTGTTGTCCTTCCTTTGTCTTTTTCATTTTCTCATTGCATTACGTTTTTTGAATTAAGGACAATGCATGATTTAAGTTGGGGCACCACAATCATGTTCTTGCGATTTATTACAAGAGATTCACATCATAAAAAGCTTGATGTCTATAGTGGCGATGAATGTATAACTCATGTAAGTTTTCTCATAAAACATAGTAATGGTGTGCCCTTACCCCCTAACTTGAATCATGCATTGTCCCCAATGGAAAACAATTATGCAATGAGAAAATTAAGAACATAAGGGTAAGAAAATATCGAACACTGCTTCCATAAGAAAAACCACCAACTACAAAACACAAGAGAACTATACAAAAAGAAGTAAGTTAAAACAAAATAAAAACACAAAAAGAAAAGTTTTATTATGTACAAGGAGTGCTTGGGAGATAGATGAATTGGGCGTAAGTTCCAAGTTAGAGTTAGTGCCTAATTTCAGCTAGGACTTGTATCCTCTAACGAACTTCTTCTTGCTTGAATAGAATTTAACAAATTAGTATAAAACTCAACATTGGGATTCCCACTATTATGAATAAAATTAATTAAACTAACTTGTAAAGAGTCAAAACAATAGAAAGTGTTGAATTTCTCCTTTATAATCTCATCAACTACATCCACCCCACATATTTCTTCCTCCTCACTAGGTTGCTTTATCACATTAATAGCATTCAATTCATTGGTCATATTTCCAAATTAATGGTTCACGACCCCATTTTGACAATTGATTAATGCATTCGATGTCGCTAAGAATAGTCATCCTAAAATTATCAGAATTTGAACAGCAGGGTTAGCAACAGGGCCAATATCTAAAACAACAAAATCAACATAAAAATAAAATCTGTCTACTTGGACTAAAATATCCTCCATAACTCCTCTTGGCATTTTCACAATGTGATTTGCCAGTTAGAGAGTAATTGGTGTTGGCTTCCACTCTCCCAAGCCCAGTTGTTCATACACCGAGAATGATAGTAAATTGACACTTGCTCCAAGGTCTAGTAAATTGATATTTGTTCCTAAGTCTAGTAATGTAGATTTAACCCGGTGGCCTCCAATGATGATATTATTGTAGGGGACCCAGATCCTTAAACTTTGGTGGAGTGTTAGTATGTAGGATTGAACTTACCTGCTCCATCACAAAAGCCTTTTTATTTACATTCATCTTTAGCTTTATAGTACAAAGGTCTTTTTATGAGAGCATAATATTGTATATTATAAGTCTCATAATCATTCATCTTAATCATGCTAATCACTTAAATCATTTGTTTTAGTTGAGTTTTGTATTTTTATAGTAAATTTGTGTGTTTGTAGTTGAATTAGTGTAAAGACATGGAATTGCACGTGTTTCAATGCCATAGAAGACTTGGAGGATGAGCCAAGAGGTCTAGGAGTGAAGCCAGTACCACAACAAGCAGAATTAAGAAAAATACCATTTATACTGGTAGGACTTCTACCATTACAATGAAGGCCAGAAGTTGGTTCTACTCCTAGGAGTTCAGTCCTAATGGTAGGTTCAAAATAGAGACTTATTCTATTGGTAGGTGTGTACTTCCTACTGGTAGGTTGAAGATAGAAAAGGGTTCTACCAATAGCATAGCAGGGCAACTAATAGGAGGATAATAATGAATAGTCCTACCGATAGGTTGTCTTTTATTTCCTACTAGTAGGTTCCTGTAAATTAGATAATTGAGACTCCTAAGGAAGGCAATCTGTTGAATATTTTGAGGGCCATGATTAGTGGATAGAAAGGATGATTTTTAGCATAATAACTCCCATAAATACCCAAATCTAGCAAGAGAAAGGGGGGTTCCAATTCCATCGTTCAATTCACTGTCTTTTCTTTCAAGCTTTCTCCATTATTTTCCTTTACAAGTTTTTGTTCAATTCAAGCATTAAATTCCTGAAAAAAAATTACTTTTTGTTTTTGTTTACAAACGATTTACATTCATTATAATTTCAATACAAGTATTTACTTTTTTTGCAATTTCAATTCTTGTCTTCTTGCTTTCATTTACAATGATGCTTTATTTAATTGCTTTCAATTTTAATTCAATCATGAGTGAGTAGTCGTTCACTGGTTTGATTGGATGAAGTAGCCCCATATGTAAATTGGGGGTTTTGACTCAAAACTAGGGTCTGTCTACTATCGAGTTATTTGGGTTAATTTGAAGATACTATTGAATTGTATATCTTCTTGCTTACCCGTCAACAGCTAAGACTTGGCATGACTAATTCTTGTAATCACTACAATGGTAGTAAATTCCATTTAATAAATTCAATTGTCTCAAATGAATATTTGTTATTTATTAATTGGGTTTTAAATGAATATCTACTACTTGAGTGTGTTTGACCACAACTAGATTTTTTACTTTAACTATTATTTTCTTAAAGTGATCAATTTATCAAACCAACTCTCAATTCAAGGTTTTTCTCTTTCTTTTAACCACCACCTCTTGAGCCATTCTTTTCCCTTAAGGAGGCGACCTCCGTAATTGACTAAGTTACAAAAGTGATAACTCTTCTTACACTTGATAATTCCTCTATAATTTAATCAACTCTAAGGACCAAGCATTTTTGGCACCGTTGCAGGGGAAAACAGTTTTTGATTCAAGGGTGATTCGTAGGTCGCCAAGGTAAGTCTTGTGATTCACATCACAAGCTTTGGTGTGTTTATTTTACTTTTAATTTATTTATTTCTTTTTGTTTTCTATTTTTATTTATTTGCATAATCTATGTGCATATGAAGCGAGATTGTCCTCAGCGATAAGGATCTCAGAGCTATGGAGCTTCCTAGTCTCAGTCTTTGGTGGGGCATGCATAGACGTATTTTGTTCCTCTTTACCCCACCATGGGCCAAGGAAATCGGTACTAGTTTCAGGGTGCTGCACAGACCCCTACTACTTCACAAGCGGAGACTCCGTAATTAGGCCAGATGGGCCAAAACATGAGTCGAGGTCGAGGACATGGCTCATAAGCCGGGACTTCAGGGACTCAGGAGAGTGTCTATGCCATCACACCTCAGACTGAGCCAATGGATCAGTTGATCTTTCAGGGTACATTTCTACTCTCTCGCTTATGGCCAAGAGTAGTATTTGACTCTGGTGCATCTCATTCTTTTATTGCTGCATCATGTGTGAAAGGTTTGGGCTTAGAGGTTGAGACCTTGGAAGAGCCTTTTCATGTGAGTTCTCCCCTAGGAACTAGGGTGAGTGTTTATCAGATATGCGAGGTAGTGAGTTAGAGATCTTGGGGATTCTACTCACAGTACCCCTTAGGGTCATGGGCATGTCAGAGTTCGATGTTATTCTCGGGATGAATTGGTTGGTGGCACACCGAGTCGTCATTGATTGTGATTGGAAGAGGATCACTGCCTACACCCCGGAGGGTATTTGTTTCAAGTTCCAAGGGCAAAATCATGACGCATTACCCCTAGTAGTGTATGACTCACGTTGGCACGAGCAGTTGATGGGTTGGCTAGCAAGCCTTACTCTAGAGGATGAGGCAAGACAGAAGTTGGGTCTACCTCTGGTTGTGTGTGAGTATGAGGATATTTTTTTGGACGAACTACAGAGATTACTTTTCGATAGGGATGTAGATTTTAGCATTGAGTTGCATCTTAGTACATCGCCTGTTGCTATGACTCCACATAGGATGGCGTCAGGTGAGTTGCAAGAACTTAAGGTCCAATTACAAGAATTGTTGGACAAGGGTTTTGTTAGACCGAGCACTTCACCATAGGGCGCTCCAGTATTGTTTGTCAACAAAAAAGAACAAGACTTTTCTAGTGTGCATAGACTATCGGCAGTTAAACCAGGTTACTATCAAGAATAGGTACCTGTTGTCGAGGATTAATTATATGTTTGATTAGCTAAGTGGAGCACAGGTCTACTCTAAAATAGATCTTCGTACTGGCTACCATTAGTTGAGAATTAGGGAGGCATATATCCCTAAGAAGGCGTTCAGAACGTGGTATGGGCATTTTGAGTTTACTGTGATGCCTTTTGGATTAACAAATATCCTGGCGGCATTCATGGATCTCATGCATAGGGTGTTCCAGCCCTACCTAGATCAATTCATCGTGGTCTTGGTTAATGACATCTTGATCTACTCCAAGTCTAAGAAGGAGCATGAGGGTCACTTGAGGGTTATTCTCCAAACCTTGAGAGACCATCAATTGTACTCCAAGTTCAGCAAGTGTGAATTTTGGCTAACCGAGGTGAAATTTTTGGGACATGTGGTGTCAGCTTTGGGTGTATCCATGGACCCGAAAAAGGTTGAGGCAGTCATGAGTTGGGAAAGGCTGAGGTCAGTCTTGGAAATACGCAGTTTCTTGGGACTGGCACGGTACTACAGGAGGTTCATCGAGGACTTCTCCCGATTAGCTGCACTTATGAGGAGATTGACCCAGAAAAAGGTCAAGTTTTAGTGGGATGATTCATGTGAAAAGGCATTCTAGGAGTTAAAGAGGACGCTTACTTCAGCTCCTATTTTAATAGTTCTGGAAAGTGGACAGAGGTACATAGTATATTATGATGCCTCAAAGGATGGACTTGGTTCTGTTTTGATGCAATCGGGAAGAGTGGTGGCTTATGGTTCTCAATAGTTGAAGAATCACGAGTAGAACTATCCTACGCACGACATTGAGTTGGCGGCCATTGTCTTTGCCTTTAAGGCTTGGCGCCATTATTTATATGGTGAGTGGTTTGAGGTGTTTTCAGACCACAAAAGTCTGAAGTACATTTTTAAACAGCAGAACCTCAACATGTGGCAACGCAGGTGGGTGGAGTACTTAGAAGACTACAACTTCAACTTGCATTACCAACCCAGTAAGGTAAACGTGGTGGCTGACGCACTCAGCCGGAAGTCGTGGGGAGTGTTGGCCAATATGGCTTCCTGGGAGTGGCGGATGCTCGAGACTATGGGACAGTTCAGGTTACACTATAGGGGTCAGGCTCAGGGTGTTTTAGGGAGCTTGGTGGCTACGCCCTCCCCATTGAGCAGAGTGATCAAGTCCTAGGGGCTGGACCCAGAGTTATCATTCATCAGGGATCAAGTGCAGGTGGGTACCGGTGACGAGGGCTGGGCCATTCATTTAAATGGCAGTCTTTCGTATAGGGGAAGGATTGTGATTCCCTAGTTAACAGACTTGAGAGAGGAGATTCTTAGAGAGTTTCATTGCTCCTGATTTGTGGTTCATCCAGGTGGCATGAAGATGTACCATGATCTTTGTCGCCAGTATTATTGGAGTGGAATGAAGAGAGACGTTGGGGACTTTGTCAGACGATGTCTCACATGTCAGCGGGTCAAGGCTGAGCACTAGAGACCTGCAGGGTTGCTCCAGCCTTTAGAGGTAGCTGAGTGGAAGTGGGAGCACGACATAATAGATTTTGTGACCCACTTGCCATGGACATCGCGGGGACATAACGTGGTGTGGATGATAGTGGACCAACTTATGAAGTCAGCACACTTTTTGGCTATGCAAATGACCTTCACACTGGAGGAATTCTACAGGTTGTATATATGGGAGATTGTCCGGTTGCATGGGGTGCCCATATCTATAGTATTGGATCAGGATCCCAAGTTCACAAATCATTTTTGGGAGAGTTTTCAACTAGCCATGGGAACACAATTGATGATAAGCAAAGCTTTTCATACCCAGACGGACGGTTATTTAGAGAAAACCATTTAGACTTTAGAGGACATGCTACGGGCATGCGTCCTAGACCTCAAGGGTAGTTGGGAAGAGCACTTACCCTTAGTGGAGTTCGCCTACAACAACAGTTATCAGGCGAGCATACAGATGGTACCCTATAAGGCATTATATGGGAGGCCTTGTTGTTCTTTATTTTGTTGGACGGAGGTAGGAGGGAGACCCTCTACAGGTCCAAAATTGGTTAGAGACACCTCAGAGAAGGTGGACCTAATACGAAAACGTCTTCTTACGGCTCAGAGCCAACAAAAGAGTTATGCCGACAAACTGCGACGACCTCTAGAGTTTGAGGTTGGGAATCATGTCTTCTTGAAGGTGATACCTAAGAGAGGAGTAGTCAGGTTCGGCAAGTGGGGGAAGCTGTCGCCAAGGTATATCGAGCCCTTTGAAGTACTTGAGAGGGTGGGTACAGTTGCTTACCAGTTAGCGTTACCGCCAAATCTATCAGGTGTTGATACGGTGTTTCATGTCTCCATGCTCCAAAAATACACCCCAGATCCGACTCATGTAGTAGATTAGGGCAAGCTTGTTATTGATGCAGATGGAACCTTTGAGGAGGGACCGATGCGCATCATGGATAGTCGGGATCAAGTTTTGCGAGGTAAGACCGTGCGGCTAGTGAAGGTGTTGTGGCAACACTGACGAGTGGAGAAGACGACATGGGAGCACGAAGACACTATCCATACTAGTTATCTTTTCTTATTTGAGGATAGAGGTACACTTTTGTAGTCATTTAGTATTATATAACTATCGCATATGCATGTGATTGAATGGGCATATGTGTGTGAATTTCAGGGACAAAATTCTTTTATGGGGAGAAGAATGTAAAATCCAGTAAAATTTTAAACTTTTTCCGAAGATAGGCAAAACGGTAATTTGTCACTATAATGCGGAATTGAAATTCATATTTCTCTAGAGCTTGGATGATGCAATGGACCTCACCATTCGATTCGTGTTGCGAAATCGAGCCACCCTGTCAATTTTTAATAAATTTTGAGATACTCAAATTTTCATATTTTTCGAGACAACTGGGCGGTCAGATGACCTCACAAACGTCCCCAAAAATAAAAATTATAAAATTTTCTTATAATTGAAGTAAAATTCAAATAAAAATAATTTGAATTTAAACCGTGATAAAATTAAGTAGTTTCGGGACAAAAACGGACCTGAAAGTAGGAAATGTGCTATGCGATGTGGACCGCGCAATTAAAGGCTATAAATAAGGGGAAATATATGATATTTCTCCCGCTTGTCTGCTGGTTCATACGTTGGAAGAGAAAGAGAGAGAAGAGAGAAAAGAAAAAGAGATTTCTACCTTTCTTCCTTCGATTCACGGAGTTCTGCCAGTCAGAATCGCTTGGACCAAGAGTTAAAGTTGATCACCGCGACGAGGGCTACGTCTACATACCAAGAATGAAGGATTTCACCGAAGATCCAAAGATGAGATTTGGGAAATCAAGAGTTTTGGGACTTAGGAGGTGTTCTTGAAGGTTCTCCATTTTATTTACGCTCTAAGAGGTAGGGTTTTCTCCTACCTTGGTTTATTTCTTACCTAGAATGCTTTATGGAATGGGTAAGTGTACAGAATAACCTAGGTCACTTGATTATGGTTATGTATATGAGGAAATAGTTATGGAAATGGCTTAGGCCAAACTCCTAGTTAAGTTGGTATAGGGAAAGTACTGGTGTAATTTTCATTGGAACATGATATTATGTGGGCAAATTTGAGTGATAATATGAAATGTTGCCTTGAAGGTATTTTGCTAAGTGCCAATGTGAGAATTAAGTTTGTTATGGCATGAGTTATGTATAAAAATGTTTGTGGTTTGTGTTGGATATAAATGTTAATATGTGCTAGTTGGTGTATTAACATTGTGATGGATTAGGGTAATTGTATGCAATTGATATAAATTGTCATGACATATGTTGAAATATGTGGTTAAATTAGCTCATATGACATTCATTACATATAGAGCATGATATTGATAGTGCAATGGTGCATTACATTTCATTTGCACAGGGAAAATACATATAGGGACATGAGCATGGGTGTGTGTGTGTGTGCATGACAAGACCAAACATCATATTTGGTGGTTGATAAGTGGGCTCGGTAACATTGGACCAAGGTTCAACAAAGTCGCACAGTTGCATAAAAAAGGAAAACTTGTGTCGGGTATAGTAAGAAGGGATTGATTCTCTCTCGGGTGCAAGACCCGGCTACTTGGTTCATACACTCTCCTGTGGTGCAATTCTAGAACAATGTAATTGCGTACGAAGCCAACGGTGTGATTCTAAATTCGATACCCAACAAAGACACATGATTTTGTGTTGTAAAGGATCATTCGATGTGTATCATCCAACAAAATTTGGTTTTATAAACACTTGACCTTTATTTCAAAATGATCATTGGATGAAATTCATCAATGATAGATTTGCTACACATTAGCATTGCATTGTGTTGCGAGAGTCAGTGAGGACTCGGGTTAAAGTGCATAAGTGAGTGTCATCTCATATTATGACATGGCATAGTAGAATTCCAAGACTGAATGGCATATTCTTGTTTGGAATGGAAATTGATGTTTGATTGTTGCATGTGCATATTTCATATGCATCTAGGGGAGAAATAGCCTTTGTAGGAGATACTCTATTAAGCGTAGCTCACCCTATATGAGAAAACGTTTCAGGTGCGAGGTTCACACCGGCAGAGGACTCTTATTTTGAGCCTCAAAGATGAAGAGAGCCGACTTGTGGCTTTTGATAGCTTATTTTGTATAAAGTTTTTGAAAGTTATATTTTTGGGCATGTAATCGTGTGGAATTATAGGTAATAGAACTTGTATATAATAATTTTTTTGTGAAAAACCTCATTAAGCATGTTTTGCATGATATTGGAATAGATTGGAATGGATTGGAAATGAAAGTAGGTGAAATAGGCAAAAGTTGGCAAAGAGTACCGGTACTCGACGAGGTCCAGTGGGTTACCCGTACTGGTACAAATTTTCTAGTGAGTTAATAGTACCGGTACAGCCTTGACCAGAAGGCAGAGCATACTAGTATGGATTTTTCAGAAGGTTCACAGTACCAGTACTCAGTACCGGTACACTTTCCAAAATTTTGAAAATTTGAAATTACTTTGCCAAGCTTTTGGGTTATGGGTTATTGGATTCCAAGGATGTAAAGGAACTATAATGGAGTATGAAATGTAATACATTAAACTACGGTTGGATCAAATGATAAAATGTATATGGGCTTTTACGTGTGGTTTATAATCCCGATTAAGGGGATGCTATTAACGTGATGTCGAGTTGTATAAGAATCACGAGAATTTCCGCGGGTTGAGGATAGTCAACAGTTAATAAATGACCCCCGATTTTAGGGGCGTCACAACCTGGGACTATTCCTGATCCTGTTCAAAAATTGAAGACATGAATGAGGTATTGATACCTTTATCACTTGGTACTGGTACTTCAGCCCACTGCCAACGGGGTACCTATATCTCATCAGTTGGTATCTGTACCTAAAGCCCAAAATTCCTAGATTACTTCTCCATGATCTCATTAGCTATAAGGGCCCCACATAGGATGTTTAATCCATATTTTAACTTTGCCAACACTCCACCATGATTCCCTAACCTCTACAATCAGCCTATAAGCATGAAAGAGTGGAGGGATAATGATGGGATAAGAGGAGAAGAAGAGTGGTTGGAAAGGACTAGGAGGTTATATTTTGGTTGACGTTGGAAGGATTGTTGGACAACCTCTCTCTAAGAAAGCTTTCTCAGCTCACTTTAGAAGAGAGAGAAGGGGATGGACGAAATATTGATTATTATTCACCATTACATTCAACTTTAGAGAGAGATGCACCAAGGAAGAATAAGATAGTTTTAGAGAGAGAAAGTTTGGGCTTTTGTATTTTCTTGCTCATTTTCATCCTTGTAGGTTTCTAAATCTTGTAATCTTCATTTCTAAACTTGATAAAACCTCCATTTCCAAGTATGAATGTATTTTGTTAGAGTTTCACCACAACAATTGTTTTGGGGAGCTTCATTTTTCAATATTTCAGCTTCTAATCTTTCAGTTTTGTGTTCTTTGTGTTTGATCAGAGCTTTAAGTTTTTTTATCTTTTACTTTGGTTAGTTTAAGTTATTATTTATTTACTTTGCAATGGTTTCCATGTTTTTTTTACCATTTTCATTCCAACTATGGCCAACAAGAACATTAGTTGGAAAAATCCAAGGAAGGATTTCCATCTGGGTATGGAAAAATCAATCCTCACACACATTGCCTTTTAGTGTAGTGTGTTGAATTTGACTAGGTAGATTGCAATGTATAAATTTGTACACATTTGATGCACCATAAACTTTTCATGTGGCATGCTTGTCGTCCCTTCAAACTTATACGAATCAGTCTTCCTATGAATCAATTTAACATGAATACACACATTTGATAACTCTAGATTTCTAATTCCTATCTTCTGATTGAACAAAAACACTTTTGAGTTCAATTGAGTTATAAGTGGGATTAATTAACCATACCCGGTGGAAGAAAATATGAGGATTAGCCAACCCTTTTCATTGATAAATTTTCAACCCCGAATCTGACGATTCACTAACATTTTCAATTAAAAAAAAATTATTTTTATTTTAAAATTCACTTTCAAAACACTTGGTCTTGACCTTCCTTGAGGAGACAACCTCGTAACTTTTTTTTGAGTTATTACATGACACATAAGCCTCCCTGTGCTTGGGGAGAAACTTTTGCATTACTATAATTTGAGGGTATACCACTTTTGGCACTCACATACATTCCAACATACCTCTCAAACCACCCAATATCTAGATAAGAAAGTTAGATGTAAACAAAAGACAAGGTACGTTGTTGAATGTGATTCAGACCAACAGAGTTTAGTCTCATGATTTTCATCACAGGCCAAGGTACGTTGTTCCTTTGTATATAATTGTACATAGTTTTCGATTGTAGTTAGTAATTTTTTGTAAAACCCGGAAAAAATTAATTTTTTGTGAAAAAAGGCAAAACGGTAATTTGCCACTATAGTAACTGGTTGAAAACCTGTATTTTTCTATAGCTCGAATGACAAAATGGACCTTACCGTTGGATTTATCTCAAGAAATCTAGTTACCCTAATATTTTTTGTCAAATTCTAAGGTAGTTGTGTTTTTTTGTGTTTTACAAGGCGATCGGGTCTCGGGTGACCCAAAAATGAATTTTTTAATAAAATTTTTTAATAAAATTTTGAAATTTAAAAAATAATTTTATAAAACCCGGTAAATTTAAAATTTTGTAAACAAGGGCAAAACAGTAATTTTGTCGCTACAGTACGGGTTGAAAAATCTAAACTTTTCTAGATCTCGGATGACAAAATGGACGTCACCATTAGATTTTTCTCGCAAAATCTAGTTATCACGTCAAATTTCATCAAATTCCGAGATAGTCGAAATTTTCACATTTTACGAGGCAATTGAGTCTCGGGTGACACAAAAACGGGATTTTCAATAAAATTTCAAAATTTGAGACATAATTAAAGGTAAATTAAAATAAAATTAATTTGAACTTGAATCGAGACGAAATTTAATCATTTCAAAATGAAAACGGACCTGGGAAAAAAAGGTTGTGTGGCACAATGTGAGCCAAGTAAATTAGGGTACAAAAAGGGGGGAAAATTAGATTTCTTGGCCAGTTTCTTTAGCCGGTTAACGTGATATGGGAAGAGAGGGAAAAAGGGGGAGCTCTCCATTTCTCTCTATGATCTACGACTCCACAGGCTTCGGATTCACTCAGGCCAAGAGGAAAAGTTGCTCTCTTCACCAAGAGCTACGCAACCACACTAAAAACGACGGGTTTCACCGAAGGTTGAAAAACGAGATTTTGGAAAAGTGAGGATTCAAGGTCATTTTGGGTTCTTTGGGCTTCCCAACGTCGTTTTACGCTTCAAGAGGTAGGGGTTCTCCTACTTTGGTTCATTTTTCACTTGTAGTGTTATATGAAATGTGTGGATTAAAAGGGAATATGTATTTCACTCATTTATGCGTATGACATGGGTGAAATGGGTATGGAAGATGAGTATGTAATGGGTTGGAATAAAATTTCCTAGCTTGAAATTGTGATGTGAAAATTACTTGTTTGGTAATTACATGGGAAAAGTGATTATATGAGCATGCTATACGTTTTATATTATGCTTTGTGAATGAGGTGAAAATTCTTATGTGATAACATGAATTGTTGCCTTGAAAGTGTTTGTCAAAATGCCTATGTGTGGATTAAGTTGTTTTGACATGATGATGTATAACATGCTTAGAAAATGTGTTGGAAAGAAATGTTGATATGTGCTCATTGAGATATTGACACTGTGATGATTTATGGATTTTATATGCTTATGATATGAATTTCCATGGAACATGTAGACATGTGGTTTAAAATTGCTCATTGGCATTCATTACATTGAGCATGATTTTGATAGTGTAATGGTCCGTTACATTGCATTATGCACGGAGAACACATCGCATTTCATGGGTGTGAGTGCATAGTGTGGGTCAAACACCATCCTCGGTGGATGACAAGTGGGCTCGGTACCGTTGGACCTCGGTTCAACAGAGTTCCATAGATGCATGAAAATAAAATTTGTGTCGGGTATAGCAAGAAGGGCTAGACACGTCCTCGAGTGCAAGGCCCGGCTACTGGTTCATACACTCTGTCGGTGCAAGTCCAAAAAATGTAGAAAGGCGTACGGAGTCGACGGTGAGATTCCAAAATCTGTTACCCAACAAAGACACAAGATTTTGTTTTATAAAATTATCCATTTAAGGGGTAACATCTACAATGATTTGGTTTTACAAATGTATCACTTTTATTTTAAACAATCATTGAATGCATTTTTCGTCAATTAATGAATTCATTACACATACGCATTGCATTGTGTAGTGGGAGTCAGTGAAGGCTCGGGGTTAAATTGCATGAGTGGGTCTCATCTCATATCATGGCATGATATTTTGATTCCAGCATTGATTTGCATAAATATTGGTTGGAATGATTGTTGCTGGAAAATGTTGTATATGAACATTGCATATGCACTTAGGTTGGGGAGTAGCCTCCGTATGAAATATTCTATTGGGCGTTGGCTCACCCTATACGGAAACATATTTCAGGTGCAGAGTTCATACCAGTGGAGAAATCACATTTGGGGCCTCAAAGATGAAGAAAAGCCGGTTTGTGGCTTTTGAAAACAAGTTTTGTATAAAAACTTAAGTTATATTCCATTTTGAATTG
This sequence comes from Ilex paraguariensis, assembly GCA_963454935.2. Lineage (NCBI taxonomy): Eukaryota > Viridiplantae > Streptophyta > Magnoliopsida > Aquifoliales > Aquifoliaceae > Ilex > Ilex paraguariensis. The sequence goes on along the minus strand of CAUOFW020009169.1, from coordinate 178,228 downwards.
TAATTATATGGAATGGGTTGTAATAACCTTGTATGAATCATGTTTTATGTATTAAACATCATTATACAAGTTTATATGATGTTGAAATGAGTTAAGATGAATTGAAAATGAAAATTGATGAAACAGGAAATTTTGAGCATTCAGTAGAGCATACCGGTAAACTAAACCTCCTGGAGTTCGGCATACCGGTACACTTTTCTGCTCCAGACCAGTTTTCGTAAAATTGTCATAACTTGTGATCCAATGTTGGATGGAGCTGAAATTTTGACACAATATAGAAGACATCTAGATGTACAACCTTGTTGTTTTGAACCTTTCTAGATTCTGAGTAAATCATGGTCAAAATGGAGGAAAACTACGGTACTTCCACCAGATGGGTGCTAGTGCTGGTGCCTTTGTTACCAAACACCAAAGACCTCCTTGATTTCTTCACTTCTAAGCCTCCAAATCCTCATATAATGTGTCCATATCTTCACCACACATCCAACATGGTTGCAAGGTGGGCAAAGCGTACCGGTACGGTACTGTCCAGAGAGTTTAGTGTACCGGTACGACGTACTAGTACACTCCCTCAAACTTTGAAAATTTCTTATTTCTTACTATGCCTTTAGACCTTGGTTTCCTTAGTTCTCTTGAGATATATTGCGGTATATTGAACCTCGATAAGAGTAAATGAATAACAAAAAACGGGTAACACGTGTGAGTTAAAATCTTGGGTATTGGGCTATTATTGGTGAGATGTCAGCTCAAGTGACACTCACAGGCATTCCGTGGGTTGATGGGTTGTCAACGGGACCCCCGGTTTTAGGGGCGTCACAGCTTGGTATCAGAGTATAGGTATACAAAATACCTAGGGCTTGATGGGTATTGGGTTTAGACCATTGCATGCATTGTACATTTCATCTTATGTGTTTATATTTTGTTACATGATTACATGCTATGTGCTTATGTGAATGATATGCATGGTAAAATGTATATGGAAGGAAACACTAAGGTTAGAGAACATAACCAGGGGTTTTGGAAAAAGGGATGAACGTTGTAGTTCATGGTGTAAAAATCTACTAGTGTGGGGTATACACTCTATTAGGGAGCCAAGGAGTGAGATCTCAAAGTTTAGACTTGATCCCTATCTTGGGATACTATGTGAGGTTCTATTGCTATCTTACATGTGTGTTGATGGCAAATTGAGAAAGAGGACGTCGAGGCGGTGGGCGGAGCAATAACCAACCACCACCAACCTTTGACCAACGTGTAGTTATAGAGGCTATGGGCGTTATAGAGGCTATGGGTACGATAGCTGGGAACTTAGCATAGACAAGTGCCAATATGAGCCAAAAGGCTTAAGCCATCCAAAGGAATTTAAGTTCCATGGGCCACCAGCATTCATGGAAAAAGCAGAGGACATCCATCCTACAGGGATCGCAAGGCACGACCAAGCTCAAGGTCATTTGTCCCAAAGAGGGAAGAAATTCAAGGGGACATTTCAAGGAGGTCAAAAGACATGTTTTTATTGTCGACAACTGGACCATGTGAGGAAGAATTGTCCCCTGAGGCAAACCTCACAGAGTTCTGAAACGTATCAATCCCAATCGCCAATGGGACTCTCACAAGCACACATTGTTCATCCCTGTCCCATTTTGAACCAAGGATATCTATTCCAACTACAGGGTGTTGTCCAAGCCCCTAGTACTTTATGTGTTGATACGCTGAAATCAGGCCGGATGAGCCAGAATGTGGGCTAAGGCCAAGGGCAAACCTCCCAAAGTAGTGGACACTTTAGAGTTCCCAGCCAAGTAGGGCAGAGGCCATGTTACCATTGTCACCAAGTGGGTCACAGAAGGCGAGATTGTCCTCATAGGCAGGGATCTCAGGGCATGGGTCGAGGTCTAGGACAGGGCCCACAAGTCGAAACTTTAGGGACGTGTCTACGCCATCGCACCTCAGACTGTGCTGACAGACCAGTCTGTGGCCTACGGTACATTTCTTATTTCTCAGATTATGAGCACATGTGTAATTTGATTCTAGTATGCCACATACCGTTATTGTCACGTTTCGTTGATAAAATAGATTTAGAAATCACAACCCTACAGAAGTTTTTAAGGGAAAAGTTGACCTTAGGAGCTAAGGTTAGGGTTACATTGATCAGATATGTCGGGGAGGTGAGTTAGAGATCTCAGGAATTCTACTCACTGTGGACCTTAGGGTCATGGACATGTTAGAGTTTGATGTGATCCTTGTGATGGATTGGTTGATGGCACATCGGGTCGTCATTGATTGTGATAGGAAGAAGGTCACTGCTTACACACCTGATGGTGTCTGTTTTAAGTTCTAGGGGGAAAAGTATGATGTTTTACCTCAAGCCATGTATGATTCTAGATGGCACGGACAGTTGATGGGTTAGCTTGCAAGCCTTACCCTGGAAGACGAGGTAAGATAGGAGTTGGGTCTACCTTAGGTGATGTGTGAATATGAGAATATTTTTTCTAGATGAACTACCGAGATTACCTTCATATAAGGATGTAGACTTCAACATTGACTTGTATCCCGGTACATCGCCTATTTCTATGACTCCACATAAGATGGCACCAGTTGAGCTATAGGAACTCAAGGTCCAATTACAAGGGCATCATTAGACCGAGCACTTCACCTTGGGCCGTTCGGTGCTATTTGCCAAGAAGAAAGATAAGACTTTTCAGTTGTGTATCGATTATCGGTAGTTGAATCAGGTCACTATCAAGAATAGGTACCCTTTGCCAAGGATTGATGACTTGTTTGATCAACTGAGAGGGGCACAGGTCTATTCTAAGATAGATCTTCGTATCGATTATCATCAGTAGAGGATTAGGGAGGAAGATATCCCTAAGATGATGTTCAGAATACGGTATGGGCATTTTGAGTTCACAATTATGCCATTTGGTTTGACAAATGCTCCAGCGGCATTCATGGATCTGATGCATAGGGTATTCCAATCCTATTTGGATCAGTTTGTCGTGGTCTTCGTTGATGACATCTTGATCTACTCCAAGTTTGAGGAGGAATGAGGGACACTTGAGGATTGTTCTCTAGACATTGAGAGAGCATCAGTTGTATGCCAAGTTCAGCAAGTGTGAATGTTGGCTTACTGAGGTGAAGTTTTTGGGACACGTAGTGTTAGCTTTGGGTGTATCCGTGGACCTGGAGAAGATTGAAGCAGTGATGAATTGGGAGAGGCTGAAGTCAATCTTCGAGATATGTAGTTTCTTGGATTGGCAGGGTACTCTAGAAGGTTCATTGAGGACTTCTCTCGATAAGTTTGAGTGGAATGAGGCTTGTGAGAAGGCATTCAAGGAGTTAAAGAAGAGGCTTACATCAGCTCCTATCTTGATAGTCTCAGAAAGGGGACAGAGTTACACAGTGTATTGTGATGCCTCAAAGGACGGACTTGGATGCATTTTGATGCAGTCCGAGAGGGTGGTAGCTTATGGTTCTCGGCAGTTAAAGAATCATGAGCAAAATTACCCTACGCGCGACATGGAGTTGGCAACCATTGTCTTTGCCTTGAAGGCTTGGCGCCACTACCTATATGGTGAGCAATTTGAGGTATTTTTGGACCACAAAGGTCTGAAGTATATTTTCACACAGCGGGACCTCAACACGAGGCAACGCAGGTGGATGGAGTTCCTAGAGGACTATGACTTCACTTTGCATTACCATCCCGATAAGGCAAATGTGGTGGCTAATGCACTCAGTCAGAAGTCACGAGGAGTCTTGGCTAGTGTGGCTTCCAGGGAGTGGCAGATGCTCAAGACTGTGGGGCAGTTCGGGCTACGTTACATGGGTCAGACTCAGGGCATTTTGGGAGTTTGGTGGCTATACCTTCCCTACTGAGCAAGGTGATTGAGTCCTAAGGGCTAGATATAGAGTTATCATCTGCCAGGGACCAAGTACAGGCAGATTCTGGTGACAAGGACTGGACCATTCACTCAGATGGTAGTCTTCGGTATAGGTGGAGGATTGTGGTTCCCCAGTCGGCTGAGCTCAAAGAGGAGATTCTCAGGGAGTTCCATTGTTCCCGATTTGATGTACATCTAAGCGACATGAAGATATACCATGATCTTCGTCGCCAGTATTATTGGAGCGGGATGAAGAAAGATGTTGAAAATTTTGTTAGCCAATGTCTCACGTGTCAGCAGGTTAAGGCTAAGCACCAAAGACCAGCGAGATTACTCCAGCTTTTGGAGGTAGCTAAGTGGAAGTGGGAGCATGTCACGATAGATTTTGTGACTCACTTGTCACGGACGTAGGGGGACATGACGTGGTGTAAGTGATAGTGGACCAGCTTACCAAGTTGGCACATTTTTTGGCTATGCAGATGACCTTAACAATTGAGGAATTATGTAAGTTGTACATACAGGAGATTGTTTGGTTGCATGGGGTACCCGTATCTATAGTATCAGATCAGGATCCAAGGTTTATGACTCATTTTTGGGAGAGTTTCCAACGAGCTATGGAAACACAGTTGATGATGAGCACTGTTTTTTATCCCTAGACAGATGGTCAGTCTAAGAGGACTATTCAGACATTAGAGGACATGCTATGGGCATGTGTCCTAGATCTCAATGGTAGCTGGGAAGATCACTTGCCCTTGGTAGAGTTTGCCTACAACAACAGTTACCAAGCGAGCATACAGATGGCACCTTATGAGGCATTATATGGGAGGTCGTGTCGATCTACGGTTTGTTGGACGGAGGTGGGAGAGAGACCCTCTATGGGTTCGAACTTGATCGGAGGCACCTCAGAGAAATTGGACTTAATTCGGAAGCGTCTTCTCACGGCTCAGAGCCGGCAGAAGAGCTATGCCGACAAACAGCGACGACTTCTAAAGTTGGAGGTGGGAGATCATGTCTTCTTGAAAATGATGCCTAAAAGAGGAGTGGTCAGGTTTGGCAAGCGAGGAAAGCTGTCACCGAGGTACATTGGGCCCTTCGAAGTACTCGAGAGGGTGGGTACAGTTGTTTACCGGTTGGCATTATCGCCAAATCTATCAGGTGTTCATGCAGTATTCCATGTCTCTATGCTCCAAAAGTACACCCTGGATCCGACTCATGTGGTGGATTAGGGAGAGCTTGTGGTTGATGCTAATAGGACCTTCGAGGAGGGACCGGTGCGCATCATGGATAGCCGGGATTAGGTTTTGTGAGGCAAGACTGTGCGGCTAGTGAAGGTGTAGTGGCAGCACCGAGGAGTGTAGGAGGCGACATGGGAGCGTGAGGACACTATATGTACCAACTATCCATTCCTGTTTAAGGATGGAGGTACAAGTTTTGTGATTTTATGTGCAAAGTCATTGTTGCATACGCATGTGGTTAAGTGTATATATGTGTGTGTGAGTTTTGGGGACGAAATTCTTTTAAGGGGAGAAGAATGTAAAACCCGGTATATTTAAACTTTTATAAACAAGGGCAAAATGGTAATTTTGTCGCTATAGTACGGGTTAAAAACTTGAGTTTTTCTAGATCTCGGATGACAAAACGGACCTCACTGTTGGATTTGTCTCTCGAAATCTAGTTACCACGTCAAATTTTATCGAATTCTAAGATAGTCAGATTTTTTTCACATTTTACGAGGTAGTCGAGTCTCGAGTGACCCAAAAACAGGATTTTCAATAAAATTTTAAAAGTTGGGAAATAATTAAAGGCAAATTAAAATAAAATTAATTTAAACTTGAATAGGGTTGAAATTTAATCATTTCGGAATGAAAACGGACCCGAGAAAAAGAGGTTGTGTGGCACAATGTGAGCCAGGTAAATGAGGGAATAAAAAGGGGGGGCCAATCAGATTTCTTGGCTAGTTTCTTCAGCCGATTAACGTGAGAGGGGAAGAGAGGGAAAAAGGGGGAGCTTTTCACTTCTCTCTACGATCTACGACTCCACAGGCTTCGGATTCACTCGGGCCAAGAGGAAAAGTTGCTCTCCTTGCGAAGGGCTACGCGACCACACTAAAAACGACAGGTTTCACCGAAGGTTGAAAAACGAGATTTTGGGAAAGTAAGAATTCAAGGTCCTTTTGGGTTCTTCGGGCTTCTTAACGTTGTTTTACGCTTCAAGAGGTAGGGGTTCTCCTACTTTGGTTCATTTTTCACTTGTAGTGTTATATGAAATGTGTGGGTTAAAGGGGAATATGTATTTCACTCATTTATGCATATGACATGGGTGAAATGGGTATGGAAGATGAGTATGTAATGGGTTGGAATATAATTTCCTAGCTTGAAATTGTGATGTGAAAATTACTTGTTTGGTAATTACATGGGAAAAGTGATTATATGAGCATGCTATACGTTTTATATTATGCTTTGTGAATGAGGTGGAAATTCTTATGTGATAACATGAATTGTTGCCTAGAAAGTGTTTGCCAAAATGCCTGTGTGTGGATTAAGTTGTTATGACATGATGATCTATAACATGCTTAGAAAATGTGTTGGAAAGAAATGTTAATATGTGCTCATTGAGATATTGACACTGTGATGATTTATGGAATTTATATGCTTATGATATGAATTTTCGTGGAACATGTAGACATGTGGTTTAAAATTGCTCATTGGCATTCATTACATTGAGCATGATGTTGATAGCGTAATGGTCTATCGCATTGCATTATGCATGGAGAACACATCGCATTTCATGCATGGTGTGGGTCAAACACCATCCTCGGTGGATGACAAGTAGGCTCGGTATCGTTGGACCTCAGTTCAACAGAGTTCCATGGATGCATGAAAATAAATTTTGTGTCAGGCATAGCAAGAAGGGCTAGACACGTCCTCGGGTGCAAGGCCCAGTTACTGATTCATACACTCCGTCGGTGCAAGTCCAAAAAGTGTAGAAAGGCGTACGGAGCCGGCGGTGAGATTCCAAAATCCGTTACCCAACAAAGACACAAGATTTTGTTTTATAAAACTATCCATTTAATGGGTAACATCTACAATAATTTGGTTTTACAAATGCATCACTTTTATTTTAAACAATCATTGGATACATTTTTCGTCAATTGACAGATTTATTACACATGCACATTGCATTATGTAGTGGGAGTCGATGAAGGCTCGAGGTTAAATTGCATGAGTAGGTCTTATCTCATATCATGGCATGACATGTTGATTCCAACATTGATTTGCATAAATATTGATTGGAATGATTGTTGTTGGAAAATGTTGTATATGAACATTGCATATGCACTTAGGTTGGGGAGTAGCCTTCGTAGGAAATATTCTACTGGACGTTGGCTCACCCTATACGGGAGCATATTTCAGGTGTGGGATTCGTACCGGTAGAGGACTCACATTCGGGGCCTCAAAGATGAAGGAAAGCCAGTTTGTGGCTTTTGGAAACTAGTTTTGTATAAAAACTTAGGTTATATTCCATTTTGAATTGTAATTATATGGAATTGGGTGTAATAACCTTGTATGGATTATGTTTTATGTATTAAACATCATTATACAAGTTTTATATGATGTTGAAATGAATTAGGATGAATTGAAAATGAAAAATTGATGAAACAGGAAATTTTGGGCATTCAGTAGAGCGTACCGGTACTACGTACCAGTACACTAAACCTCTTGGAGTTCGGCATACCGGTACAGTGTATCGGTACACTTTTCTGCTCCAGACCAATGTTCGTAGAATCGTCATAACTTTTGATCCAACCGTTGGATTGAGCTGAAAGTTTGACACAAAATAGAAGTCATCTAGATCTACAACTTTGTTGATTTGAATGGTTCTAGATTCTTGGTGGATCATGGTCAAAAAGGAGGTACTTCCACCAGATGGTGCTAGTGCTGGTGCCTTTGTTACCAAACACCAAAGACCTCCTTGATTTCTTCACTTCTAAGCCTCCAAATCCTCATGTAATGTGTCCATATCTTCATCACACATCTAACATGGTTGCAAGGTGGGCAAAGCATATCGATACAGTACTGTCTAGAGAGTTTAGCGTACCGGTACGGTGTACCGATACACTCCCTCAAACTTTGAAAAATTTTTATTTCTTGCTATGCCTTTGGACCTTGGTTTCCTTAGTTCCCTTGACACAAACTGACCTTAAAAGAGATATATTAGAGTATATTGAACCTCGAAAAGAGTAAATGAATAACAAAACACGGGTAACACGTATGAGTTAAAATCCTGGCTATTGGGATATTATTGGTGAGATGTCGACTTAAGTGACACTCACGGGCATTTCGCGGGTTGACGGATTGTCAACGGGACCCCTAGTTTTAGGGGAGTCACAAATTTAAAGCAAGTTGAAATAAAATATTTTGAGCTTGAACCAGAGCGAAATTTAATCGTTTCGGGGCAAAAACAGACCCGGGAAAGGAAAGCGTGTGGTGCGACGTAGACCAAGTGTTAAAGGGTATAAATAGGAACAAAAATCTAAGTTTTTGGACAGAATTCTCTGCTATATTGTAGTGTGTAAATGTGTGAGGAAGTATAGAGGGAAAGGAGAGTAAAAAAAGTGAGATTTCAAAGCTTCTTGCTACGATCTATGCTTCTCCGTCGCTCGAATCAACTTGAGCCAAGAATCAAAGTCGATCTCCTCAACGAGGGCTACGTTTACATACCATAAAGAGAGAATTTCACCAAAGTTTCTAAGATAGAATTTTGGAGAAACCAAGGTTTGAGCTTGGGGGTATATTCTTGGGGCTTACTGACATTCTTTTACGTTTCAAGAGGTAGGGTTTTCATCCTAACTAGGTTTATTTTCTACCTAGAATGAATATATGAAATGAGTGGGCTGTTTTGTGTATTTTAACACTTGTCTATTGTAGTTGGTTTAATGAAAATGGGTAGACTAAATTCTAGTGTGAATTGGTAATTAGAAATTGCTAGTTTGTGAATTCTTAGAAGTTTTGAAAATTGGGTTTGTGAAAATCACTTAATCTGATTTTTTTTAATTATGTGATAAATTTGTGCATTTTATGTGATTACATGATTTGGTGCCTTGAAAGTATTTGATAAAATGCCTACGTGAAATAAAGTGTGTTAATTGCAAGAGATTATGTGATAACATGTTTGGATGATGTGGTAAAGTGAAATCAAATGCTTATGATTTGAATTACAATTGGAAATGCAAATGTTGATATGTGCTTATGATATATTGGCGTTGGGGTGAATTATGAAAATTAATTGCTTAGGATGTAATTATCCATGGCATGTGTTGAAATGTGGTAGAATAATCCATATGACATTCATTACATATGGATATGATATTAATGTTGCAATTGCTCATTACATTGCATATGCCCGGAGGCATCACATTCATGGACATGAGAGGCATGATTGTGGGTGTGTGTGCTTGTTGTTAGGTCAAACACCATTGATTCACACTTTTTCATGATCGAATTAATATTATACACCCAAGTATAAGTGGTCGAATTGTAGTTTTCTCGGTTTTAAGTCTAAGTATCGATCCCACGAAGAGTGTGTGTAATTAGGAAATAAAATAAAAATAGTAAAATTTTTTTATCTTAAATAGGACAGCATGTGATATCTTGTGATGTGAGCTTACATTGATAACTAATTTAATTAAAAAGTTATGTTGCAAATAGATTTAGACAATAATAAAAAAGTATCCTTCAGTTCAATGATTTCATATGTGTTATATTGGTTAAATACTAGAAATGCTACCTTACAGCAATCAACTTTCATGTTACTAGCAAGTCAACTAGTAGGTCTGATGTATATAAACCATCACACAGCAACTTCTTAGGTTAGCTAGTGGTATCCAAGACAATTGATTAATCCAAGCAAACCTGTGACGCCCCTAAAACCGGGGGGTCCCATTGACCACTCGTCAACCCGCGAAAATATCTGTGATTATCGCATAACCCGACATCACATCTAGCACATCCCTGTAACCGGGTTTACAACCCACACGAGGATCGTGCTTTCTTTAATAATTTAATCTCTTCGAGGTTCAATATACCCCAATGTATCTCATTTAAGGTCCATTTGTGTCATTGGAAACAAAGAACACATAGCCCAAAAGCATGGCAATGCATTCTTAAAATTTCTGATTCTTGGAAAACCTTCCGGAAGGTTCCCTCAACCTTCCGGAAGATTGAGCATACTGGAACCCTATCTTTAAGAAAGATGTATCGACCTTCCGGAAGAAGTTACACACTAGATTCCCTCATTTTAGAAAAATGTAAAGACCTTCCGGAAGGTTAGAATGGACCTTCCAGAAGGTTTCACTCACTGTTAAACAACTTTTCCTTGTCTTTGTCCAAACCTTCCGGAAGGTTTTGCCCAGAATTGTCCGTTTCACTTATTTTTCATTTCCAATTCATTCCAAACCACCACAATTCCATCTAAAACATGTTTAAAAATGTTTTCCACAAAAATTCTAATATATATACAAGTCCTATTCCAACAAATCTATACGATTACACTTCAGAATAAAATTTTAACAAAAGTTTTACAAAACTTGATTTCAAAAGCCACAAGCCGGCTTTTCTTCACCCTTGAGGTGCCGATGAATGTCATCCACCGGAATGCATCCTGCACCTGAAATGTTTTCCGTATAGGGTGAGCCAACGCCCAATAGAATATTTCTTACAGAGGCTACTTCCCAACCTAAGTGCATATGCAATGTTCACGTGCAACATTTTCATCAACAATCATTCCAACCAAGATTTAAGCAAATCAAACTTGGAATCTAACATGTCATGCCATAAAATGAAATGATATCATTCATGCAATTTACCGGAGCCCTTCCCGGCTCCACAACACATGCAATGCCAAAGTGTATAAAATCGAGCATTTCTAGCTCCGGCCATTTACCTTCACCCCATGCTATGCAATGAGTATCAAAACCGGGTTTTCCAAGCCCCCACCATTTCTGTTACACACTCAATGACTATTTAAAATCTCCGGGTCTTTCTTGGGGTGGGTATTTATGAACTTACACCAACCGACACAGAATTTATGGACTTCCACCAACAGTTCCGCGTACACCAACACACTTTATGGGCTCTTATACCAACAAAAGTGCGTATCAGAAATACCGAGCCTTTCACCCGAGGGATAGTCTAGCCCTTCTTGCAAACTCTGACCCAATTCTTTTTCATGCAACCGTGCGACTCAGCCGGATATTCAATCCAACTTTCCCGAACCCACTCATCATCCACCTACGTGGTGTTTGATGTCAACCATGCACCCACACCCATAAAATGCGATGTCTCCGTGCATATGCAATGTAATGCACCATTGTTATTTCAATGTCATGCCCACATGTAATGAATGCCATATGAGTAACTTTAACATATATTTTTATATTTCATGGCCACTCATGTCATAAGCATATAATAGCTAAATTTCATCTCAATGTTAATATATCCAAGAGCATATATCAACATGTTCTTATCCAACCATAATCCATAAGCATGTTATTTCATATATGCCAATAACATAGTTAATTTCTAAAACATAAATTAAACACATAGCATGCCCACATAATACAAATTCTCATGAATCACTTTAGGGCAAATTCACATAACCCCAAGGCACCAAATTCCATGGAATTACACACGTGATCACCACATATATCAATTTCAAGCTAGGAATTCATTTGTTAAGACTTTTCTATATCCATTTCACCAATTCCATATCCATAGGCAAGTGATATATATCTCTATCCATCTACCCATTACATACAATACCCTAGGTTGTAAAATAAACCCAAGTAGGAAGGAACCCTACCTTTTGAAGCATAAAGAACGACCGTAGGAAGTCCCAAGAACCCGCTTCTAGCTAGAATCTTCTCCTCCCAAAAATTCCATCCTTGGAATCTCGCCCAAAACTGACCTCCTTGGTATGGTTTTGTAGCCCACATCGAGGAGAACAACTTTCCTTGGCCCGAGTGAATCCGAGCACTCGATCTCCGCAGATCATAGAGAGAAGATGAATGAGCTCTCTCTTTTCCCTCTCTTCTCTATCAATAATGGCTGAGTGTGTGTGGGGGGGGGGGAGAAATTCAGATTTCCCCCCCCTATTTATATGTCTCGGTGCTTGGCCCACAACGAGCCACACGTCCCTATTTTCCTCGAGTCTGTTTTCGCCCCGAAATGATTAAATTTCGTTCCGGTTTAAATTTAAAATATATTTATTTTTAATTTACCTTAAATAATTTTCTAAATTTTAAAATTTTATCAAAAATTAAAATTTTGGGTCACCCGAAACTCGACTGTCTCGTAAAATGTAAAAAATTTGACTATCTCAGAATTCGATGAAATTTGACATGGTAACTATATTTCGCGCGATGAATCTAATGGTGAGGTCCATTTCGTCATCCGAGATCTAGAAAAAATCAAGTTTTAACCCGTACTATAGCGGCAATTTATCATTTTGCCCTTTTTGTAAAAAATTTAAATTTATCGGGTTTTACAAAACCAAAATAACAAGTCATTCATGAGGAATACTTGAATTATTCATTTGTCTTCATAATAGTAAGTGCATACATAATAAACCATAACACAACCACTTCTTAGGTTAACTCGTGGTATCCATGACAATTGATTACTCCAAGCAAACCAGAAGAACAAACCATTCATGAGGAATACTTGAATTATTCAGTTGACTCTATCTGTGATACATATACCAGTTAAACATCCTTAGCATTCTGATGGAGGATAAACCATACGATAGGAATGTCGTAGTTGTTAGACTGGCAATATTATCATTTATACCAATTAAACGATTTGAGTAATCTAGAAGGACAAGCTATTCATGAGGATCATTTAGGTTTTGTACCATGCATCAGTTAACATCCTCAGTGTTTCGGTGGAGGATAAACCATACCGATAGGAATGTCGTGGTTGTTTAACCGGCAGGTTGATGATGTACTGATGACATAATTCCAAGCACAACACCGAAATTATGTACATCACTGTATCATGTATGAAGCATATAATATTTAGATATATAAATAAATAAAACATCAGCATTTTCATAATTTAACCAATATTATACATATGTTTACTTCTCACTAGAAGATATAAGTAACTACTCACGCCCCATTGCTACAGACAAGCAAGGGAGTGCTGGTAGTTTTCATTACAACTAAAATTAAAATATAAACCCTAAAATGTCTTTCACAATGAACAACTGGAACACAATCACCTTTATTATCTGTTTATGACAAAAAGGTGACGGCAGTTCAACTATCCGAATAGAAAGATACAATAGAAATGTAAAAGTACAGAGTTTTGGACTGAAGTGTATAACGGGCCGGATCGAGTGGCAAATTTTTCTTTCTCTTTTTCTTTTTCTTTTTTCTCTTCTCACTTTCTCTTTTTCTCTCTTAGATTTCTCTCTGAACTCTCTTGGATCCAGCCTCTGAAAATGGAAATGAAGGTCCCTTTGTATAGGCATCAGGAAAGCATGAGGTGGAGAGATAGATGTGAGCCGTCCTTGGGGGACCTTCCGGACGGCACTCCACCGTTTGGACGGTTGGAGCTTGCTGGATTTTCCCACTTGCATGCATGTTGACTCCTTTTTTGGTGAAATTACACTATGGCCTTTGTTGTTTCAAGCCTTCATACTTTCTTCCTTGCATTGTGTAGTAATTTTGCATTAAACCTGGCACTTTTAAACATAAAACAAATAAAACCCGAATTCACGCACATACCCTAATTGACTCTAATTAATAGTTTTTGGTTATTTTATCACACTAATTCAACTTTATTAACTATTCTAATTTATATATTAATTAAGGTTAATCACACTCCCCAACTTAAACTTTACTAGTCCCTAGTAAAATAGGAAAACTATTAACAAAATGCAATAATATACAAACAGAGATAAAATTATTTTCGTAGATTTTTTTCCGATTGCATTTAGCAGATGCAACAAGTTTTTAAACCCCTAAGTGATTACTAGTGGACGAGTTTTGTCTCTTGAAGGTTTCCTTTGAAGCTATCTACAAACTTCAATAATTAAGAATTTAATAATTCATATTTTTTACAAGTAAAATTAAATTAATATTTTGTATGTCTTGTCAAGATATTTCTTTCTCTGATCACTATAAGAGTAACACACTTTAGTTGTAATATTATCTATATATTTTTATAAAAACTTTTGTGTGTGTAATGATTTCTTTATTTTCAAAAATCACTTGAGAAATGTTACCCTCTTTCATGGTAATTTGGATGTCAATCCTTTCCAGGAATACACTCAGCAAAAGAATACACCTGTTATAGTGACTATTCTTACAAGCTACATGTGTTTGGAATATAGTTAACAAAGCAAATAATCTTTCATATAATAATCAAAAGAACAATTAATTGAATAAAGTGGAATTTGACATAATTTCATGAAAGAACATTAACACTATATTAAATATACTATTAACATTTTCCTTTTAAGAATTGATAGGCTTAATACAAATATATGATTTCTGGAATCAAAAAGGACTTTATTAGGGTTGTAATGTGGCCATGAGTTTAAGGTTTATGAAATGACGTCATTGGATTTCAAATGCTATCTTTTGGTATTGTGGCACACCTCATTTTCCGAGGATTTTGCATGTTTCTTTCTATTTTTTCCATTTTTCACTTTCTTGGCTCTTTTTTTTCTTCTTCTTCTACCTTTCAATATTGTGCTATTTTAAAAGAGGGTGCAAGAAAATTAGATAGCAAGGTAGGTTTAATATATTTTTATTTGACTCAGGTGTTTCTTGGGTTTCAAGGAAAGAATTTGTATTCTGTTAGGCTCAATCATGGCTGACTAAGGATATAATTTTGTAAAAGAAATGGTCAAGGCTCAAAATTTAATCAAACATGGCCTAATATCATTTTTCAGAAATCATATATCTGTATAATTTCTACCTGAAAGTTACGGATAATGCTAATAATAAAATTTAATAAGTGCTAATCAAAACAAAGTTAATGAGATTATTCAAGGAACATTTACCACTGAATCGAAGATTTGTATTTGAGTAGATGTAGAGTATCTCTCCAAAAAAGATTGGATCAAAATCTGCAATAGGTTTTACATCTCCACTATATATGCAAAGAGTGTAATATTTCACATGATTTTTAACAATAAAGAAATCTAATTGTGCTTTTAAGACTAAGTTTAAACAAAAATATTAAGATAGTACACAAGTAAAATATGAAAATCTCGCGTGATCAGATTAAGATTATTCTTGCAAGCCATGAGAATAAAATTTTAATTTAGCTGTGAATCATATGAGTTATTAATTCATAACTTAACAACATGAGTTTCAAAATTAATATAAAAAACTTAAACACACATTAGTTCAAAAGCAAATAAGTGCAAAACATGAATTAAAGCTCAAATACATAATTAAAAAGCTCAGTGAAAGATAGCAAAGTTTTTCAGTAGAATCTTTAGTTTTTTCTAGGAAGTAGATGGCCCTCCTCCAAAACGTTCTCTTAGTAGCCTCAAGATTTCAGCTTGATTTTGTTCATAATCCTCCATACGTTTGTTGATATCTGTGATACTGTTACCAAGCTGGGTGGCAGTGGTCTCTAATCCTAGCAGAATCTGTTTGTCATTTCTGTCATCCACCGGTATGTATGGTGATCCTCTTATGACTGCTATTGTTTTGGTGGAATAAATTCTTTAGGGCCTTGGAATGGCTCCTCTTATGCTGACTGGTTGTTCTTCTTGTTGTCCTCCATGACTCTTTCTTAATGAAGTTTTGTCTAATGAGCCAAAATGATCTACAATCTTCCATGTTGGATTGATGATCACATGCAAAGCTGAGAAACTAGCATAGCATACGGAAGTGAAGATTTCTTTCTATCCACAACAAGTACCATTTGATTCAGGATTAAATTCGGCAGATCAATGGTATATCCCATCCCGAATGCATATAAAAAATAAGTTTGCTCAGTGTAGATTTTATTCTTTTGAGCACGAGGTAACAAACTGTGTACTGTGATCAAGTTTAGAATACGATATTTATCAGTCAAGTCTCCTTGCTTGATATATTTATTCGGTCTACCCCAACTAAATTCTGGATTACCCGTCACCTCTCTCCCTATGGTATCTAAATCAGGTAATTCGGTGAACAGATATTGCAGGTTTTCAGGTCTTTGCATGGGCTGAAAAAATTCGGCTATAGTAGCCGGTGTAACTTGAAAAATAATACCTCGTACAAATACCCGCAATTGTCTTTCCCCAATAAAATCAGCATTACTATAGAATTCTCGAACTAACCATTCATAAGTAGAAACAGATAATCTAACGTATTGTAACCATCTTCTAGCTGCAAAAATTTGACGTATGCCTATGTTCTCAAAATCTTCATTAATAATTGGCATTTCAGAAATAATAGTTTTAGTCATAAAATTAGTATCGTACGAAGCTTGTTGTTCAAAATTCTCAAACATCATCTCGTTGAAGATATTTCCTGGTCCTGGTTGTTGTGGAAGTGCTTGAGGTTGCTTGGGTTGATCTCTCTGTGGCCGACTTGAAGATCCTCCCGTTCTTCGTCTCATATCCATTTTTTCTTGATTTCTTCTCAAATGCTCTATTTCAACTGATTCTAATCGGTAGTTACCTTCAAAATGTTAGGGGTCACAAGATAATCAGAACAAATTTGACAAAAAAGGGTAAAATATTGCACATTTGAGAGTTTTTTTCCTTCAAAATTTTGGTTTGAGGGAGTGCAGAAATGATTGGTTTGCGTGGAGAACAGTTTTTATATCAAGCTCCACCATCTAGACGGCTGGCACACCGTCTGGACGGTGCAAACTTTCGATTTTGCTTTTTTTTTCTGCAGGTTTTTCTTCTAATTTTCTTAGTATTCTTTCTTGTTTATTTTAAATTCCTGCAGTTTATTTTTTATATTCTACAAAAACTTTTTGCTAACCACTCCTTTTCTTGTCACAAAAATTGGTGGGTATTTTTTTATTTTATTTGTTATTTCATATTTACTGAGTTTCCTAATTTAATTTATAGTTATAAATATGTACATTTATTTATAATTATGTATAATTCTTCCAAAATTATATATTCTTTTGATCATACTGATTCAGAGTCAAAACTGTCTGGGTCAATATTAGCAGTGACACGGTTAACTTCATTTCTTACGTATCTTGTTAACATTGGAGTGGAATAGGATGGTGTCTCAGGGTAGTCCTTACTCTGCCCATACCTAATCCACCGGAGACGATCTAACGCTCGACTTGAAATTGGTTCTACACATTGATTATATTGTCTTAAATATTGTAAACAATAACATCTTACACAACCACCGAGACGATCGGCTCGTCGATTCTTTGCAAATGTACTTTTTTTACATAGGGGTCTTGATTGATTTTCAAAATTTCTAACTCTTCTGGTTTTTTCATGATCAATGGATGAATATCTTTTGGAAGATGACGCAGTAGAATTAAACTTAACCAAAATAGTTTTTCGTCCATTGTACATAAATTTAAAATTTTAAAATTTTTTATTTTTTTTATTTTTTACAGACTCTATATCTGGTTCTTTAGCGTCTGTCAGTCACAAAGATAAAATTAACATTGATATTAAAACAAAATAAATACTTTAAATATAAATACTAAAGTTACATCCATACCTCCCCAACTTAATTTAAACATTACATGAAATGTAAAAACAATGATAGGAAAACCCAACAATCTGTTGTCATTTCACCGAATGGGATATCTGGTTGTACTTAGCAGATACTCTGCCAAATAAATTACAATTCATTAGTAATTTTATTGAGACTTAAGCAATAATTTACTTTTCAGAGTTTATACATAGGATTAAAAAGTTGTACAAAAGTTATCTCTTGAATAAACCCATCATAATATGGTTTAAGTCTTTGACTATTGACTTTAAAGATATTTTCAGTTAATGGATTTTCAATTTCAATTGCTCCATAGTCAAAAACTTATTTGACAATTTAGGGACCAGTCCATCTTGATCTTAATTTCCCAGGAAATAAACGAAGCTTTGCATTATATAATAGAACTTTTTGAGATAGTTCAAAAGATTTTCAAATGATATTTTTATCATGAAAATTTTTTTTCTTGATTTAACAATTTTTATATTTTCATATGCTTCATTTCTTAATTCCTCTAATTCATTTATTTGAAGTTTACGAGCTATTCCAGCTTTGTCTATATCAAAATTTATCATTTTGATTGCCCAATATGCTCGATGTTCTAATTGCACAGGCAAGTGACATGGTTTTTCATATACTAACCGATAAGGAGACATCCCTAAAATAGTTTTATATACAGTACGGTAAGCCCAAAGCACATCAGTCAACCTTAAGGACCAATCTTTACGATCTAGATTCACTGTTTTTTCTAAAATATATTTTATCTCCCTATTATCTAATTCAGGTGGTCCACTTGTCTGTGGATAGTATGGAGTAGATATTTTATGTGAAATTGAGTATTTTTTCATAAGATTTTCAAAAACTTTATTACAAAAATGTAATCCACCGTCACTTATAATGGTCCGAGAAATTCCAAATTTAGACAAAATATTTTCTTTTAAAAACTTGATCACTATTCTGTGATCATTCTTTCTACATGGAATTGCCTCTACCCACTTAGAGACATAGTCGACTGCAACTAAAATATACAGATATCCAAAAGATGAGGGAAATAGACCCATAAAATTGATGCCCCAACAATAAAAAATTTCAATGATTAAAATCGGGTTCCAAGGCATCATATTTTTTTTCAAAATATTTCTCATTCTTTGACATCTATCAAAATTTAAACAAAAGATATGAACATCTTTAAAAAGAGTTGGCCAATAAAATCCACACTGCAAAATCTTAGCAGCAATTTTCTTTGACGCAAAATGACCTCCATAAGCTTCGGAGTGACTAAACTGAATTACCTGACCTATTTCATGATTAGGAACACAACGCCTTATAATTGGATCTTTACAATATTTAAACAAATAAGGATCTTCCCAAAGAGAATTATGTACCTCACTTAGAAATTTATTTCTATCAGATCAAGTATAATTAGGGAGAATAGTACCAGTAGCTAGATAATTAGCTATATCTGCATACCACGATAATTTTGTTACAGCTAAAAATTGTTCATCTAGAAAAGCTTCTCTATTCGGAGTTGGTTCTTCCTTTATTTCATAGTTTAGTCTTGACAAGTGATCAGCTAACACATTTTCTACTCATTTCTTATCTTTGATGATTAAATCAAATTCTTGTAGTCATAATATCCAACGTAGGAGAAGTGGTTTAGCATCTTGCTTAGTAAGTAGATATTTTAAAGATGCATGATCAGTAAATACAACAATTGATGATCCAACCAAATATGAATGAAATTTATCTAATGCAAATACAACAGCAAGTAACTCTTTTTCTGTAGTTGAATAGTTCATTTGTGCATCATTTAGAGTTTTGCTTGCATAGTATATAACACAAGATTTTTTCTCTTTTCTTTGCCCTAGTACATCACCTACTGCATAATCACTTGCATCACACATTATTTCAAAAGGTAACGACTAGTCAGGGGGTTGCATGATAGGTGCAGAAATAAGCATGTTTTTTAATTTATCAAAAGCTACTTGACATGCTTCATTCGATTCAAATAGTATATCATGACATAACAGATTGCATATAGGCTTGGCTATTAAACTAAAATTTTTATAAATCTTCTGTAAAATCCTGCATGACCTAAAAATGAGTGAATATCTTTTACTATTTTTGGTGAAGGCAAATTAGCTATCAGATCAATTTTTTATTTATTCACTTCAATTCCTTTTTTAGATACTATATGGCCTAGAAAAATACCTTGTGTAACCATGAAATTATATTTTTCCCAATTTAAAACAAGGTTTGTTTCTTCACATCAAATAAGTACCTTGTCTAGATTTTCTGGACATATATGAAATGAATCCCCATAAACTGAAAAATCGTCCATAAAGACTTCTACATATCGTTCTATTATATCACTGAATATACTTAACATATAGCATTGGAAGGTAGCTGGAGCATTATATAATCCAAAAGGCATTCTTTTATATACAAAAGTGCCAAAAGGACATGTAAATGTAATTTTTTCTTGATCATCTATTACAATTTTAATCTGATTATACCCAGAATTTCCATCAAGAAAACAGTAATATGCATGACCAGCTATTCTTTCTAAGACTTGATCAAGAAAAGGCAATGAAAATTGATCTTTTCTGGTGAGCGAATTTAGCTTCCGATAGTCAATACATACACGTCAGCCTGTGACTATACGCATTGGGACTAATTCATTTTCTTTATTTTGTGTTACAGTAACACCAGAATTCTTTAGAACTACTTGTGTAGGACTAACCCATTTACTATCAGATATAGGATAGCTAATGTTTGCATCTAATAGTTTAAGTACTTCATTGCGAACTACCTCTTTCAAGTGTGGATTTAATCTTCTTTGCATTTGACGAGATGGTTTAGCATTTTCTTCTAAATATATACAATGAGTACATAGAAGTGGACTTATGCCTTTTATATCAACTATTGTCCATCCAAGAACACTTTGATGATCTCTCAATACTTTTGTTAATTTTTTTTTCTTGACTTTCAGATAACTTTGATGATATGATTATAGGATGAATTTCATTTTTTTTCTAGAAAAACATATTTTAGATTGGTTGGAAGTGATTTTAAATCTGGTTTAAAGATCTTAATATTAGATTCTACAAATTTAGGTAATAGATTTTCACATTCTGATTTTTCTATATTTTCTAATTCATTCTCAGATATAGATTTTACTGTGTATAAATATTTTTCCAGAAAAACTATTTCAAAAAACTTTTGAGTTAATGTCTCAACACAATTTATTTCATGCACTTCATCTTCTTCTCTAGGTTGTTTAACACTATTAAAAACATTCAGTTCCAAGGTCATATTTCTAAATGAAAGTTTCATGATTTCATTTCTATAATTAATCAAAGCATTTGATGTAGCTAGGAATGGTCGACCTAGAATAACTGGGAGATATGCAGATGCATGAAAAATTGGTTAAGCATCTATAACGATAAAATCTGCTGGAAAGTAGAATTGATCAACTTGTATGATAACATCTTCCACAATTCCTCATAGAGTTTTTATTGATCGGTCTTCTAATTGAAGTGTGACATTAGTAGGTTTTAGCTCACTTAATCCTAATTGTGTATAAACTGAATATGACATTAAATTACAACTAGATCTAAGATCTAGCAGAGCTTCTTTAATTTGAAAATTTCCAATGATGCATGAGACTGTTGGACTTCCTAGATATTTGTACTTAAGAAGAGTATTATGTTATATTATAGTACTAACTTGTTCAGTTAGGAATGTTTTCTTTGGTACATTTGTTCTTCTTTTTATTGTGCAAAGATCTTTTAAAAACTTAGCCTAAGCTGGAACTCGTTTAATAGCATCTAGCAAAGAAATATTAATTTTAACTTGTTTGAACAGTTCAAAAATTTTAGATTGATCATTTTCAGATGTAAGTTTCTTGATTCTTTGAGGAAAATGTAACAAAATAGGACATGGTTGATCTTTTTCATTTTTTATTTCTGGTTGTTTTTCAATTGACGGTTCAAGTTCAAGTGGTTCATTAACAGGAATTGACACAGAATTAGCTTGACTTTGCGACGGTTTTGGCTAAGATGAAAATTTTCTCTTTTCTGGCATACTAAAAGACTAAGTCAACTTAGGTAGATGACTCTTAATATCTTCAATACTCTGAGAAGTTTGATTTTTAAAATCATTCAGAGCTTGATTTGTTGAAGTGTTAAAATTCATTTGAATTTGAATAAATTGATTCGTAGTATCTTCCAGAGTTCTTCTTTGTGGGAGTTGATATGGTTGGTATTGTTGTTGATTCTGTGGTTATGGTGGACCTTGTTTTTTATTTGTAGGTTGTGTACTTCTCCAACTAAAATTTGGATGATCTCATCATCCTGAGTTGTAAGTTTCAGAATATGGATTCAGATAAGGCTTATTATTATAAGTTGGAACAACATTAGATTGTTCAATTAACACTTCTTTGAATGCAGGTATAGTTGGACACTCTGCTGCAGGATGTCCTGACAATTCACAAATTTCACATATCTGATCAATAGTAGATATAACAGATACTTATTTTATTTTTTTCATCTCTAAGGCTTCCAGTTTTCAAGATAAACTTCTCATTTTAGCTCTTAAATCATCATCTTCTTTTAACACATATTTTCCTCTTTCGGATGCAGATGACTTTGTTTCCACTATATTTGAAGAAGTTTCGTCCCACATTTGAGAACTCTCAGAAATAGTATCAAAAAATTGAAATGCTTCTTCAGGATTTTTACTCATGAATTTCCCCTGCGCCATCATTTCAACAAATTGTCACATAGCAGGTGGAAGAGCATCATAGAAAAAACTAACTAAGGTCCAATTTTCAAATAAATGATGTGGACAAGCTTGGAGAAGATCTTTAAATCTTTCTCAACATTGATAAAAAATTTCACCTTCTTTTACAGAAAAATTCATTATTTGACGTCTTAATGTATTGGTACGATGTAAAGGAAATTTTTTTTAAAGAACTCAGCTTGTAAAGCTTGCCAATTTGTGATTGAATTAGCTCTTAAAGAACTACGTCATTCTTTTGCTTTATCTTTTAAAGAAAAAGGAAATAGTTTTAGTCTAACCATTTTAGAATTATCTTGCAATGTTCCACAAACTTCTTTAAATTCTTTTATATGAACATAAGGGTTTTCAGTTTCTAGACCATGGAACTGTGGTAATAATTGTATTGTTCCTGGCTTAATATTAAGATTTGGAGCATCTGTTGGAAAAGCAAAACATGACGGGACACTAGTTTTTTTGTAGGGTGTAGATATTCTCTTAATGGTCAAATATTTTGAACTACTTATTATTCTCTAGGTTGTTCTTCCCTAGGTACGTTTCTAGTCATTCTTAATTCAAATGATTCTAGTGTAGATGAAGATGAAGGAGATGACTGATTTATAGATCCTACGGATGAATGAACAGACATAAACTACTTAAAAATAAAACACATTTTATATACATATAATACAAATAAACAACTTTTGTATTTTATTTAATTTCAAATTACCCTAACTCCCCGGCAACGGTGCCAAAAACTTGATTAGCACTTTTTCGTGATCGGATTAATATTATACACCCAAGTATAAGTGGTCAAATTGTAGTTTTCTTGGTTTTAAGTCCAAGTATTAATCCCATGAAGAGTGTGTGTAATTAGGAAATAAAATAAAAATAGTAAAGTTGTTTTATCTTAAATAGGACAGCATGTGATAGCTTGTGATGTGAGTTTAGATTGATAACTAATTTAATTAAAAAGTTATGTTGCAGATAGATTTATACAATAATAAAAAGTATCATTCAGTTCAAAAATCTTATATGCGTTATATTAGTTAAATACTGGAAATGCTACCTTACGGCAATCAACTTCCATGTTATTGGAAAGTCAACTGGTAGGTCTGATTTATATAAATCGTCACACAACAACTTCTTAGATTAGTTGGTGGTATCCAAGACAATTGATTAATCCAAGCAAACCAAAAGAACAAGTCATTCATGAGGAATACTTGAATTATTCATTTGTCTTCATAATAATAAGTGCATACATAATAAACTATAACACAGACACTTCTTAGGTTAACTGGTGGTATCCATGACAATTGATTAATCCAAGCAAACTAGAAGAACAAGTCATTCATGAGGAATACTTGAATTATTCAGTTGACTCTATCTGTGATACATATACCAGTTAAACATCCTCAACGTTCTGGTGGAGGATAAACCATACTGATAGGAATGTCGTGGTTGTTAGACTAGCAATACTATCATTTATACAAGTTAAATGATATGAGTATTCTAGAAGAACAAGTCATTTATGAGGATTACTTAGGTCATTAGTCTGATAGTTATATATATAGTAATTAAATAACCCTGATAATCTAGAAGGACAAGCCATTCATGAGGATCATTTGGGTTTTGTACCATGCATCAGTTAACATCCTCAGCGTTCCAATGGAGGATAAACCATACCGATAGGAATGCTGTAGTTGTTTAACCGGCAGTTTGATGATGCACTGATGACATAATCCTAGGCACAGCACCGAAATTATGTACGTCACTATATCATGCATGAAGCATATATTAGATAGATACATAAATATATAAAATATCAGCATTCCCAGAATTTAACCAGTATTATACATATGCGTACCTCTCACTAGAGGATATAAGTAACTACTCATGCCCCATTGCTACAGACAAGCAAGGAGTGCGAGCAGTTTTCATTACAACTAAAATTAAAATATAAATCCTAAAACGTCTTTCACAAGGAACAACTGGAACACAATCACCTTTATTATTAGTTATGACAAAAAGGTGACGGTCATTCAACTATCCGAATAGAAAAATACGACAAAAATGTAAAAGTATAGAGTTTTGGACTGAAGTGTATAACGGACCGGATCAAGTTACAAATTTTTCTTTCTCTTTCTCTTTTTCTTTTTCTCTTTTCTCTTCTCTCTTTCTCTTTTTCTCTCTTGGATTTCTCTCTGAACTCCCTTGGATCCGGCCTCTGAAAATGGAAATGAAGGTCCCTTTTTATAGGCATTAGGAAAACATGAGGTGGAGAGATAAATGTGAGCTGCCTTTGGGGGACCGTCCAGACAGCACTCCACCATCTGGACAGTTGGAGCTTGTTGGATTTATACACTTCCATCAGTGCAAGTCCAAAAAAATGTATCAGTGTGAGAAACCGATGGTGCGACACCAAAACTTCGCTACCTAACAAAGACACATGATTTTGTTGCATACTAAAATGTCATCGGATGCATAACATTAATGGCTGGTTTATTACACATTGGCATTGCATTGTGTTGTGGGAGCCGGTGAGGGTTCGGGTTAAAGTGCATGAGTGAATCTCATCTCATTTCATGGCATGGTATGGTAAAAATCCAACATTGACTTGCATATTCTTTTTTGGGATGGTTGTTGCTTGTTGAATGTTGAATGTGACATTTCATATGCATCTAGGTTGGGAAGTAGTCTCTTTAGGAGTTACCCTATTGAGCGTGACTCACTCTTTATGGGCACAATATTTCATGTGCAGGGTACAAGCCTGTTAAAGGCTCTCACTTGGGGCCTCAAGGATGAAGAAAAGCCGACTTTTGGCTTTTAATTCGCATTTTGTAAAGCTATTGTGAAAAATTATGCTTTTGTAAAACATTCACTAAGTTAGTTTTTGGGCATATAATGTATGTAAAAGAATTGTAATTCAATTCGTGTGGACTATTTTTAATGTAACATTGCATGTTATTATATGAGTATGGATAAATGGACCTAATGTGGTCAATGTTTACTGATAAATGGACTCGGTGTGGTCAATATTGTATATTAGACCTCGGATGGGTCATGTGATTGTATGATTGCACAGGTTATATTTTTGGGTAGAGCTCCCCATACAAAGGAGACTCTGCCCGAATTTCTTTAAATGTTGGATCTTGGTAAATGGAGCGTAATGGCGTGATATCGAATTATTGGATATCCATGAGTATTTCGCAAGTTGATGGGTGATCAACAGGTTGGCAAAAGACCCCCAATTTTTAGGGCGTCATAGCTGGGTATCAGAGCTTAGATATACGATTTACCTAGGGCTTGATGGGCATGGGTCTAGACCATTGCATTCATTGTGCATTTCATGTTATGTGCTTTAATCTGCTACATGTTATGTGTTATGTGAAGATTATGCATGGTTAAAAGTATATGGAAAAGAGACACCAAGGGGTTAGAGAACATAACCTTAGGGGTTGGAAAGAGAATAAATGGGATGGTTCAGGGTGTAAATGTCTACTAGTGAAACAATGAGAGAAATCTCAAATGTTCAACTTTCATCCCTACTTTGGGATACTAAGTAAATGCTTTGTTGCTCATTGACATGTGTGTAGAAGGCAAATAGAGGAAGAGGGCGCGGTCGAGGCGGTGGGCAGAACAATAACCAACCACCACTGGCCTCTGATCCACAAGCCTTTATGGAGCTTATTGGTACTATGACAGCTACCATTGTACAAGCTAGCGCCAATGTGGGTCAAGGAGGCTCCAGCAACCTCCAAAGGTTTAAAGCACACAAACCTCTGACTTTTTTGGGAGGAGCAGATCCGATGGGGGCCCACCTTGGTTCCAGCAAGTTAACAAAATCTTGGAGGCTATAGAGATCACCTCCAATGCCATTAAGATAAGGCTAGTTGCATTCCAGCTGGAAGGAGAAGCTCATTGATGGTGGGATTGGGCAAAGGCCTCAAAGAACTTGGAGGTGACGACATGGGGAGAGTTTTGTGAGCTCTTCATGGGCAAATATTTCCCGGTGGCTGTCCGACAAGCTAAAGCTCGAGAGTTCTTAGACTTGAGGCAAGGTACAATGACAGTGATGGAGCACATAGCTAAGTTCATCGAGTTAGCCCATTTTGCCGACAACTATGTGGGCACTGACTTGGCCAAAGAGAGGAGGTTTGAGGATGGGTTAAAGTTGTCCATCTTGGGTAAAATTGTGGGTCATCGCCTACAAGACTTGGACTCAATGGTCGAGACAGTTGTGGTCATTGAGAGAGAGGTGAATAACGCATGGAGCATCTGAGAAATTGGTGCTAAGGACAAGAAGAAGGAGGGCCAATCATTTTCTTCTAGTTCGGGGAAGAAGCAGAGGACTTCTACTCTATGGGGACAGGGCTGTGGCTACCAAGGCGAAGGCCAAGGTCAGTCCTCCCAAGGCGGGAGACACTTTAGGGCTTCTAGCCAGGCAAGCTCACGAACCTGTTTTCATTGCAACCAATTGGGTCACATGAAGCAGGATTGTCCTCAGAGGCAGGGATCCTAGGGTTATGGGACATCTCAGGCCTAGTCATCAGTGGGACAGCCACAGACATACTTTGTTCCTCCCTACCCCACCACGGGCCAAGGAAGTCAGTATCAATTTCAGGGTACCACTCAGGCTCCTACCACTTTTCAAGCGAGGACTTTGCAGTCAGGCCAGAAGGGTCATGGCATGGGTCGAGGTAGGGGACAAGGCATGCAGGTCAGGACTTCAGGGACCCAAGGGCATGTCTACACCATCACACCTCAGGCTAAGCTAATGGATCAGTCAATTATTCATGGTACATTTCTACTCTCTCGTTTGTGGGCAAGGGTATTATTTGACTCTGGTGCATCTCATTCATTTATATCTGCATCATGTGTGAGAGATTTGAGCTTAGAGGTTGAGACCTTGGAAAAGCCTTTGCATGTGAGTTCTTCTTTAGGAGCTAAGGCGAATGTTGATCAGATATGTCGGGGTTGTGTTAGAGATCTCAGAGATTCTAATCATTGTAGACCTTAGGGTCATAGACATGTCAGAGTTTGATGTCATCCTTGGGATGGACTGGTTGTTGGCACACTGAGTCGTTATTTGATTGTGATCGTAAGAGGGTCACTATCTACACATCAGAGGGTGTTTGTTTCAAGTTTTAGGGGAAAAGCATGATGTTTTACCCCAAGCTGTGTATGACTCTCGATGGCATGGGTAGTTGATGGGTTGGCTAGTGAGCCATACCTTGGAGGACGAGGCAAGACAGGTGTTGGGTCTACCTTAGGTGGTTTGTGAGTATGAGGACGTTTTTTTAGATGAACTACAATAATTACCTCCACATAGGGATATAGACTTCAATATTGAGTAGGAGGCCAATACATCTCCTATTTCTATGACTCCGTATAAAGTGGCGTTAGTTGAGTTACAAGAAATCAAGGTTCAATTGTAAGAATTATTGGACAAGGGCTTTATTAGACCGAGCGCTTCACCTTATAGCACTCCGATATTATTTGGCAAGAAGAAAGATAAGACTCTTCGACTATGTATAGATTATTGACAGTTGAATCAGGTTACTATCAAAAATAGGTACCCTTTGTCAAGGATTGATAATTTGTTTGATCAGCTGAGAGGGGCGCAGATCTACTCCAGGATAGATCTAAGCACGGGTTACCATTAGTTGAGGGTTAGGGAGGCTGATATCCCTAAGATGGCGTTCAAGACACGGTATGGGCATTTTGAGTTTACCGTCATGCCTTTTGGATTGATGAATGCCCGACGACATTCATGGATCTCATGCATAGGGTCTTTCAACTCTACTTAGATCAGTTTGTCGTGGTCTTTGTTGATGACATTATAATCTACTCCAAGTCTAAAGAGGAGCATTAGGGTCACTTGAGAGACCATCAGTTGTATGCCAAGTTCAACAAGTATGAATTTTGGCTAACCGAGGTGAAATTCCTGGGGTATGTGGTGTTGGCTTCGGGTGTATCCGTGGACCCAAAAAAGGTTGAGGCAGTTATGAGTTGGGAGAGACCAAAGTTAGTCTTCAAGATACGTAGTTTCTTGGAATTGACGGGCTATTACAAAAGGTTCATTGAGGACTTCTCCTGACCAGCTACACGTATGACGAGATTGACCCGGAAGGAGGTCAAGTTTCAATGGGATGACTCGTGTGAGAGGGAATTCCATGAGTTGAAGGGGAGGCTTACTTCAGCTCCTATTCTAATAGTTTCAGAGAAGGGATAAAGGTACACAGGGTATTGTAATGCCTCCAAGGACGAACTTGGTTGCGTCTTGATGCAGTCCAGAACAGTGGTAGCTTATGGTTCTCAGCAGTTAAAGAATCACGAGCAGAATTATCCTATGCATGGTATGAAGTTGGCAACCATTGTCTTTGCCTTGAAGGCTTGGCACCACTATTTATATGGTGAGCAGCTTAAGGTTTATTTGAGCCATAAGAGTCTGAAGTACATCTTTACAAAGCGAGACCTCAATATGAGGCAACGCAGGAGGATGGAGTATTTGGAGGACTACAACTTCACTTTCCATTACCACCCTGGTAAGGCAAATATGGTGGATGATGCACTCAATTGGAAGTTATGGGGAATCTTGGCTAGTGTGGCTTCCCGAGAGTAGCAGAAGCTCTAGACTGTGGGACAGTTCAGGCTACATTACAAGGGTCAAGCTCAAGGTGTTTTAGGAAGCTTTGGTGGCTACGTTTTCCCTACTGATCAGAGTGATTGAGTCCTAGGGGCAGGACTGAGTGAAAACGGGTACCAGTGATGAGGGCTACGTCATTCACTTAGATGGTAGTCTTCGATATAGGGGAAGGGTTATGGTTCCCCAATTAGCAGATCTGAGAGAAAAGATTCTTAAGGAGTTTCATTGCTCCCGATTTGCTGTGCACCTAGGTGGCACAATGATGTACCATGATCTTTGTCGCTAGTATTATTGGAGTGGGATGAAGTGGCACGTGGGAGACTTTGTTAGTTGATGTCTCACATGTCAACAAGTCAAGGTTGAGCACCAAAGACCAACAGGGTTGCTCTAGTCTTTGGAGGTGGCTAAGTGGAAGTGGAAGTATGACACGATGAATTTTGTGACCCACTTGCCATGGACATTGCAAAGACATGACGCAGTGTGGGTGCTAGTGGACCGGCTTACGAATTTGGCACACTTTTTGGCAGTGCGAATAACCTTTACACTAGAGGAATTCTGTAGGCTGTATATACGGGAGATAGTCTGGTTGCATGGGGTACCTGTATTTATAGTATCGGATAAGGATCCCAGGTTCACAGCTCATTTTTGTGAGAGTTTTCAGTGAGCCATGGGGACATAGTTGATGATGAGTACAACATTTTATCCCTAGATGGACGGTCAGTCAAAGAAGACCATCTAGTCTTTAAAGAATATGCTACAGGCATGTGTCTTAGATCTCAAGTGTAGCTGGGAAGAACACTTACCCTTAGTGGAGTTTGCCTATAACAATAGTTATCAGATGAGCATACATATGACACCCTATGAGGCACTTTATGGGAGGCCTTGCTATTCTCCAGTTTGTTGGATGAAAGTTGGAGAGAGACCCTCTATGGGTCCGAATTTGGTTAGAGACACTTCAGAGAAGGTGGACTTGATAAGGAAGCATCTTCTCACTACTCAGAGTCAGAAGAAGAGCTATGCCAACAGACGGCGGTGACCTCTGGGGTTTGAGGTGGGAGATCATGTCTTCTTGAAGGTGATGCCTAACAAAGGAGTGGTCAGGTTTAGCAAGTGGGGAAAGCTGTCACTGAGGTATATCATACCCTTCGAGGTACTTGAGACGGTTGGCATAGTTGCTTACTGGTTGGCATTGCCACCAAATTTATCGGGTGTTCATGCGGTGTTCCATGTCTCTATGCTCTGGAAGTATATTCCAGATTCGATACATGTGGTGGATTGGGGTGAGTTGATTGTTGATATGGACAAGACCTTTGAAGAGGGACCAATGCGTATCATGGATAGTCGAGAACAAGTTTTGCGAGGCAAGACCGTGAGGCTAGTGAAGGTGTTGTGGCAGCACCAAGGAGTGAAGGAGGCGACATGGAAGCGTGAGGACACTATACGTACCGGTTATCCTTTCTTATTCGAGGATAGAGGTACATTCTTATGGTCATTTAGTATTATATGACTATTGCATATGCATGTGGTTGTATGTGCATGTGTGTGTGTGTGAATTTCGAGGATGAAATTCTTTTAAGAGAGGAAGAATGTAAAACCCAAAAAAAAAATTATTTTTGTGAAAAAGGATAAAATGATAATTTGCCACTATAGTACGGATTGAAAACCCGTATTTATCTAGAGCTCGGATAATGAAACGGACTCCACCGTTGGATTCATTTCGCGAAATCTAGTTATCCAGACAATTTTCGTCGAATTCTGAGATAATTATTTTTTTTGTGTTTTACAAGGCGGTAGGGCCTCGGGTGACCCAAAAACGAATTTTTTAATTAAATTTTGAAACTTGAAAAATAATTTAAAGCAACTTGAAATGAAATATTTTGAGCTTGAACTGGAGAAAAATTTAATCGTTTCGGGGCGAAAACGGACTTGAGAAAGGAGGGCATGTGGCGCGACATGGACCAAGTGTTAAAGGGTATAAATAGGAACAAAAATCTGAGTTTTTGGACAGAATTCTCTGTTATATTCCAGTGTGTAAACGTGTGAGGAAGACTAGAGGGAAAGGAGAGAAAAAAAGTGAGATTTCAAAGCTTCTTGCTACGATCTATGCCTCTTCGTCGCTCGAATCAACTCTAGCCAAGAATCAAAGTTGATCTCCTTGATGAGAGCTACGTTTATGTACCAAAAAGAGAGAATTTCACCAAATTTTTTGAGATAGAATTTTGGAGAAATCAAGGTTTGAGCTTGGGGGTGTATTCTTGGAGCTTACCAACGTTCTTTTACACTTCCAGAGGTAGTGTTTTCATCCTAACTAGGTTTATTTCCAACCTAGGATGAATTTACAAAATTGTTGGGCTATTTTGTGTATTTTAACACTTGCCTATTGTATTTGGTTTAATAGAAATGGATAGACTCAATTCTAGTGTGAAATGGTAATTAGAAATTGCTAGTTTGTGATTTCTTGGAAGTTTTGAAAATTGGGTTTGTGAAAATCACTTAATCTGATTTTTTTTGAGTTATGTGATAAATCTGTGTATTTTATGTGATTACATGATTTGGTGCCTTGAAGGTGTTTGATAAAATGCCTATGTGAAATAAAGTGTGTTAATTGCATGAGATTATGTGATAACATGCTTAGATGATATGGTAAAGTGAAATCATATGCTTATGATATGAATTACAATTGGAAATGCAAACGTTGAGATGTGCTTATGATATATTGACGTTGGGGTGAATTATGAAAATTAATTGCTTAGGATGTAATTATCCATGGCATGTGTTGAAATGTGGTAGAAATAACTCATATGGCATTAATTACATATGGATATGATATTAATGTTGCAATTGCTCATTACATTGAATATGCATGGAGGCATCACATTCATGGGCATGAGAGGCATGAGTGTGGGTGTGTGTGCTTGTTGTTAGGTCAAACACCATTCTTGGTGGTTGACAAGTGGACTCAGTATAGTTGGACCAAGGTTCAATAGAGTCTCATGGGTTGCATGAAAAACTAGTGTCGGGTATAGCAAGAAGGACTAGATACTCCCTCAAGCAGGGCTAGATACTCCCTCGGATGCAAGACCCAATTACTAGTTTATACACTTCCGTCAGTGCAAGTCCAACAAAGTGTGTATGTGTGCAGAACCGGCGATGCGACACCAAAACTCCACTATCCAACAAAGGCATGATTTTGTTTCATACAAAAATGTCATCGGATGCATAACATCAATGGCATGTTTATTACATATTGGCATTGCATTGTGTTGTGGGAGCCGGTGAGGGTTCGAGTTAAAGTACATGAGTCTCATCTCATTTCATGGCATAGCATGGTAGAATTCCAACATTGACTTGCATATTCTTGTTTGGGATGGTTGTTGGTTGTTGAATGTTGCATGTGATATTTCATATGCATCTAGGTTGGGAAGTAGCCTCTTTAGGAGTTACCCTATTGAGCGTGGCTCACCCTTTATGGGCACAACATTTAAGGTGCATGGTACACACCGATGGAAGGCTCTCACTTGGGGCCTCAAGGATAAAGAAAAGCCAACTTGTGGCTTGTAATTCACGTTTTGTAAAACTAGTTTGAAAAACTATGCTTTTGTAAAACATTCGTTAAGTTAGTTTTTGGGCATCTAATGTATGTAAAAGAATTGTAATTGAATTCGTACGGACTATTTTTAGTGTAACATTGCATGTTGTTATATGAGTATAGATAAATGGACACGGTGTTGCCAATGTTTACTCATAAATGGACTCGATGTGGTCAATATTGTATATTGGACCTTAGATGGGTCATGTGATTGTATGATTACACAGGTTGTGTTTTTGGGTAGGGCTCCCCATACAAAGGAGACTCTGCTCATATTTATTTAAATTGTGGATCTTGGTAAATGAGGCATAACGGCGTGATATCGAGTTACACAGTATCCACGAGTATTCCACGGGTTTATGGTGATCAACGGGTTGACAAAGGACACCTGATTTTTGGGGCGTCACTTTTTTAGTTGTGCAGTTTGTACATTTGCATGTGGGGATGTGATAACCAAAATAGAGTAGTTAGACTTGACCAAGGACCAAACATGAAGATAAATGAAGATCTTCCCAAACGTGCTAGGGATAATTTTGGGGATGATGGTGCTAAAAATCCAAGGGACAGGGGCGTGCAAAACCCTAGAGTACAAAACCCCTGAGTGCAAATTCCCCTTCCAAGAAATGAAGGAAATCATCTCCCGATTGATCCCCAGTGAGATCAATAAGAAGTTATCTCCAACCCACACAAAGCACCACCCCATCATGTATACTCTTACCTATGCAAGCACATGGTTTGCTTGTCAAACCTGACATGTTACAACTACTTCCTCAATTTCATGGCATGGAATGAGAAAATCCTTACTTACATATTAAGGAATTTGAGGCACTAGTTGGGACATTCATCTCAAATCATGCAATGGAAGCCATGGCATGCTTGAACTTATTCCTGTTCTCTAACAAAGATAAAGAAAAAACTTGGTTTAATTCCATGAAACCATGTTCGATAAGTTCTTGGGCCCAAATGCTAGCTGAATTTCTAAACAAATTTTTCCCAGTGCCTAAGACAACTGCTTTGAAAAAACAAATTCAACACTTTTATAGAAAGTCAAATGAGTAGTTTTATTAATTTTGGGAGATATAAGGATTTATTGCACTTCATTCCATATCATGGATTTTGAACCATGGCAACTAGTTAGTTTCTTCTATGAAGGAATTGTGCCAGGCCATCGATAAAGTTCATTGACATGATCTGCAATGAAGAATTCCTGAACAAGAACCTTGATGAAGTTCTAAAGTACTTTGATACTTTGACAAAGAATGCCCAATCTTGGGATATCACTAATTTTTTCAATGTACTAAGGTCATCTACGGGCACTCAACCAAGTAGGGGTGGGCTATATAACTTGCATGACTAATTGGACTTGTTTGCTAAAATTGCAAAGTTGTCCCACAAGGTAGAAAGCTTAGAGGTCAATAGGATGCATGAAGTGTCAAATGTGAATAAGGCAGAAAGAATTTTTCCTAATTTGTGAAAGTGTTGAGCACTCCATCTCGATGTGTCCAAAACATTTCGGCACGTAAAGAAGTGTATCATGAGCAAGTGCATGTATTCAATCAAACAAGAAATTCATATTCTCTACATTATAACACATACAATCCAGAGTGGAGGTCCCACCCGAACTTTAGTTGGAAGAATGACAATCCTACACCTCATGCATCCATTTCATTGCCACCTCCTATCCCACCAAGCAAAACATTATGGTCATCGCCGTCTTCTAGCTCGCAATATCAAAGGTCCAACCCACAAGAGTTTTCTCAAAACCTACCTCAACAAGGTTTTGGCTAACAAGGAAAATCCAATCCACCCATGTATCAACCTCCTCCTAGGAAGAATTTGGAGGACATTATGCATCAATTCATCCAAAGTTAAACTAGGACTAATAACCAAATCACCGTAGTTTTTAATTACATCCGAGAATAGATTACCAAGTTGATCAATGCCATGGAGTCATTTTAACAAGAAAAAGGGAAATTTCCTACACAACCTCAAGAGAACCCCAAGGGTCAACATGTGATCGAGTCATCTGATGCCACTAAAGAAAATTTTGTGCAACTCAAGGCTGTCACCACTCTTTGAAGTGGAAAGGAAATTGAAAAAACCATTTTACCTAAGGTCTCACCAAAGGGCCCTTTGAAAAATGAAAAAGAGACCAAGGGTGACTCCGAAGAGAATAAACAACTAGAGAAGCCTAAGGTTATTGATTTGACTATCAATGATTGTCTTATCCTTGCCCCTTATCCTCAACAGTTGAGGGCACTTGCTAAGAGTGCTAATTATTCTGATATTCTTGAGATGTTTAAGCAGGTGTAGATCAATATTCCACTCCTTGATGCAGTCAAGCAAATCCCCTCTTGTACAAAGATATTGAAGGACTTATACACCATCAAGAGAAAGTTGAATGTGCATAAGAAAGCATTCCTTACTGAGCAAGTGAGCTCCATCTTGAGGACAAACACCCCACCCAAGTTCAAGGATCCTAGCTTCCCTACCATTTCCATCACCCTTGGAAATTGTTGTTGTAAAATCCGGGTAAATTTAAACTTTTTATGAAAAAAGGGCAAAATGGTAATTTATCATTACAGTACAGGTTGTAAACCTAAAATTTTCTAGAACTCAGATGACGCAATGGACATCATCGTTGGACTCGTCTTGTGAAATCTAGTTATCCCGTCAAATTTCGTCGAATTCTGAGATAGTCAAATTTTTCATGTTTTACAAGGCAGTCAAGTTTCGAGAAATCAAAAAACGAGACTTTTAATAAAAAAATTTAAAAAATTGAAAAATAATTTAAGACAAGATAAAATAAAAATATTTTGAACTTGAAGTGGGGTGAAATTTAATCATTTCGAGATGAAAACAGACTCAGGAAATATAGGGTCGTGTGGCGCATTGTGAGCCAAGTATTCTAAGGGTATAAATAGGGAGAAAATCTGATTTCTTCCCCCATTTGCTCAATTGTTACCTAATAGAAAAGAAGAGAGGGAAACTCAAGTTCTCTCTACCTTCTCTCTATGATCTATGACCCTACGGTGCTCAAATCAACACGGGCCAAGAAAAAAAGTCGATCTCCTCGACAAGGGCTACGCGGCTGTACCAAAAAGTGCGGGTTTTACCAAAGATCAAGGAACAGGATTTTTGGAAGCTAGGGATTCTAGCTCATTTTGGGGTCCTTAGAGATTCTTAACGGCTTTTTACCCTTCAAGAGGTAGGGTTCCTTCCTACTTTGGTTTATTTACAACCTAGGGTGGTTATATGAAATGGGTATGTTGATAGAAACTTATATCATTTACCTATGTTGTGAAAATTGATGAAATGGGTATGAAAATGGGTATAGAATGGTTTCAAATAAATTCCTAAAATGGAATTGATATGTGGTAATTACTTGTGTAATTCCATGGAAATTTGTGTTACGTGGGCATGTTATGTGTTTTTATTATGCCTTGTGAATAGAGTGTGTTATTGACATATAATATGTAATAACATGCTTGTGATATATGATTGGATATAAAAATGTTGATTTATGCTTATAGATACATCAACATTGTGATGGAATTGGTAATTATATGCTTTGGATATAAATTATCATGGAATATGTTTAAACGTGGTTAATCTTGCTCATGTGGCATTCTTTACATGTGGGCATGACATTGATTAAGCAATGGTGCACTACATTGCATTTGCATGGGAGAAACGCATCCATAGCCATGAGTGTGGGTGTGTGTGTGTGTGCATGGTCGATATCAAACACCAATTAGGTGGATGATGGTGGGCTCAGGATAGTTGGATCAAAAATTTGACTGAGTTGCACGGTGTTATGGATAAAGAATTGGGTCGGGGTTAGTAAGAAGGGTTAGACTATCCCTCGTGTGAGAGACTCGGTGATTGAAGACGCACTTCGTTACTATAAGAGCCCATAAAGTGTGTTAGTGTACGCGGAACCGTTGGTGGAAGTCCATAAATTTCATGTCGGTTGGGTGTCGTTGGTGTAAGTCCATAAATACCCACCCCAGAAAGACCCGAAGAATTTTAATTAGTCATTGGGTGTGTAGCGCCAATGGCGGGGCTTGGAAAGCAGGTTTTTGTACTCATGACATACATGGGGGGAAAGGAGCTAGGGAGGGCTCGGGTTGAGTTGCATGAGTGAATCTCATCTTATTTCAAGGTATGAATTGCTAAAATTTCAACATTGAATAATATAGTCTTGGTTGGGATGTTGTTGGTGGTAAAGTGTTGCATGAATATTCATATGCACTTAGGTTGGGGAATAGCCTAGGTAGAAAATACTCGACTGGGTGTGGCTCACCCTATACGAGAAAATATTTCAGGCACGGGACATACATCGGTGGAAGGCCCTCACATGGGACCCCAAGCCGAAACGTGGCTATATTTTGAGTTTTGTAAAATAAATTTTTAATTATATGTAAATATATCGATTTGATTGTAATAGAATTTTTATAGACCATGTATTGCATGAAAAACTTCAAAATACATGTGTTGGATGGAAATAATATGCTTAGGAATGAGTTGGAAATGAAAAATAGGTGAAATAGACAAAATTGGGCAAAGAGTACCGGTACTGAGTACTGGTACCACAATGCCTAGTGGGTTAACTGTACCGGTACAGATGTTGATACTACCGGTACTGTCTTGTCCAGAAGGCTGAGCACCGGTGCTGATTTTCCATAAGGCTTATAGTACTGGTACTATGAGAATGTATCGGTATCGTGAGAGTGTACCAGTACACAGTACCAGAACTCTTTCCAAAATTTTGAAAATTTTAAAATTTATTTGCCAAGTTTTTGGGCTATGATTTCTTGGGTTCCAAGGATGTAAATGGACTATCATGGAGTATGAGTTTTGGTACTTTGCTCCACAGTTGGATCAAATGATAAAACGAACACGAGTTTTATGTGTGGATTCAAATCCAGGTAAAGGGGATGTTATTAACATGGAGTCGAGTTGTGCGACTGTCACGGGTATTTCCGCGGGTTGACGGATGGTCAACGGTTAATAAATGACCTCTAGTTTTAGGGGCGTCACAGTTACTTGGAACAAGCATTGCAAAACTTGGGAGTGAGTGTCAAACTTTTACCATTCTCGGATGGGACAATGGACCTCACCGTTGGATCCGCATCGCGAAACCTAGCTGCCCTGTCAATTTTTTTTGAATTTTAAGATAGTCGAGTTTTTCACATTTTTTCGAGGCGAAGGGCGTCCAGTGACCCCCAAAAACGAAATTTTAATAAAAATTTTGAAAGTTGAAAAAATATTTTAAATAAAGTTCTTATAAAATATTTTGAGCTTAAACTGGTACAAAATAAATTGTTTCGAGGCAAAAACGGACCCGAATCAGTGAGGGACACGTGGCGCGACTCGGGCCAAGTATTGGAAAGTATAAATAGGGGCTAAATCAGATATTTTGCTGAAGGATCTCTGCATTTCAGCTGGTTCCAACGTGTGAGAGCAAGAGGGAGAGAAAAAGGGAGAAAACAAATCCTCCTTCGCCGATTCTCGGAGTTCCGTCGCTTGGATCAACTCGGACAAAGAGCCAAAGTTCATCTCCTCGATGAGGGCTACGTGTACATACTAAAAAGAGTGGATTTCACCGAAGATCCAAGAGGAGACTTTGGGGAAAATCAAAGCTTTGAGGTTGATTTGGTGTTATAGAAGTTCTTACACTTCTATTGTGGTAGGGTTCCCTCCTACCTTGGTTTTATTCTTACCTTAAGTGGGCTTTTAGTGGCTGAAATTGGTTTATATGTGGGCTGTCCAAGGGCTGTCCAAATGGACTGTTTTGGTGCTGAAATTGGGGCTGTTTTGTGCACTAATTAAGGGCTGTTTTGTGCACTAATTAAGGGCTGTTTTGTGCACTAATTAGGGGTTGTTTTGTGCACTAATTAGGGACTGTTAAGGGGCTGAATTTGGGCTGTTTAAGGGGCTGTTAAAGGGCTGAATTATGGACTTTTTTTAGGCCATGTTATGGACTGAAATTGTGACTATTTTTGCAGACTGTTTTTAGGCTATTTTGTGGGCTATATAGGGGCTGTTATATGGTGGTTTGTATGGGCTATTTTGTGGTTTAGATAAGTGCCGTTACGTGGGCTATTTACATGGGTCGTTATGTGTTATATTGTGCCTTAATGATTAGGTGTGTTATTAGCCTAAAAGTTGTGATATCACTTGCCTATGATTATGAAAGTGAAATTATGGACTTATGACATGATTTATGATTGGAAATGCAATTGTTGCTATATGCATGTTATGATATATTGAATTTGTGACAAATATGGTATCTATATGCTTAGAACATAACTTATCATGATATGTTGAGATTGTTCATATGTCATTCATAGCATATTGAACATTGTATCATTGTGCATAGAGGCATCACATTCATGGGCATAAGTCATGACTGTGGGTGTGTGAGATGCATGGTTGATCAAACACCTTGTTTGGTGGTTGGTATGTGGGTTCGAAAAAAAGTGGATCGAAGATCCCCTTAGAGTCGTATGGTTGCATGGAAGAAAACTTGTGTCGGGTATAGTAAGTAGGGCTAGACTCTCCCTCGGGTGCAAGACCCGGCGACTTGGTTATACACTCCTCTATGGTGAAATTCCCGAAAAGTGTAGTATGGTATACAGAACCAGCGGTATAAAATCCAAAATCCGTTGCCCAACAAAACACAAGATTTTGATTTATAAGAAAATACTCATTTAATGAGTACCATCCAATAATGATCTAATTTATAAAATGCATGATTTTTTATTCAAAGCGATCATTGGATGTATTTCCGTCGAAGACAGGTCATTACACATCGGCATTGCATTGTGTTGTGGAAGTCAGTGAGGACTTGGGTTTAAGTGCATGAGTGAGTATCATCTTATTTCATGGCATGACATGGTTGCATTTCAACATTGAATACATATTCTTGTATGAATGGTTGTTAAATGTTAAATGTTGCTTATACACATTGCATATGCATTTAAGGTGGGGAGTAGCCCTAGTAGGAGTTTTTCTCTACTGGGCGTTGGCTCACCCTATACGGAAAACATTTCAGGTACGGGTCATACGCTGAGGGACGGCACTTACTCGGGCACTTAAGGAGGAAGAAAAGCCGACTTGTGGCTTTCAATCCATTTCTTTTGTAAAATTAGACTTGTAATTAAATTTTGGCATGTAATGTGTAAAGGAATTGTGATAGAATCTATATCGACTGTTTTA
This sequence comes from Ilex paraguariensis, assembly GCA_963454935.2. Classification (NCBI taxonomy): domain Eukaryota; kingdom Viridiplantae; phylum Streptophyta; class Magnoliopsida; order Aquifoliales; family Aquifoliaceae; genus Ilex; species Ilex paraguariensis. Next base: position 138,413 of record CAUOFW020009169.1, on the reverse strand, counting down.
ATATAATCTTGCATGTTTGTGTGAATATGGATAATTGGACCCGATGTGGTCATTGTTGAATATAGGACCTCGGATGGGTCTTGTTATTATATAATGCACAAGTTGTGTTTTGAGTAGAGTTCTCCTTACAAAGGAGACTCTGCCCAAATTTTTAATAAAGGATGGACCCCGGTAAATGGGGCATAACATTGAGATATCGAGTTACTCGGTATCCATGGGCATTCCGTGGGTTGATGAGTAATCAACGGACCCCCAAATTTTGAGGTGTCACACAAAGGAGACTTAATCCAATTATGGAGGATGTGGTTAGAGATAAAGTGTTCAAGCTATTTGATGTAGGAATCATCTTTACAATTGATGACAGTAAGTGGGTCAATCCCACACAAGTAGTACCCAAAACGTTGAGAGTAACTGAGGTAGCCAATGAGGAAAATGAATTGATCCCAACTCGGGTGATCACCAGTTGAAGGGTTTGCATAAACTACCGGAAGCTTAACGCACTCACTATGATCATTTCTCGTTACCATTCCTTGAACAAGTGTTGGAAAGGGTAGTAGGACATATATTTTAGTGCTTCCTAGATGGCTACTCCGGCTATAACCAAATATAAATCACCCTAGAAGACCAAGAAAAGACTACATGCACTTGCCCCATTGAAACATATTCCTATCTTTGAATGTCATTTTGGCTATATAATGCCCTAAAGACTTTTCACATGTGTATGATACGGATCTTCAAAGGATGCTTGGGAAACTTGGAGAAAGTATTGGAGAGGTGTGAGGATAAGAACTTGGTCCTTAACTGGGAGAAGTACCACTTTATGGTGACTCAAGGGATTGTATTGGGTCACATTGTGTCTGCAAAGGGAATAGAGGTGAACAAGTCCAAAGTTGTAGCAATTTTCAATTTGCCTACTCCCAAGATAGTCAAAGACATTAGGTCGTTTCTTGGTCATGCAGTTTTTTATCATCATTTCATTAAAGATTTTAGTGTAGTGACAAAACCCTTGAAACCTTTGTTGGCAACCTCCAATCATGCAACCACCCAATTGAGAACTCTCATTTGAGCTCACATGTGACGAGAGTGATTACAGGGTCAGTGTAGTGCTAGGTTAGAGGCAAGACATGAAACCTCATGTCATATACTACTCTAACAAAACCTTAAACGAAGCTCAAATGAACTACACTACTACTAAAAAAGAGTTGCTAGCCATAGTGTTTGCCTTGAATAAATTCAGGTCGTACATCATTGGTTCGCCTATAATAGTCATTACTAATCACTTTGCTTTAAAATATTTATTGTCTAAGCATGATGCCAAACTGAGACTCATTAGGAGAATCCTCCTCCTTCAAGAATTCCATTTGATCATCAAATACAAGAAAGGAGTCGAGAATGTGGTGGCGGACCATTTATCACGGCTTGTTGTCCAAGACACCGACGAGCACATCCCTATCCCTAACTTTCCTAGGCGACCATTTATTTTTTATTCATTCAGTTTGTCCATGGTATGCTGAAATTTGTAATTTGTTTACCATAGGAAAAATGCCCCCCCCCCCCCCACTTGAGCTAAGAGGATAAGAGAAAATTTATGGCAGAGGTGAAGTACTTTTACTTCAAAAATCCATACATGTTCAAGTATTGCTCTGACCAAGTCATGAGGAGATCCGAAGCATGTGGTGGGCACTTCTCTTCCAAGAAAAATTCAGCAAAGATCTTACAAAGCGGTTTTTATTGGCCTATATTATTTAAATATTATGTTTCATATTGTAAACAATGTGATAGGTGTCAGAGGCTAGGAAGTGTGAGCCGTAGGAACATGATGCCCCTTAACCCATATTTGTCATAGAAATCTTTGATTATTGAGGTATCGATGCCATAGGTCCCTTCCCAGTGTCTTATGTCTACGTTTACATACTCTTGGTAGTTGATTATGTGTCTAAATGGGTAGAGGCAATCCCAACTAAGAGCAATGACCACCAGGTTGTGGTCAAGTTCTTAAAATAAAATATTCTGTCCAAGTTTGAGATGCCCCAAGCTTTGATAAGTGATGGTGGTTTATATTTCTATAATAGGTCATTTGCTTCATTGATGCATAAGTATGGCATAACATGTAAGGTGTCCACCGCATATCACCCACAGTCCAATGGCTAAGCCAAGTTGGCCAATAGGAAGATAAATAATATACTCGAGAAGATAGTTAACCCTATCTGAAAGGATTGGTCCCTCAGATTGACTGATGCCTTATGGGCATACCGCACTGCTTATAAGACCATTCTTGGTATATCTCCATATAGTTTAGTCTATGGCAAGGCCTATCACTTGCCAATGGATATGGATGACAAAGCATATTAGGCCATAAAGACTTTGAATTTCAATCTAGCCCTAGTTGTGTGTCATAGGAAGTTGGAGATCAATGAGTTGAAGGAGATTTGTAAGTATGCATACGAGAGCTCTAGAATTCACAAAGAAATGGCTAAAATTTTTCATGACAAATCCATTGTAAGGAAAATATTCGAGCCTGGCCAAAAAGTGCTCTTGTATATTTCCCGCCTCTCTATTTTTGAAGGGAAATTTTGACCCCAATAGGATAACCCCTACATTGTCAAGGTGGCCTACCCACATGGATACGTGAGCATAGAAAACCCGGAGGATGGTAATACATTCAAAGTCAATGGCCAAAGACTTAAATCATTCTTTGAGGGTTTTGAACTCAAGGAAGTTGAGGAGGAATTGGTTGATCCGGTATACCTAGATCTTGTTGAGGAATAGTTTTTTAGTAAACGTTAGTTTACAATTTTTTCCTTATTACTTTATTTTACTAGTTAAATTGTTCACTTACCTTGTATTTTACATAGTGTATTCTTTTGTTTTTACATCTAGTGGAGTTTTTTTGTAAAAGGCTCAGTGTGAGGTGTTTTCTTACCCTTCTCATTTTTAAATTTACCTCATCACATTGCATATCTTTTATGTTGCATTGAAGACAATGCTTAGTTCAAGTTGCGGGTGAGATGCACCGTTTGCATGTTACACCATTTTGTTGATAAATTGATGAAATTTTAAATTTTTTTTTGAAAAAATATCTGATATTGAATTATATTTTTCCTCTTAACTGTTGTGGGACTTGTGTTTGCCTAACCTAGAATTTCAACTTTTAACATATGGGTGCACTATAGAAGTTTATCCTATACTTAAGTATCACGTACACATCTTCATTCAAACTCAACCAAAAGTGCACCATGAAAGTGTCATTTTTGAAATTTACTGAAGGAGATTCACATCTTATAGAGCTTGACATAAAAAGGTGGAGATGAATGAAAGTACCCTTGTGAGCTATTGTGTCATTCCTTGTTCGAGGGTTAACTTACATGCACTCGAAAGAAAAAAAATCAAATTCAATTATGTTCAATAATCCCATTATTCTTGTTTTGGTTAGTGTGCAAAATGATAGTTAATTGACTTGATCTAAAATTCATAGTAGTACTTTTCCATGTATCTCTGAGAAGTGATTTTAGGCCTTCTTTGATCAACCTTGAGCCTTAGCCTTTCCGTCAAAAATATTGTCCCCAGTCACCGTGATTGAGCTGCAAATGAAAATAAAATCTCCTTTCCTTAACCACATTTTTGACCAAGACATGTTTGATATGTTTATCCTACCTTAGTTACCCAGAGATGAACAATGCTTATATTGAAAAAGGGAAGATGTGATAGCGGGAAATGAAACAAACAGATCATGTATGCACGAATTGAAAAAAAAAAAAAGAAGGAAAAAGTAAAAAGAAAAGAAAAAAAGAGTGTTGAAAAAGTGAAAGAAAAATGGAATTGAAATGAAGGTGAATAGAAAAAAAAAAGAGAAAAGAAAAAAAAATTATGCACCAAAAATGTGAATTTGATTATAATGTCATATTCCCAGGATAATTCACTTTTGAACTCCTTTTCCTTTCGTTTCTTTTAGCCCTAACCCCAAGGCAGCGTTATAACCGGAATAAGCCTTTTTGGACCTTGAGGATACATGGAAAAAGTATGTTCAAAAGGAAAAGAGAAGTCAATTACACTATTTTAAATTGCCCTAACATTCCATTCATGAGATTATGTCAAGGTCATTTCAATTTGTGAATGTGCACTTCAATTTTGGATTATATGTGAGCTTTATTTCATTTTTGAAAACAAGATTTTGCCTCACGTATAAACATTAAGAGAAAGTCACTATAACCATGAAGTGATTCACTCTGAAAGGAAACTCTTGGTGAGAATTGCATCAGAGCTGAAGTTGGATAGCTAAAATGGACGTGGAGGTTTTTGGGTAAATTGCATGCTAATTTCATGCACACACGAGTCTTAAAGGGGGATGTGTAAGTGAGTACTTTTGAATAACATTTAAGTCTATGATGTGACTCATGAGTAACTAGTTCAGGTGAATGAAAACAAAATTTGTTCAAGACACCCTAGGGTTGCTTAGGATGATGAAGTATGTTTCAAATGTTGGATGTGAAAAAAAAAGGTAATTGAATAAAAGTGAAGTTTGTAGGCAGCTTCAATGTAAACCTTCACAGGATAAACTCATCCGCTAGGGATCACCTAGTGGTTTAAAAATGTAGTGAGTAGGATAGGAAGGAATTGTGAATACCATAGATCTTATTTTGAGCTTTATTTGATGGTGTTCATTTTTTCAAACTTAGAATTCCGTTACATATGTTTTGAAGTCATCAAGAATTAAATTGAATTGCAATTTCATAAATGAATTCGGGCAAAGCAGACAATTTTGGTATAGTAAACTGTGTTTTTGAGTAGTTAAGTTAGCAAGTAGGTTGTTAGAGTTGGATTATAGTCAAATAAGTTACATAAAGTGGATAGGAGTGAAAAGGGGCATAGAGAATTTCTTGGCAAAATTATGGGGAAGTACCAGTACCCAACCAAATAGGTATAGGTACCTATGAGGCAGAACACTCGGGTATCAGTACCTTATTAATGAGGTACCGGTACCTCGTACCTTGATTTGTTAAAAATGAGGGTTTTTTCAAAAATTCCAAGAGTTTTTTTTCTAATATTCTCAATATAATACCCCTCCTTCTCACATGGAAAAGATAGAAACCTTTTCCTAAGCCTTGTGCTCCAAGTAATACCCGATTAAGCTCTAATTATGCAATAATGGCTTCTAGGAAGATGGTGTCCCTCTCTCACTCCTCTATTTACTTTCATGAGTTCTCTCTCTGCGCTTGGTTCTTTTTGGTGGCCATGATTTATCTAGCTATTTCAAAGATGGCCAAGACCTAGTCAATCAGGGATACCTTGTTTCGCACCCCAGGTTCCTCGTCTTCCAAAAGGTCTGATAAAGGAAAGAAGCAAAAGGAGGAGGATGAGGAAGATAAGAAGAAGAAGAAGTGGAAGAGAACTGAGCCTAAACCTGATGAATATGATGCCCCCTCCCTTCTGAAGAAGGAATGGCCTAAAAATCCCGAAGAGATAGGCGAGCACTGTTTGAAGGTTTTGGCTTGGCTCATGGTTGCCAAAGGCTTTGGATACAGATAACGAAGACTCTATGTCTGAGGTCACTTGGTCTTGTACCGAAAGGCATGAGTACACTAGCACAAGTATCTACCATCCCATTACCTTCTCTGACTCCAATGATGAGGCTGGCCATTGATGTTAGTTGTTTGGATTAGGGGTTTAAATCGAGTCTTGTAGTGTCGTCGAGGCCCAGTAGAAGAATCTTTAGGAGAACATAACATTTTGTGTTCTTTGTACTGAACAACAATGTTTATGAATGAAAGAACAAAATTTTTTGTCTAACTTTGCCCTGAACTCATTGGCTAAATTGCAATTTGATTTGAGTATTTTGAATTAGTCTATGTAATGATTAACATGAATGGAAGTTTCACTGTCGCTTTATTATTATCTTTTTGAATAAGATTTGCTAGAGACTAGCAAAACTTAAGTTAGGGGAAATCTTTTTGAATAAGATTTGCTAGGGACTAGCAAAACTCAAGTTGGGCGATGTGATGAGTACGTAATATTGCATATGTAATGGCCTCATTACATTCATTTTTGCTTGTTTTTGCAATGAATTATTGGGAGTTAGTTTAAATTTTAGATTAATGGAGAAATGTATGATTACAGGTGATCAAATTGTAAATACATGGTTTTAATCACTTTGCAATTTTTTGGGGAAATGGGCAAGAAAGGAACACGACAAAGAAGGGCTCAAGAGTGTGGAATGCATAAAAGTCAAAGAAAGCAGAGAAGTACTGGTACCTCATCACTTAGTACTAGTACCTGAGCCCACTGAATGATTGGTATCGGTACCTGGGACTTTATCTGAGCCTTTTCGAAATTGAAGAAATGCAGGAGATACTGGGACTTTCATCACTTGGCACTGGTACTTGAGCCCACTGCTAGTGGGGTACTGGTACCTTATCACTTAGTACCATTACCTAAAGCCCAAAATTTTCAAATTACTTCTCCACTTAGGATGTCTAATCCATGCTTTGACTTTGCCAACACTACGCCATGATTCCCTAACCACTACAATTAGCCTATAGGCATGAAGGAGTGGATGGATAATGATGAGATAATAGGAGAAGGACAGTGGTTGGAAAAGGCTAGGAAGCTATACCTTGGCTAACGTTGGAAGGATTTTTGGACAATCTCTCTCCAAGTAACCTTTTCTTAGCACACTTTAGAGAAAGAAGGGGATGGATGAAATATTGATTAATATTCACCATTACATTCAGCTTTAGAGGGAGAAGCTACAAGGAAGAACAAGATAGTTTTAGAGAGAGAAAGTTTGGATTTTTTTATTTCATCCTTGTAAGTTTCTAATGCTTGTAGTCTTCATTTCTAAACTGATATAACTTCCATTTCCAAGTATGAATGTATTTTATTACAGTTTCACCACAATAATTATTTTTGGGGAGCTCCAGTTTTCAATATTTGAGCTTTTAAGCTTTAAGTTCTATGTTCTTGGTGTTTGATCAAAGCTTCAAGTTTGTTTATCTTTTTCTTGGTTAGTTTAAGTTACGATTTATTTTCTTTACAATTTTTTTCATGTTGCTTACCATTTTAATTGCATCTATGGCCAACTAGAACATTAGTTGGCAAAATCCAAGGAAGGATTTCCATCTTGGTATGGAAAAATCAATCCTCACACACATTGCCTTGTAGTGTAGTGAGTTGAATTTGACTAGGTAGATTGCAATGCATAAATTTGTACACATTTGGTGTGTTGTATACTTGTCATGGGGCATGCTTATTGCCCCTTCAAACTTGTACGAATCAATCTTCCTACAAATCAATTTGACATGAATACACACATTTGGTAACTCTTGATTTCTAATTCCTATCTTCCGATTGAACCACAACACATTTGAGTTCAATTGAGTTATAAGTGAGATTGATTAACCAAACCCGATGGAAAGAATTCTAAGGATTAGCCAACCCTTTTCATTGATAGATTTTCAACCCCAAATCTCACGATTCACCAACATTTTCAAAGAACAAATTTTTATTTTTATTTTAAAATTCACTTTTGAAACACTTGGTCTTGACCATCCCTCGGGAAATGACCTCAAACTTTTTTTAAGTTAATACTCCACATTTAAGCCTTCCTGTGCTTGGGGAAAAACTTTTGCATCGCCATAATTTGAGGGTACACCACTATTGGCACTTACATACATTCCAACATACCCCTCAAACAACACCCACTCTCGAGGTAGAAAAGTTAATAAACAAAAGATAAGCACTGATCATGCTGCTTTGAAGTATTTGCTGTCTAAGCAGGATGCGAAGCAAGGATTATTAGGTGCATCCTCCTCCTTTAGGCCATTTGATTATTAAAGACAAGTAAGGAGTTGGTCATTTCTCACATCTTGTTTTGGTTAACACACATGAGCACATTCCAATACCTGACACTTTCCCTAATTAGCACTTATTTGCAGTTAATAGGATTAGTCCCTGGTTTTCTAACATAATTAATTTTCTTGTTACAGGGCAATAAACTGGTGCATTGGAGTCCTCAGGAGAAAAGAAAATTTTTGGTAGAGTTAAAGAAGGTCTATTTTGATAATCCCTACTTATTCAAGTATTTCTCTAATCAGGTAATGAGGAGATGTGTGCCACATGATGAACAATAGTAAATTATTTATTTTTTCCATTTGGAGGCTTGTGGTGGTCATTTCTCCTCCAAGAGGATTTCAGCTAAGATCTTGCAGTGTGGCTTTTATTGGCCAACTCTTTTTAGAGATTGCTACTAATTTTGTAAGAGCTATGAACGTTGCCAAAAGTTAGTGTAACTCATCGAAATATGATGCCCCTCACCCCTATCCTTGTGATAGAGGTGTTTGATTGTTAGGCATTAATTTCCTGGGTCCCTTCCCTTTTTCTTTTATGGGTTATTCATTATGTGTCTAAATGGGTAGAGGGTATCCAAACTAGGACTAATGACCACAATGTTGTGATTAAATTTTTTAAAGAACACATGTTGTCTAAATTTTGGATACCTAGGGTAATTATTAGTCATGGCGGTTTACCTTATTGTAACAACCCATTTGTTACCCTTATGCATAGATATGGCATTACACATAAATTCTGTACTGCTTACCATCTACAACCCAATGGCCAAGTCAAGTTAGCCAACAGACAGATTAAGCATATCTTAGAAAAAGTGGTTAACCCTAACCGAAAGGATTGGTCGCTTTGATTGATTGATGCTTTGTGGGTATATCGTACGACATACGAGAAAATTTTAAGTATGTCTCCCTATCGATTGGTCTATGGCAATGCATGTCACTTGCAAGTTGAGAGGGAGCATGAAGCTTATTGGGCCATCAAGACCCTTTAATTTCAATTTAGGTATGGCTGGTAGTTAGAGAAAATTGGAATTGAATGAGTTAGAGGAAATTCATAGAGATGCGTATGAGAATACCCGTATTTATATGGAAAGGACCAAGTTTTTTCATGATCAGTTGATTTTGAGAAATAATTTTGAGCCGAGACAAATGGTACTCTTATACAACTCTCAACTTCACCTCTGTCTCAGAAAACTCTGCTCTTGTTGGGCCGGTCCTTTTGTGCAGTGTGGTCTACCCCCATGGTGTAGTAGAGATTGAAAACCCCAAGAATGGTCATTCATTTAAGGTCAATGGCCAACGAATGAAACCATTCCTAGAGGGTTTATCAACAGAGGAGACTGTAAAGGAGCTTGTTGATTCTGTATATCAAGACCATTCATTTGTATACTGAATAACCCTTGTTTTGTACATTAATTCAGTTTTATAACTTCTTCTTTTCTTCTTAGATAGTTGTGTTATTTCTTTCATGCTAATTTTGCTTTTGTTATTTTGTAGTTAATTGTGTCTAGGAGCTACGCTCAGGTGTTCTTTTTACCTTATCTTTTATTTGCTCATTGCATTATCTTTGTTGCATTAAGGGCAATGTAGATTTTAAGTTGGGGGTGAGGCTTACACCATGATCTGATCCTATCCTATTCTTATTTTTTAAGTATTTAGTGAAAAAAATTGAAAATTTTGAAAAAATATGTCTATTTGAATTATACTTGTTATTTCTTAAGAGCTGTAGATTCTAGGCCATCTTTGAATTCTATTTAAGCCTTAGACCTATTCTTTGTAACACCCCAAAATCCGGGGGTCCTTTCTCAACCTGTTAATAACCCATCAACCATACCCGTGAATGTGGCATAACCAGCAACACGTCATCATATCCCCTTCACCGGGAGTGTAACCTAGACAGAATTTGGGTAGAGTCTCCCTCGTACTTGAGCACTTCTAAACGCTTAACTTATGCATATATCAACCACTTGACCATCCCAAGGTCCATCTCCATCAATTAGGACTTAATTTTTGACCAATTACATCATCCTGACAAGAGGCCTCAAGATCTGATGGCTTGACAGAGTTATATTTAAATTTTAAAAATTTTTGGATGAGGTATCGGTACCTAAGCCTTTTGTTTGCCAGGACGTCCCATTTGTCAAGTACATGTACTTAATCACTTAAGTACCAGTACCTATATGTCATGGTACCGGTACTTGAGCCCACTGTCAATCAAGGTACTAGTACTTGAAGCCTAGGTACCGGTACCTGAGCCCACTAGAATCCAGGTACTGGCACCCGTAAGTCTAGGTAACGATACCTAGGCCATTCAACAATGTGGTACTAGTACTTAATCACTTAGGTACTGATACCTGGGCCCAGATTTTCCCAATTCTTTTCAATCTTTGACCTTTAACCGAATAATCTCTTCCCAAACACATTATACATTTATTAACACAATTTATAGTCCATAAGAGTTTATTACACAACTCTTTATACAATATTACAAATCCAAAAGAATTTACACCGTTGTTTTACAAAAGGTAATTTAAAAGCCACATTTCGGCTTCTTCTTAACAAGGTCCCATGTGAGGGCTGTTCACCAGCGCTTATCCCGTACATGAAATGTTGGTCCCATAAAGGGTGAGCCACGTTCAATAAGGTATCTCCAAAATAGGCTACTCCCCAACCTAGATGGTCATGAAACGTTCACATGCACTTCAGCAATCAATCAAACATCCATTCAAGAATATGCCACTCATAAATGGATTTCCACGATGTCATGCCATTTCATAAGGTGATACTCACACATGCTATGCAACCCGAGCCCTCCACTAGCTCTCATAATACATGCAATGTTATGCGTATGCATCAGGGCATTCTAAGTTCCCACCATTGATGTTGAACATCCAAGGACCATTTTTACAAAATCCTGGGTCTTTCTTGGGGTGTGTTTTAATGGTCTTCCACTAAAGGGTACACAACCAACATGGCATCTATAGACTTCCACTAATGGCTCCGCATATGCCAACACACTTTATGGACTCAATACCAACAGAGTGTGTATGCAAAATTACTGGGTTTTGCACCCGATGAAGAATCTAACCCTTCTTGCTAAACCCCAACCCTTGTTGTCAATGCAACCTGTGCAACTTAGTCAAACCTAAATCCAACTTTCTTAAGCCCACGTATCAATCCACAAAGGATGGTGTTTGATCCAAACCATGCACACACACCCACACTCATGTCAAATCCCCACAAATGTGATGCTAACCATGCATATGCAAATGTAATGAACAATTGCATTTCATATCACTATGCAATCAAGTTTTCAATTGTAATTACAACATCATGTTCAACATGTCATAAGCACAATATAAAAAATTCAATGTCTATCAACATTTCCAAATTTCATCAATTCTTAATTATAGCATAAGCATATAATCACAATTCACAACATCACCAAAGTATATTATAACATCTTCAATGCAATTGACACACTTAATCAACATAGGCATTTTGTCCAACACCATCAAGGCGTAAATGTAAACACATAGCATGCTTCCTCATCTCATATCTCAAGAAATTACAAACAATCAATTTCAACAAATCCCAATCATGCAAAATTGGTTCTGCATGTTTCGATACCTATTTTTCATACTCTAGTTACACTAGGAGTATATTAAACAAGAGAATTCATCTCTAATCATGCTACCTATTTCATATACAACCCTAAGTTGAAAATTAACCTAGTTAGCAAAGGAACCCTACATCTTGAAGTGTAATGCACGTAGTAAAAACTCCAAGAAACCCAACTCAAGCCTCAAGGCTTTGATCCCATAACCCCGTTCTTGAGACATTGGTGAAAATTGTGATCTTTAGTACATAGCCATAGCAATTGTCGTGTAGAACAAATTTAATTATTGGCCAGTAAACATCTGAAGGACGGATCGCTCTAGATCTCAAGGAGAAGCTTGGAGAACCCTTGATTTTCTCCCTCTTTTTTCTCTCCCTTTCTCTCTTTTCTAGAAAACCTAGCAACAAATAGGGGAAAATATGATTTTCTCCTTTTTATACTCTCCGATGCTGGACTCTCATTAAGCCACATGTCACGTATTTTTCTGATCCAATTTTGTCCCGAATTAATTAAATCTCATCTTATTTTATTTTCAATATATTTTATTTGAACTAAATTTAAATTATTTCTTGTGTTTCACAATTAAAACCCGATCACGTTTATTTTAGTCGTGCAACATCTGATCACATTGTAAAACGCGAAGAATCCAGCTGTCTCAGAATTTAACGAAAACTGAATGGGTAACTTGATTTCGCGAGATGAATCCAATAGTGAGGTCCATTTTATCATCCATGTTTTAGAAAAACTTAGGTTTTCAACCAATACCATAATGGTTAATTACCATTTTTCCCTTTTACATTAAAATTTAAATTTTCTCGGGTTTTATATTTAAAAGAAACTTCATCCCAGAAATTTACACACATGCACATATAACTACACTGATATTCAACAAGTCATAATACTTTATGACTACAAGAAAGTACCTCCATCCTCGAACAAGAATGGATAGCTGACACGTATAGTAGCTCCTCCACACCACGGTGCTTCCACAGCACCTTCACCAGCCTCACAATCTTGCCTCACAAAACCTATTCCTGACTATCCATTATACTCACCGGTCCCTCCTCAAAGGTCCCATCCGCATCAAGAACTTGCTCATCCCAATCCACCACATGTGTAGGATCTGGAGTGTACTTCTAGAGCATAGAGACATGGAACACCGCGTGAACAACTAATAGATTTGGTGGTAACACCAACTGGTAAGCACTGTGTCAACCCTCCTGAGTACCTATAAGGGCCTGATATACCTCAGTGACAATTTTACCCATTTCCTGAACCTGACCACTCCCCTCTTAGGCATTGCCTTCAAGAAGACGTGATCTCCAACCTTGAACTCCAGAGGTCTCCGCCACCTGTTGGCATAGCTCATTTGTCGACTTTGAGTTGTAAGAAGATGCTTTTATATCAAGTCCACCTTTTTCAAGATGTCTCTAATCAAATCTAGACCCATGGAGGGTCCCTCTCCAACCTCTGTCCAACAAACTAGAGAATAGCATGGCCTCCCACAGAGTGTTTTTGCTTGTATGCTCACCTGATAGCTATTGTTGTAGGTGAACTCCACTAAGGGTAGGTGCTCTTCCCAACTACCCTTGAGATTAAAAACGCATGTCCTCTAAAGTTTGGATGATCCTCTCTAACTGATCATCCATCTGGGGATAAAAAGTTGTACCCATCATCAACTATGTTCCTATGGCCCATTAGAAGCTCTCCCAAAAGTTGGACGTGAACTAGGGATCCCAATTTGATACAATAGATACAGGTACCCCATGTAACTGGACTATCTCCTATATGCGCAACTTGCAAAATTCCTCCAATAAGAAGGTCATCCATATAGCCAAGAAGTGTGGTGACTTCATAAGTCAATCCACTATCACCTACACCCCTTTGTGCCTATGCAAAGTCCATAGTACATGGGTCATAAAATCCATAGTGACGTGTTTTCACTTTCACTCAACCACTTCTAAAGGCTGGAATAGCCTTACTGGTCTCTGGTGTTCAACCTTGACCTAATAACATGTGAGACCTCTACTAATAAAGTCTCCAACGTTCCTCTTCATCTTGCTCCAGTAGTACTGAGACAAAGAACATGGTACATTTTCATGCCACCTAGATACACAATAAAACGGGAGCAATAGAACTCCCTAAGGATCTCTTCTTTTAGATCTACAGACTGGGAAACCATAACTCTTCCCCGAAATTGAAGACTACCATTTACATGAATGGCCCAGCCCTCATCACCCATAACTAACTATACCAGGTCCCTGATAGACAATATTTCTATGTCATGTGTATAGGACTTGATCACCTTGCTCAATAGGGAAAGCATGGCCATTAGACTCCCCAAAGTGCTATAAGGCTGATCCTTATAGTGTAGCCCGAACAGTCCCACAGTTTTGAGCTTCTGCCACTCTTGGGAAGCTATACCAGTCAAGGCTCCCCTTGACTTTGGGTTGAGTGCATCAGCCACCACATTTGTCTTACAATTATGGTAATGCAAAGTGAAGTCCTAGTCCTCCATACACCTACATTGCCTCATGTTGAGGTTGATTCACACTTTTTCATGATCTGATATTTATATTATACATGCAAGTATAAGTTATTGAATTGTAGTTTTCTCGGTTTTAAGTCCAAGTATCGATCCCACGAAAAGTTTGGATAATTAGGAAATAAGACAAAAATAGTTAAGTTGTTAATTCAAATAGGATAGCATGTGATGTGAGCTTAGATTGATAACTAGTATAATTAAATGGTTGGTTATAGATAAAGTGAATAGAAGACAAAAGTATATAAAAAGTATCATTCAGTTTAAGGATCTCATATGCATTATATTGGGTGAATACTGGAAATACTACTTTACAGCAATTAACTTCCATGTTACTGGCAAGTCAACCGGTAGGTCTGATGTGTATAAACCATCACACAACAATTTCTTAGGTTAGCTGGTGGTATTCACGACAGTTGATTAATCCAAGTGAACCAGAAGGACAAGTCATAATAGTAAGTGCGTACATAATAAAACATAACACATCAACTTTTTAGGTTAACTGGTGGTATTAGTTATAACATAGCAACTTCTTAGGTTAGCTGGTTATAGATGTGTCATTTAACTAATTCAAGTGAACCAGAAGGACAAGTCATTCATGAAGAATACTTGAATTATTCAATAGATCATATGTGATATATATAGCAATTAAACATCCTTAGAGTTCTGGTGGAGGACTAGCCATACCGATAGGAATACCATAAATATTTGATTGGAAATATTATCATGTATACCAATTAAACAATCTTAGTAACCCAGAAGGACAAGCCATTCATGAGGATCACTTAGGTCATTAATCTGATAGTTATATACAGTAGTTAAACAACCCTGATAATCTAGAAGGACAAGCCATTCATGAGGATCATTTAGGTTTTGTACCATGCATCAGTAGAACATCCTCAGTATTCCGATGGGAACACCGCAGATATTTAACCAACAAGTTGATGATGACTAATGACATAATTCCAAGCACATCACCGAAATTACGTACATCACTGTATCATGCATAAAGCGTATATGTACATATATAGATAAATATATGAATAAAACATCAGCATTTCTAGTAGTTAACCAATATTGAACATATGTTCACCTCTCACTAGAGGATATAAGTAACTACTCACTCCCCATTACTATAGACAAGTAAGGATGCAGGTAGTTTTCATTACAACTGAAATTAAAATACAGACTCTAAAACTTCTTTCACAAGGAACAACTGAAACACAATCACCTTTTTTATCAGTTAAGACAAAAGAGTGGCAGTAATTCAACTATCCGAATAGAAAGATACAACAGAAACGTAAAAATATAGAGTTTCAACTAAAGTGTATGACAGACCGGATTTGTATCTGACTTCTTCTTTCTCTCTTCCTTTTTCTCTTTCTCTTTTCTTCTTTTTCTCTTTGAACTCTCTCTGGATTCCCTTAAGTCCGGTCGCCTCAATGATGAAGGCTTGCATGCCTATTTATAGAAGAAAGGAAGCAAGAGGTGGAGGATCATCATCAGCTGCCACTTAGGGTAGTCCGGACTGTCCCTCCACTGTCTAGACGGTGGCATCTTGCTGGAGCTTAATCTTTTTGGATGCTGACTCTTGTTTTGTTGAAATTACACCATAGCCTTTTGTTATTTCAAGCTTTTATACATTGCTTCTTGCATTTTCTGGTAATTCAGCATCAATACCTAAAAATTTTAAACATAACACATATAAAACTCTAATTTCCACACAAACCCTAATTGACTCTAATTAATAGTTTTTGATTATTTTTTATTATTAATTTAACTTATTTAACTATTCTGATTTATATACTAATTAGGGTTAATCACACTCCCCAACTTAAACTTTACTAGTCTCTAGTAAATTATAAAAACTATTAACAAAATGAAAATATAAATAAAGGTAAAATCATTTTCATAGATTTTTTCACGATTGCATTTAGCAGATGCAATAAGTCTTTAAACCCCCAGGTGATCCTTAGTGGACGAGTTTTGTCACATGAAGGTTTTTTAGTGAAGCTACCTACAAACTTCAGTAATTAGGACTTCATAATATATATTTTTCACAAGTAAAAATTAAATCAATATTTCTTCTGTCTTGCCAAAATACTTCCTTTTCTGATCACTATAAGAGTAACATATGTTAGTTGTAACATTATCTATATATTTTTATAAACACTTTTTTGTGTGTGTAGTGATTTCTTTATTTTCGAAAATCACTAAGAAAATATTACCATCATTCATGGTAGTCTTAATGTCAGTCCTTTTCTAGAATACATTCAACAAAAAGAATACACCTATTATAGTGACTATTCTCACAAGCTACATGTGATTGGAATACAGTCAACAAAGTGAATAATTTTACATTTAGTTAATTAAAAGAGTGGTTATTCGAATAAACTTGGAATTTGACATAATTTCATGAAAGAATATTAACACTATATTAAACATATATTATTTACATTTTCTTTTTTAGAATTGATAGGATTAATACAATTATATGATTTCTGAAATCAAAAAGGACTTTATTGGGGTAGTAATGTGGCCATGGGTTTGAGGTTTATGAAACAACATTAGTGAAATTCAAGTGCTATCTTTAATATTATGGCACACGTCATTCTAGTTCTCATATGACTTTGCATGTTCATCCTTTCATTTTTTCCATTTTTTACTTTCTTGGCTTTTTTCTTTCTTTTGAAATTTCTTTTGTACCGTGATCATCCTTTTGCCTTTTCTTGTCCTTTTCTACCTTTTTCTTCTTTTTTCTGCTTTTCTGTATTCTGCTACTTTAAAAGAGGGTGTAAGAAAATTAGATAGCTAGGGTAGGCTTAATATATTCTGCTTTATGTATTTGTTTGGTCTACTCCAAGCAAATTCTGGGTTACCCGTTACTTCTCTCCCTATAACACTCATATCAGGTAATTTAGTGTAGGGATATTGTGGGTTCTCTAGTCTAGGCATGGGTTGAAAGAAATCGGCTATAGTAGCCGGTGTAAATTGAAAAACTATACCCCGTACAAATGCAAGCAATTGCCTTTCTCCAATTATCTGAGCATTACTATAAAATTCATGAACTAAGCAGTCATAAGCAGGAACATCTAATCTAACATAATGTAACCATCCTCTTGTATTAAGAATTTGTCTGATTCCTATGTTTTCAAAATCCTCGTCAATAACTGGCCTTTCAAAAATAATAGCTTTAATCAAAAAACTAGCATCATACCAGGCCTGCTGCTCAAAATTTTCAAACATCACCTCATTAAAGATATTCCCTACTCCAGGTTGTTGTGGAGGTGCTTGAGATTGCTCAAGTTGATCTCTTTGTGCCCGACTTGATGATCCTCTTGTTTGTCGTCTCAAATCCATTTTTTCTTTATTTCTCGCAAGATCGATTTCATACTAAGGATTTGGAAAAACTCATATATTTCTTGGGTATTGAGGTGGCTCAATCTAAATAGGGTATTTTTTCATCCCAGAGAAAATATGTACTTGACATGCTAGAGAAAGTAGGTTTGTTGGGTGGCAGACCGATTGATGTTCCTATGGATCCAAATCATAAACTATTGATGGATGATGGTGCACTGTTTGAGAATCTAGGCGGTATCGCAGATTGGTTGGGAAGCTCAATTATCTCATTATTACTCGACTAGATATTTTCTATGCAGTCAGTTTATGGCGTGTCCTAGAGTACCACAATGGGAGGTAGGTGCTCGTATTCTAAGATATCTTAAACATGCTCCTAGACTTGAACTGTTATATCAAGCTAATGGACATCTTAGAATAGAATGTTTCTCAGATGCTGATTGGGCTAGCTCTCCTTCTGATCGGAGATCAACCACTGGTTATTGTACTTTCTTAGGAGGTAACGTTGTCTCATAGAAAAATAAGAAACAATCCAGGATAGTAAGATCCAGTGCTGAGACTGAGTATAGGCAAGGGTGCATACAACAAGTGAGTTGACTTGGCTACTACACTTCCTCTAGGAAATTGAATTTCCAATTCAACCTCCTTTACAGTTATTCTGTGACAACCAGGCAGCTATCCATGTTTCTGTCAATCCAATGTTTCACAAGAGAAACAAACATATTGAGGTTGATTGTCACTTTATTCGGGACAAGATAGTAGCTGGAGAGATTACAACTCCATATATGAAATATGAAGATCAGCTTATAGATATGTTTACCAAAGCATTGAGTCATACACGTCTTACAGCAATTTGTTCCAAGTTTGGATTATATGATATATATAGTCCAACTTGAGGGGGGTGTTAAGAATATTAGGGTATTATGTGTAGTTTGTTAATAGTGTTACGGTATTATGTGTAAATACAAAAGGGTGTTTGTGTAATTCTTATTATTGTGAGTTAACTATAAATACAAGCCCTAAAAGATCTTTCACACTCAAGTGATAATCACAAAACTATCATTCTTCTAAAAGTTAGGCACTAGTGGTTCAACCTATGGTTTCATGACTATATAACTATGTGAAAATATAATTTGGCAATGCATAGAATCATTTTCAAATTGGAGTTGTATGGACACCTCATGATTAATACTGATAAACTAGAGAAAATATACTCCACATTTCATGCATAAAATATTTTATTACAACAACAATATCGACAACACATAAGACTCGTCCAGTTGGCCATCAACATTCCTAGAAGTGAATGTCGCATCCTTTAGTGGTCAAGGGCAGGGTTATGGTTATAGACATGGTTGAAATAAAAACCATCATTTTAGTAAAGGTTACCGTGGAGACCCAAAGACTTCCAAATCAAGTCAGATGTGGAAAATGCACCATACCACCAGAAGTGAAACAATGCCCTATACCACGAGAAGTGGAATAACAAGAGTAAATAAGAAAAGGAAAAGGGTTTCCCGAATAAACCCTCTAAGAAAAATGAAGATGGTTGTTACAAGTGCTAAATCAAATGGCATGTAACTTCCATACGCTGAAACATTTGGAAGATATCTATCAGAAATCCATCAAAGAAAAAGGAAAGTTTGCAAGGCTAAACGTTACCTTAAGTGGAAGATCATCCCCCAAAATGAAACACGTGGGATTAACACATTACCTTGACGGAGGATGAATAGGTTAATTCAATTTTATGCTTAGACATACACCAAATTTTAACTTAATTCTACCACAATTACCTCTTTTCAATATAATGAAATGATTAAAGTTGAGAACCACCTTTAACCAAGAACAACACTAAAATTCATGTATATTGAAGTTATGAAATTGTTGATTTTAAGATTAACTCTCAATCTCACACAGTGATCCAATCTAAGGCAAGCAACTACCAACCAAACCACAATGAGTTATATGAATTTTTAAACAATCAAATCATCAAACACATAATGTTCGTGTGCACATCAAATTGCAATTGTGTATGATAAAAATAATAAAGAACACAAGCAATTTGTTAATGAGGAACCCTACCTGGGAAAAACTATGGGGAACCACTCGGTATTCACCAAAACCTAATCCATTATTCCAAAGTTAGTTTACAAGTACTTGAGTGTTATTCCTCAACTAATACCATGGTTAGACGTTTCTTTCCATCAATAAATATCTCGACCAGATACACCCACTAATGTTATGAATAGCTTCACTTGAACTCCCCACCACAAGGTTCGTTTAGACCTGGAGCAATCCTAGAATGCACCCAAGACTCCCGACATGCACACTCTCTAATGAGTTTGGTTCACCATCCAATCTAGATCTTCTTCTCCAAGGTGTGGATTGGATTAGAGTATCAAAGTGGGTTTTACCTTGGATCTTAGGCATTTTGGGTTATTTTTCAATCACTCAAGATCATAGATAGGTATTTCTCTTAAGAGGCTTACCCAAGCATCGAAAGGCTACACTCTATTTGTAGGCTTGTAATAGGGTTAGTCTTGGGGACCAAGTAAAGCAAAATTCATGAGTGATAGCTCGAGCAGTGAGAAGGCAATCAGAGGGCAGGGGCTACTGGAATGAGATAAGAAATCAAACTACAATACAATAGCAAGGATTGCTCAAGCGACCTCAAGACCACTCGAGTCATCTCAAGACCGCTCAGGTAACTTGAGAGTGACCTAGAGGGCGTTTTCCACTGCCTACTTGTTCAGCCTTTTTGATTTTATCCCTTAGTATTCAAAGACCGCTCTAGCCATTGGCAAGCAAGTAAAGGGCAATCCCTGCTAGTTTTTAAGCTAAAAATCCAATAAAAAAATTTTCACTTGAGCACTAAAGGATGTTACTCGAGTGGGTTCTGATTAATGATTTAATAATATATTTCAAAATGCAATACAGGCTTAGAAAAAATTTTCTTTGAAGAACATCTAGGAGTCATTAACGGATCAATCACCAATTTTATTTTAACCTAACTAACCTAGGCCTAAAGTTAAACCAAGGGTGCTAAGGTCTCTATGGTTATTACCTTTGTCCTAAGCATGAAGAAGCATATAATGAGTATTTGATGTGTCATTGTAGCTTGAAATCCTCCCTTCATTTATTGTTTTTAGATCTTCGACATTGTAGTAACATGACAATAGAATAGGTTGAGATTTACTAATAGACTTCACAAAACTAGCCAATTATAAATATGATCCTAATAAAGTTGATAAAGATGAATTTTTGTGAGGGGGACGTCATACACCACCCTCATCGATTATCCATCAGATTTTACCCATCTGGATGTTTTTGAATTCTTTATGAACCTGAATGAAAATAAAATGGAAAAATAGATTAAAAATATTGTCTTGAAGCAATAATTTGTATGTATGTCTTTTAGTTTTGCCTATGAGTGCTATATATTATTTTCATAATGTAATGGTTTGAAAATATCAATGACTATGGATCTTTTCTTTTAATAAAATCATATATGTATTATTCATGTAGAGACATGGATCATAGTAATTCATTTGTTAACTCCAAGTTGAACGATGAAGTTATATGCCTAGCGAATAGTGTTGTGACATACACAATCTTTTGCGATAGAAAATTGTTATGTTTTCTAATAGGCTAAGATTTGTGAAGTCCTTATAAATCTCAACATATTTCATGGTCATGATGCTACAATGATGAAGATTTGAAAGCATAAATTGAAGGGAGAAGATCATGTGTCAAAGTTACATCAAAAGCACTACACATGCACCTTCTTGCTTAAGATAAGGTAATGACCCAAAGACCTAAGATGATTCCTTTGTTTAATAGACTTAGGAGGATTAGTGTTAAAGTGAAATCGGCAATTGATCCGAGTATGGCTCCTAGGTGTTCTTGAAAGAAAATTTTTTCTAAACATCTTCTGTACTCTAAAAACATAGATTTGAGCCATTATCGGACCCCCTTGAGCAACACCCTTTAGTATTCAAAACAACAAGTTTTTTATTAGGTTTTAGGCATAAAAAACTAGTAAGGACTACCCTATATTTGATATTTTTCACTAGAGCAGTCTCTAAAACAGTTAGGAAAAATTTGGGAAAGGCTAATAGAGGAGTTCAAATAGCCCCCTGGTTATCTAAGGATAACTCTATTCCAAGCCTATAAATTTGGATTCATTTTTTATTCTAGTGACCACCGCCCTCCAACTACAGGAGAGGTTGTTCATGTAATGCCCTAAAAACCCCTTTGGGTGACATTACATTCTAAAAACCATTCACCGCATGAGAGCATTAAGTAAATCCATCACGATGAAAGTTTCATTCATCCACCATTTATATTTTAACAAAATTTGGGCAAAGTCTCCTCTATTCGGGGAGCTCTACCCAAAACACAACCTGTGCAATTCTACTGTAATGACCACACCGGGTCCATTTAACTACCATAAGAATAGGCCAAGTTATGGCCTTTACATTCCCACAAAAGTACTATAATACACAACAGAATTTATAAAATAAAAACTAGGCTATACAATTCTCCCAAAAGATTGTCCAAGTCTATAACAAAAGAAAGGGGGGTCGCTCTAAGCATCCACCTCGGGATCCACGCTCCCTTCTATCGGAGTCTCCAAATGTGTCGGCCCCTTGACTGCTAGCTCCTCGTCAAAGGCAAAATCTGAAAGGTGGGGAAGTAGGGGGTGAGCACAAGGCTCTGTAGGAGGATCCTTCCAAACCCATTCAAGGTTTTGAAATCAAGTAAAACAGGTAGGTCACGTTTCGCCCATACATATAAATGAATTTTGAAGTAAAGTAAGGACATTTTAAAGGAGATCTCAAGCTTGTACAATAATAAGGACTTGAACGAGAATAAAACCACGTTTAATTGATAAACAATTTTCAACATAATCCACTCCACCATACACCATTTTCACAAGGTATCGCGGCATCCCATACTACCCGAAACTCTTGGAGAAATAATATTTGGTACAATGAACAAAAATTTCTATTTGGTACCACTCAAGTAGGTTGTCGCTTCTCATGAATCTACCCGACGATTCTACCTCGTTCACCCATTTCCACTAACAATCACAGACCAATTTAGGAAGGGCGTGTACCGTCTCATACGGCCTTGACGAGATCCTCCCAAGGTGTCTAGTATACTAACCCTTTTCCCGGTATCCGTGAACAATAGTGGTCACTGTCACCACAGTGATCCACTACGAGCATTAGGCAGTCATCTCACCCCCCCATTGGGATAGACTAACCTCTAACGCTCTACGGCAGTTTTCGAAGGTAATCCAAGTCCCTCACAACACCATACACAAGAGTGACATACCAACAATATACTCAACCTCATATACAAGCAAATTCCATGATGTTTCCCCAAATTTTCAGAAGCAAGATACATAATAGAACAATTTAAGAAAATATACCCATTTCGCAAATCATGTAACAAGAGACAAGTTTAAAGGAAATAAGCATGAGATCATCAATACAATCATTTTATTACCCAACACAAAGTTCTAGAATTTTCGAAATCAAGATGATGTGAAGATATAGAGAAAAATCCATATTTCCCCCAAAAACTAGAGTTTGATGGATTTCCAACCATCATTTTGTTCAAATCATGGGAATGTTTGTAAACATACCAAGGAACAAGGAACCCGTAACAAAAACATACTATTAAGAGCCAAATTCTACATGTATAATAACCCTAACATCAATGGACAAGGATGGAAGAAAACCCTACCTCAAATGTTCTTAAAAACCTAGGTTTAGTGTGAAGAAGATGAAGATTTGATCTTCTTTGAAGTATAGATCTCCTCTTGATCTTGTGTTTTATCCTTCTCTCTTCCTCTAGAGTCCTAAGAGAAGTGGGTTGAGAGTGGAATGAGAGAAATGAGAGTAAAGGCTGAAATCTGTGTTTTTAAACACAGAAATCCCGATTTTTTTTTCCTTTACTGTTCATGGGCTGCTTCGATATTACTTCGTTTTCAGGGCATAACTCTATCATATGAGCTCCGATTGAGATGATTCGAGATGCTATGAAAAGCTAAGAAAGAACTCTACAACTTTCATGTTTTGAGTTTTAAGAGATATTGACTGCATCAAGGTCTAAATTGGGCTTGAAGTTGCAGCCAGTGTACAGTTCATGTGCACTGTTCACTATTTCATCCATTTTTCCATTTTCAATCTACCAAATTCAAACTCACATCGCTACACCTATCCCCATTTTTACAACAATTATTTAATATATATCTATATGCATATATATAAAATAAAATGCAGAGTGTTACAGTTCATGATTTTGAGCCTATGAATAAAGGGATGACTTCCCACACCTAGTATAAGCCTCTTGAGAGAAAATTCAGGTTATCTAAAACCTAAAGAACTTGATTCACAACCCTAGATTCTTAAATTCAAAGACTACTATCTAGTGATTCCTATCCAACATCACACATTGGAGAAGAAGAGCAAGGTTGGTTGAGTGAAAAAGATTGCTCGAGGCTTAGAGGATCCATTGTGGTGGAGAATTCAAGTGAAACTATCCAATATATCGGTGGGTGTTTTTTATATAGAGGCTTATTAAAGGAAATGAGTGTGCAACCATGCTATTGGTGGAGGTATAAGTCTCAAGCACTTGTAAATTGACTTTAGAATAGTGGATTAGGTTTAAGTCTTGAGTATTGTTATGTGGTTCTTGAGGAGTGTGTGGTTTCATGAAAATTATGGAAGTTATCCCTTCTATGGTGGGTGTGATTAATGTGGGTTACAATCGATCGGGTATCATAGAGGGGTTAGATGAGTTCTTACCTTAAAGGGTTTAAAGGGTTCCTAAGACTCGTAGATGTTTAGAGCTAGTTACTAGTTCCAAATTTCTTGTACTGACTATAAGACAATGTTAGGAATGTTGTTTTACTTTTTTCATTGCTAGATATCATTTTGGTTTAAAGATATAATTGAATTTTTTCACTACCCTCTGTGAGAATTGGTTTGGTTTATTTATTAAATGGTTGGATGTTGCGATGCTTATTTCACGTGTTGATGGTTATGTATAGTTGCTCTCATGGTTAAATATTTGGTAAATAGTAATGTCTTCCCAAGTATATTTTTGGGTGTTACAAAGTTGGTATCAGAGCTAGGAACTAGGTCTTACACGGAAGCTATAGGGTATGGAGTACCAGTGGGGGTGTAGGAATAAGTTTAATAAATGCTAGGTTGAGAGCTTCTAGGAATGTATGTTTTATGGATTAAATGGTATAACTATTGATAATTTAGATAAAGAAACTGAATTGTACATTAGTGTGCATAATGGATGGTAGAAGAAGGCGAGGACGAGGACATGGAGGTTTTGTGAACCCACCACCAACACCTCCTCCGAATGCTATGAATGGTATCTTCCAATGCTTAAGGGAGTTGACCACTCTGGTACAATACCAGAATGGAAACAACAACCGCAATGGAGTGGCCCAGCTATTGGCCTAGGCATAGGGTATTAGGGATGTGAACCAAAGAATAGTGATTCTCTAGGAATTTTTGAGGCAACACCCACATACCTTCCAAGGAAGCTCTAATCCTATGGATGCGGATAAGTGGATTCACAGGGTAAATAAGATGTGTGACAACATGGGGATAACTGTGAATCTCTGAGTTGGGTTAGCCACTTATTTACTGCAAGAAGAGGTGGACCATTGGATAGGAGCAGTTGGCAACAACACTCAAGGAAGGGTGTTCCCTTTGACTGGACATGAGGAGGATGTTTCCAATGCAGCGGTGGAAGGTATGGTTCTCCTTTATAATTCTTGGGCACGTATTTTATTTGACCCTGATGCTACACATTTTTTAATATGCACTTTTTATGCTCTTATATTGGGGTTGGAATTTGAAAACCTAAAGACTTTCTTGAGTATTGACTTGCCTATGGGAGAACAATTGGATATAGGGTGGGTGTGTGGGGATTATGTACTTCGGATTGGAGAGCAAGAGTTGAAGGTAGATGTGGTGGCATTAGATATGAAAGGGTATAATATAATATGAAGGTAGATTTGGTAGCATTAGATATGAAGGGGTATGATATAATATTTGGGATGAAATTATTGTCTGAGTTTCATGCAGTAATGGATTACTTTCGGAAACAAATTGTATTCCAGTTATCCGGGGTAGTTTTCAACTTTACCAACGACTGAAATTCTTTCCACCCATTTTACACTACAGATGGTCGATTTCTGAAAGCTAAAGTGGGGGGTAGTGTGAACTTCCTAACTAGCTCAATGAGAAACGAGTGAGTAAAATCTCTATTTGATTCTATATTGGTGGTGTTAGACTTTCTAGATGTTTTTTTGAATGAAATACCTGAATTATCCCCATAATGAAAGATTGAGTTTACAATTGATCTCTATCCCGGGAATTGAATCCATATCCACTACTCCCTACATAATGGCACCTTTTGGAATTTAAGGAGCTAAGAAAGTAGTTGGATCAGTTGTTGGCAATTGGTTGATTCATCTTAGCACTTCATCTTGGTGAGCACCAGTCCTCTTCATGAAGAAGTAAGAAGACACGTTCAGGCTATGCATAGATTACCAGAAGTTGAATTGGGTAACGCTGAAGAATGGATATCCCTTACCATGGATTAACAATTTGTTTGATCAATTAATGGGTTCAAAGTACTGCTCCAAGATTGATCTTCATACCGCGTACCATCAAATTGAGAATAAATAAGGAGGATATTCCTAAGACTGCCTTTCACACCAAGTATGATCATTTCGAGTATACTTTGATGCCATTTGGACTGATGCACGCTCCTACAGTCTTCATGGACTTGATGTAGAGGGCATTCAGACCTTTTCCAGATTAGTTTGTCATTGTTACCATTGATGATATTTTGATCTATTCAAGGACACGGGAGGAGCATACACAACATATCCAGATAGTGTTGCAAACTCTAAGGGACCATAAACAGTATGTGAAGATGATCAAGTGTGAATTCCAGATGAGAGAGGTTAAATTCCTTGGACACGTGGTGTCGGAGTATGGAATAGTTGTTGATCCTACTAAAATTTTGGAAGGGACGAAATGGGAATGACCTTAGAATTTTACATATATTTAGATTTTCTTGGGCCTGTTATGGAAGGATTTTCTTAGTTAGCCATGTCGATGACCCGTCTCACGAAGAAAGGGGAAAAGTTTTGCAGAACAAAGATTGTGAACAAGTTTTTGGTACATTAAAGGAGAAGTTAACCACTGCATCGATACCAATTATTCGGAATAATGGTGAGGATTATAATGTGTACATCGATGCCTCTTTATGGGGTTTAGGTTGTGTGCTGATGCAAGATAGGAAAGTAATGCCTTATAGATCGAGGCAGTTGAAGATTCAAAAGCAGAATTACCCCACTCACAACTTAGAGCTTGCAGCTGTAGTATTTGCTCTCAAGTTGTGGAGGTGCTATATGTATGGATAGAAGTTTCAAGTTTACTCAAATCACAAGATCCTGAAATATATCTTAACCCAGAAAGACCTCAATCTTTGAAAAAAAATGATGGATCGAGTATTTGGAAGATTACGACTTTACTTTGAATTCTCGTTCAGGAAAGGAAAATGTGGTAAGGGATACTTTCAGCGGGAAGTCTCAAGGTGTAGTGAATTCTCTGGTAATATGTAGGTGGAAGATGGTAGAGGCGTTGAAGGATTTTAATCTATTGGTGGACCAACAAAAAGAGCGACCATGTTTATTTAATCTAGTGATTCAACCTATTATTCAGAAAAGATTATAAGTCACAACAATTGGATCAACAATTGGAGGCAATTAGAAGTTGGCTAGAGAGAGATGAGATGGTGGATAATTGGTCACTATATAATGATGAAGTGTGATTTCAGGGAAGGTTATGTGTAACGAACGATGCCCAATTAAATGAGTATGTAATGGAGGAGAGCCATCAATCTAGGTTTACCATTCACCTAGTTAGTACCAAGATGTACCGGGATATTAGACACCATTACTAGTGGAAGGGGATGAAGCGGGACATGACTAAGTTCATAGTCAAGTGTGGGTTTGTTAGTAGGTAAAGATACACCAGAGACCATGTGGAATGCTATAATCTTTACCAATTCTCGAGTGGAAGTGGGATCATATCACAATGGACTTTGTCTCGAGGGTACCACGAACAATTAAGAGACATAATGCGATTTGGGTGATTGTGGATAGACTCACCAAGACAACTCATTTCCTTCCCATAAAGACAACGGATACATTCGTGACTCTAAGTCACTTATATATCTGTGAGATAGTGAAGCTTCTTGGAGTGCCCCTATCCATTGTGTTAGACCATGACAGTAGATTTGTGGCTCTATTCTAGCAAAGTCTACAGAGATCTATGAGAATGGAATTGCACTTTAGCACTGTCTTTCATCCTCAAACGGATGGACAATCTGAGAAAGTAATTTAGATTGTGGAGGACATGTTGAAAGCGTTTGCTTTAGATTTCAAAGGGAATTGGAGTGAGCACCTACCGTTAGTGGAATTTGCTTACTACAATAGCTATCAGGCTAGCATAGGAATAGCCCCATATGAGACATTGTAAGGGAGACCATGTAGATCACCAACATGTTGGGTGGAAGCTAGGGAGAGTAGTTTATTTGGGCTAGAAATAATAAGGGAAACCACCAAGAAGGTTCAACTAATTTGAGATAGGTTGTGTATTGCTTAAAGCCAACAAAAGAGTTACACGAAAAAGAGAAAGAGGCCATTGGAGTTCAATTTAGGGGATTATATGTATTGGAAGGTGCCACCAAAGAAAGGGGTAATGCACTTTGGAAATAAGGGAAAGTTAGCTTTGAGGTATATAGGACCATTTGAAATTATTAAGGTGGTGGGAAAGGCAGCATATTAATTGAATCTTTCAGCTTAGTTGTCAGGAGTGCATAATGTGTTCTATGTGTCAATTCCCCGCAAATATGAACCAGATACATCTAATGTTATGGATTTGGAAGGGACTGAGGTTTAGGAAAAGGTAACCTACAAGGAGTAGCCGATTAAACACCTGGATACCAAAATGAAAGTGCTTCACAAGGTTATTTTATTGGTGATGGTATTGTGTCAACACCATGGAATGGAGGAAGCTACATGGGACCCAGAGTTGGAGATGCGGAATGAGTATCCACATTTGTTCTTAACTTGAGATAAATTTTGAGGATGAAACTTTCATTAAGGGGGGTGGATTATAAATCCCCATATATATATAATAATGGATATTGTGTATCTTTTGTTGAATGGGTATAAGATGATATAAGAAAAATGAAAAATATGATGTGGTTGAAGTGTTTTGTGTATTGAGTAGCGTATTGGGGTTAAAGCTTATTGAGGATAGTAAGATGTTGTCTTAGTAATTCATTCATAACTTCTTATTTCGAACTTAGATTGATCTGAATTTTTGATAGTAGAAACTAGATATTCAGAGCTACAAAAGTGTATTTCACGAAACTTTTGTGAATCGACTTCTAGATAGTTCAAAAATCTATTGGAAGCAAATGCAGCAAATTATAGGGACATTTGAATGCCAATTGGTCTTAGTACTTTGCAATCTGACAAAGAACTCTGATGGAAATCAAGCTATTGGGAGTTCAGGACATTCGAACAAAATTCACGTTTGAAGTCGGTTTGAACGCTAACTCACGTTCTAACGGCAGGGCCACTTCAGCAACAACTGGACTAGTGTAAACTATTCATATTTGGACACTATAAATATCTAAGGATGCCTCCCTTAACCCTATTTCATCAATTCTCAACCCTAGAAACCTTAGAGAGAGAGAGAAGGAGAAGAAACAAATATTCAGAGGGGTTTACACATAGGAGTCAGACCAAAGAGAAGAGTTTTTATCAAAACTTTGGATTAAATGTAGGGTTTCGTTTTCAAATCTAAAATTGAGGCAAGGAGTACTATGTATATGTTTTCAATTCCTATTTATATTCTAGATAGATTACCTTTGAAGTTTTATCCCAATTACATGAAGTGTTTCTTGATCATAAACAATTTCTATTCAAGATCATCTTTCTTTATCAAAAACCCTAGTTCTTGAATTGTGACTCACGTTACGCATGTTCTATGTTAAAGCTTGCTCGTTCTTGATTTCTTAAGTTTTAATCTTTTGTTATGAATTATGTAAATATTTTTTTAGAAGATCTCTTGCATGTTTCTTTTGGACTTATTTCTTTTGAAGGATTATGAAATTATGGTTCTTGAGGAGTGTTTGGTTTTGTGGAAATTAGGGAAGTTATCCCTTGCATGGTGGATGTGATTTACAATCTATTGGGTATCGTAGAGGAGTTAGATGAATTTTTTTACCTTGAGGGTTTTGAAAGGTTCCTGTAAAATTCGGGTAAATTTGAATTTTTGTGAAAAAATGGCAAAACAGTAATTTGTCACTTCAATGAGGGTTGAAAATCCGTATTTTTCTAGAACTTGGATGATGAAACGGACCTCACCGTTAGATTCATCTCGCAAAATCTAGTTACCCTATCAATTTTCGTCAAATTCCGAGATAGTCAAATTTTTCATGTTTTACGAGGCAATCGGGTGTTGAGTGACCTCAAAAACGACCCTGGAAATAAAATTTCAAAAATTTTAAAATAATTTAAGAGAAGTTCATATAAAAATATTTTGAACTTAAATTGGAACAAAATTTAATCATTTTGGGACGAAAACAGACTCGAAAATAGGGAATGCGTGGCGCGACATAGACCAAGCATTAAAGGGTATAAATAGGAGACAAAATCTGATTTTTCTTCACAACTCTCTACTAGGTTTTAACATTGGAAGAGAAGAGAGGGAAGAGAGGAAAAAGAGAGAAAACTTCACCTTCTCTCTACGATCTACGGAGTTTTGTTGGTCGAAATCCTTCGAGCCAAGTATTAAAGTTCTTCTATGCAATGAGAGCTATGCAACCATACCAAAAAAGATGAATTTATTTCATCAAAGATTCAAAAATGAAATCTTGGATAAATCAAAGTTAGAGCTTTGGAGGTATTTTTGGTGGCTTTTTACAACTCGTATTACGCTCTAAGATGTAGGATTTTCTCCCTAACTAGGTTTATTTCCAACCTAGGACGATTATATGAAATGGGTAGATTGTTGGATGTATTTTAACACTTGCCTATTGTAGTTGATTTAATGAAAATGGGTAAATTCAATTTTATTATGAATTGGTAATTAGAAATTGTTAGCTTGTGATTTCTTAGAAGTTTTGATAATTGGGTATGTAGAAACTACTTAATGTAATTTTTTGAGTTATTTGATGAATTTTGGCATTTTTATGTGATTACATAATTTGGTACCTTGAAGGTGTTTGATTAAATGCCTATGTGACATTAAGTGTGTTATTGCATAAATTATGTATAACATGCTTGGGAAAATAGTAGTTGAATGAAAATGTTGATATATTGACTTTGTGATGAATTATGGTAATTATATGCTTGAGATATAATTTGTCATAGAATATGTAGCTATGCGGTTAAATTGGCCCATATGACATTCATAGCATATTGGATATGATTGTTATTTTGCAATTGTGCATTACATTACATATGCACGGAGACATCGCATTTTGTGGGTGTGTGTGTGTGTGGTTGTCATCAAACACCACACTTGGTGAATGATGGGTGGGCTCGGGAAAATTGGGTCGAGGACATGATTGAGTCACATGGTTTGCATGATATTAGGTCAGGGTTAGCAAGAAGGGCTAGACTATTCCTCGAGTGAGAGACTTGGTGTTTAGGATATGCACTCCCTTGGTTTAGTGCATAAAGTGTGTCAGTGTACGCGGAACCATTGGTGGAAGTCCATGAATTCTATGTTGACTGGGGGCCCCTTGGTGTAAGTCCATAAATACCCACCCTAAGAAAGGCCTAAAGATTTTTAAAAGGTCATTGGATGTGCAACATCAATGGCAAGGGCTTGAAATACCCAGTTTTATACTGATGGCATTACATGGGTGATGGGAGCCTGTGAAGGCTCGGGTTGAGTTGTATGAGTGAGTCTTATCTCATTTCATGGCATGACATAGTAAATTCCAACATTTAGTTGCATATTCTTGATTGGAATGGTTTGTGGCTTATTGAAATTGCATGTGACATTTTCATATGCATCTAGTTTGGGGAGTAGCCTCTTTAGGAGATACCTTATTTAGCGTGACTCACCCTTTATGGGGAACATTTCAAGTGTAGGATATACACCAGTGGATGGCTCACACTCAGGGCCTCAAGGATGAAGAAAAGCCGACACATGGCTTTTAAAACCAATTTTTGTAAAACATTTGCTAAATTTGATTTTGGGCATGTAAATCTATGGAAAAGAATTGTAATTGAACTTATATGGAATATTTTTAATGTAAAATTGCATGCTGTTATATGAGTATGGATAAATGGACCTGATGTGGTCAATGTTGTAGGATTGCACAGGTTGTGTTTTGGGTAGAGCTCCTCGTACAAAGGAGACTCTACCTAAATTTTTTTAAATTATAAATCCCGGTAAATAAGGCACAATGGCGTGATATCGAGTTACACGGTATCCACAGGTATTTCGCGGGTTGAAGGATGATCAATGGATTGACAAAGGACCCCCAATTTTTGGGGCATCACAGTTCCTAGCACTTTGTAGTAGGATTGGTGCCTTGCGAGGGTTAAACACTATTTGCTCACAGTGATCAAGGCAAAGGGTTAGTATACTATTCCTAGGAAGCTACGTCAATGATGATGTGTTGGTACACAAGCTTCTTGAAAACATGTCATCCTTGTGAGGATAGTATTTATGGTTTTTGTGTGTGTGGGGGAGGGGGGCAGAATATCCTCAATGTGTGAATTCATGTTAGCCAATCTGCAGATATACATGGGATATATGTTGATTTGTTTAGTATTCTATTAAGAGATAATATTGTCTATTCTTGTTTTATTGCAATGCTTACCTTAAACCTGAGATCTTGTTAATGTCACTGATTTACTTCAAAAAGTATATATATTATTTATTCAATGGTGGGATGTTGTGATGCTTATTTCACGTATTGATGGTTATGTATAGTTGCTCTCATGGTTGAATGCTTGGTAGATAGTAATGTCTTCTAAAGTGTATTTTGGGGTGTTACAACTTCATATGGGCTTGGTGAAGTCCAAGGCTCATATTTATGGGCTTCTGGAAGGAGAGAAGTCCTTAGAAGATAAAACGAGCTTTCTTGAGAGTGAGCACAAAGGGCTTTTGGAGTCAAAGAAGAGTCTAGAGTTTAAACTTGTCAAACTTGATAGAGACCTTCATTAATCGCAAGAACTCTCAAAGAGACTTTCCTTAAGCACAGAAAAGTTAAATAAAATGTTTTTTATATGGAAGAGTGTGGGTGAAATGAGGCCTAGGCTATACAAATGAGAACACCACCTCCACTTCATCGAAGACAGTAATTGTGAAGCATAACCCCAACTTATAAGCCCTCCAAAAGATACAAATGGTAAGGGTATGCATTCAAAAATCCGATTAAAAAGGAAACTCAAACCAAAAATCTTGTGTGTTTTACATGTGGAGAAAATGATCACTACAGTGCCTGTTATATTCATAATAGTGAAGTCTAGAATAAGAAACTGATGCATCTAACTAACCAATCCAAGGCATTAAACAATCAAAGTTATGAAATTTTCTAAGCTTTTGAAAAAGTTAAGTCCAAGCATACACTTGCATCATCATCAAATGGCTCACATGCTAGAGTGCACAAAGCTCCTTCTACTCCAAAGGTCAAGATTGATCTACACACGTCCGGAGAGAAAAGAGTTAGTCCTTCACCCTAGTTTTTGAAAGGAAAAATAAGTATGGGTGACTAGGGAGGATTTTGATAAACTCACCATCTCAACCAAGTTGGATGCTCCGAGTACTTCCAACAAAGTTATATCACCTAAGAATTAGGTGATGTGAGCAACAAAGTTAAGCAATATGGAATTTAATGGTTATAAATCATAGTGCATGATCCTTAAACCAATTATTTTATGCCCTAGTGTGCTTGGATTAAGTATTCTTTGTGAAAATTGATAAGACCAAGTACACACCAACTATTCACTTTCATACTCGGAAGTCTTGCTAGATTTGATAATTTGACATTCTTTGTATAAGTCAAACTCTGCACACCAAATTATTTATAATATAAAATAAAAGACACACATGCATAGTATATATTTAATATAATGAAAATATTTTACCCATATGGATTCTCAATAGAAAATAAATACCTTTTATTAAATAATAAATTGAGTTTCACTATAAAAAGTAAGCTTTTAGTATATAACTCTATCAATTCTCCCACTTATACTCAAAGTCATGTTGTCATGCATCTAATTCTCATTCCTTCCACAAGATTGTCAAAAGTCTTTCTCGATGAGCTTTTGTGAAGGGATTTGCCAAGTTGTTTGTTGATGCAATCTTAGTCACCAATACATCACCTCTTCTCACAATGTCTCGTGTAAGGTAATACTTATGCTCAATGTGTTTCCCCTTCCTATGGTTTCATGGCTCCTTTGAGTTAACAATCGCTCCGCTATTGTTATAGTAAAGTGTAATTGCCGATCTTACCAAAGGTACCATTTCTAAATCCATGAGAAAGTTAATGAGTCAAACTGTCTCTTTGGCTTGTCTCAGAGGCTGCAATGTATTTGGCTTCCATGGTGGAATCAGCAATACAAATATGATTTTGTGATTCAAACATGATTTTCTACATAGGATGATTTCCATGATTTTTGGTCTTACTATGTACTATAAATAATTATGCATGATTTCAAGTCAGTGTTTTACATTAGTATGTATACAAGTTTAGTGAAATGATGGTATGGGTTATGAAAACCATTTTCTATGATTGATTACTCTCGATGGATTATTTTGATATGTTATTATTGATGTTGAAAAAATTGGTGAGTGATCTAGAGGACGATAGCTGCTTGTGTCGTATTGTGGATGCCTGATATTCATTTTTTCAATAACTAACATTACAGGGTTTATGAATAGAGTGCCTATAAATCTGTGGGAGGATCGGTGAGGAGTGTCAAAGGACAATAGTTGTTGTGTAGTATTGCAGATGTCTGGTACTAGTTTTCCCAGAAAACAAGCAAGGCATAGTGTCCCTAGGGTGTGAGACCCCAAAGTTATCCTGGTTAGTGTTATATTTCATGCGTGAACAGGTTTGATATTTGGTTGGTTATATTGATACATGTGCCATACCAGGACCTTCATATTGACTATATGATTTGATGCATTTACAACTATTTTATTGAAATGCGCATGTTTTATACTGCATACACTAAAATTTTTATATATGTACAAATGCTAGTATGTTCCAATTATCATTCACATATATTGTATTATCTTTCACAACCTTGATAAAATTTGAGAAAAGCTATCTTACTGAGATGTGAAGCTCACTCCTATTTATATTTTTTTGAGGTGGATCATGAGGTCGGGGATGTCAATGAGGAGTATCAACACGGAGCTTGATTTTATCTCATATGTGGTTGTCCTAGATGATGTTGAGTGATATTAGGATTTCATACTAGACTTACATTTTGTAACCTTAACCTTTTGAGATGTGTTACGTAGGTTTTGTACATGTAAACTTAAAGCAAGGATGATCAGGTTTTTGTTATGTGAAATAGTGGTCTACTGGACTATTGTTACTATTGTTTGTAGTTTTGTTCTATTGTCAATTGCTCTGACTATCTTGTTGTTGCCTATTACTTTTACAACTTACACATAACTTAATTTCTAAGGATTCTTTGAAAATTTTCAAAATATTTTTTCTGAATTTGTTAATTTAATCAATTTTCAAAAATGACATTTTTTTTAGAAAACCCGGAGTATTCCTAAATATGTTCATGGTGGTTTTAAACTCACGACTCTCTATATTATGAAAAACGGGGCGTGACAACTGGCTTGGATTAGTTGCATGTAAACAAAATAAGAGAGTTTATTTTAATACTTAGTGGGAGTACATACACAACTAAGGGGAGAACTTGTCGTGCATTGTCATTGTTATATTCATATGTTCTCAAGCATATTAGACAAGTATTTCTTACATATGTTACATATTTGCACTTCCAAGACGCTAATGTCATATGCTTCTATTGATGCTTATCATACCTATTATGTTATTACTTTCATACATATTATATTTTTCACAAGGTATTGAATTGAGCAGTGATGTGCAGGACTATGATTTTCAAAGTATTCATTAGAAGATAGTTCTTTTATAGCGTATTGAGATTTAAGGACTTGTACATGAGTGTTGAGATTAGGTTATGATTTTTTTTTGTTATAGTGATTTGCAAATTATAATCATAAATTTCTTATGTATTTTGCCATGAAATTACCAAAATGAGATATTGTTAGGATCATATTTTTATCTTTATACGCTAATTTGATGTTATTCGTGCAGTTAAATTAACTTATCCATGATATTTAGACTCATATTCAAATTAGAACTCTTGACAAGATGAGTTGGACTAGGACTAAATGGACTTTCACCTTGGGTCAATATTTCAATCATCAGGTATGAAGATATGAAATAAGCTTAATCACCACATTTGCTTGTTCCATTATTTCATCAATTGATATAAAAACCAAACAAAATTCCAAATTTTTAAGGAAAAAATAGTAATTAGTATAAATATATTAAAAAACTCAATTCAACACTCATTTGCATATAACTATATTGTCTATTGGAATAAAATTAAAAAAAAATTAAACAATGGGTCAAATTGTAATGAATATAATATCTTTTATTTTTAATTGGAGTAATTTGGTCGTTTAAAGGATTTTGTTAGTTTCGTAACTAATAAGAGGTCTAAGTGTAATATTTTAAATTTGAGAGGTTTAGGTGTTACACGCCTATAAGCTTTAGGGAGTCTGAGTGTAATTTACCAATGCATATATTAACGGCTATTGACGGCAAGAGTCTAAATGTTATGCGTATACAAACTTTAGAGGGTCTGTGTATAAATAGTTTAAATATTAGGGAGTTTAAGTAATTAAGAGAATCTTCAACATAATGCCTAAAACTCAAAAATAGATAAAATTTAGCTATTCAAAGGCAAACAACACGCTCCAACAGAAGATATTTAGATTAAATAAAATATATTTTTTCTACAATGATTCTCTATATTTAGAGTATTATTGTAGCATTATGTATAAATAATTTATAATATATTATTTCTCCTCTTGTCATTTTCCACCTCTCTTGTCCGTTCTTTGTCTTTCTCTCCATTTTTCCATCTCTTCCTTTAATAGTCCCAATAAATATATAAGATATAAGAAATAATATTTAAAGAGAAGTAGTTAAAATATAAAACATCTATTAAAAATATGTATTGAAAAAGTGAGTAACTAGAATAGAAAAAGTGCACTTTTAAATAGTTAAAATACAAAACCTTGTTGGAGATAGTCTAAGCGATAAATTTCAAGAGATTTAGATGTAATTTTTCTTCATAATATACAGTAAGATTCTCCTCTACAATTATTCTTTTTAGGAGTCACTTAATTATTCAGATCCCTTAACATTTAAAATATTATACACAGATCTCTTAAAAATTGTACACGCATAACACTTAGACCCCTGTCATCAATGTGTGTTAGTATATCTGTTAGTAAATTATACCTATATCCACTGAAATTTGTAAATGTGTAATACTTAGATTCCTCAAATTTAAAATGTTATACTTAAACAAAAAATACTCCAATAAAAAATAGAATATCAAATACTTTAAATTTTACAATCAAAATTCGTTTTTTTATTATGACATTAATTGAAATAAAAATAAAAATAATAAAATCAAAAATAATATTTAATTATTTCTTAAAAAATTATAATTATTATATAAATATACTATATATTAAAATTTAATTTGGTCGTTTAAACAACTAAATTAAACTACCAAATTACCCTAATTAAAACTAGAAAATATCGTGTCCATTACAGTTTGACCCCTGTTGATTTTTTAGTTTTATTTTAATAGATAGTATAATTACATATTAACTATAATTTTTAAGAAAAATTAGATTTTTATTTTTGATTTTATTTCAATAAATGATATAATAAAACATAAATTTTAGTTGTAAAATTCATGTTCTATTATGAATGATTAGTATAATTTTATATTAATTATGATTTTTTACAAAAAATTAAATTATTTTTAATTTTATTTTAATAAATGATACAATAAAAAAAAATTTTGATTGTAAAATTTAAAATATTTTATATTATATATTAAATTGAATTTTTTTTTGTCTAATTATAATATTTTAAACTATGTGTGTGCAATATTTTAAAAATTAAGAATCTGAATAATTATACCTGACAAATTTCAATTCTGTCTGAGTGTAATTCTCCGTTTATCACTCTGGGTTTCTTCTAATTTAAACTTTTTTGTTTTTTGTTTTTTGTTTTTGTTTTTTTGTGCTTTTATTCCTTTCCAATGTCTACTTTGCGGACTGTTACAACAACAAAGCCCAGCCAACCGCCTCGGATTGCGATGGCTTCACGTTGTGCATCTCTCTCTCTCACCACAGCTGTTCCATTCCAAACGCCACAGCCCTCATGGGTCTCGCGCGTCCTCTACAGCCCTCTATTTTTTATCACAGAAATTCAATACACAGTTTCCATTCTCACACAGTCACACTTTTCATACTCAAACTGCCCTCTTTTCTAACTTTGAACTATAAAGATTCATCCCCCAAAACCCTCTATACTGATCCCAGAAAAGCTGGGAAGCTCTCACCAAGTTAATTTTCTTCTTCTTTGTCTTATCACATAATTTTTCATACATTTATATCTAGATCGGACTTGTTGCAGTATTATTCTTATAAGGTAATCTTTTGATTTGCACTGATCTGTTACTTAGATTAGTTTTAGAATGGAATGATTTGGTTATGTATTTGTGGCAGGGTTCTTGTACCATATTTTGTGTGTTCGAGTAATAATTTTGATTGGATGAATTGATTTGCGGAGTTCTTTGGAAGATTCTTTTGCTGAAAGAATAAGTTGATTTGATTTTGAAGTTCTTGCTTCGACATGGATAGTCCAATGGATACCGATATAAGCCCATATATGAGGTTTGTTTTGTCAGCACATGATGATTTTGATTGTTTGTATCATCGAAATTGAGTATATTGTCGATTGGATCACCCTCGATTAACCTTGACCAAACTGGGTAACGATAATTTTATCAATTGAATATTTGAGGGAATTGAACTGTGTTTCGCAGATTTGTTGGCATGGTGCTTTTCGGGTGATTGATATGTGTCCGAGCTTGCATTTGATGCACAAGCTGGCAATTCCAATATTTTTTGGAAAACCAAACATACTAATTCTTATTAGTTCTTGAAACTGGCTCTGCTTTCTTTGCTTGTCGGTTGTGGGCTATTGCGATTACATAAAAAATTATGTATGAATTATTATGATGGTAAGCTAATATGAGCTTAAATTGAATAATATGGAAACAAATGATTAATCATTTGCTTCTCACATTCCGTGAATAGCTTGGAGATTGAAGAACTTTTAGAACGGCATTTCGGGAATTGGTTTGATTTTGTTTTGTTTGAAGAAAGGAATTCTAAAGAATCGATCTTTCTTTTAGTTGTTGAATCTCTCTTTGATTGATGAATGTATGATAGTCCGAATCCTCATTACTAATGAAATTCAAATGATTTCTAGATTGATCAGGAGATTCTTTTAGTTGGCTAGAATCTGTTATTTGAATGAAACTAGATCTTGCAGAATCATGTTAAAGATTTGACGATACATTCTATACCTTGCTAGAAAAACGTTTCTTTTTCTTTAAAATCGAAATTAGTGTAATGGAAATAGGATTCTAGTCGATGAATCTTAAAAGGAAACATTCTCCATAGTAAAAAAAGGGAGCTATAAAACGTCACCATCTGCTACGCCTGGGACACCAAAATACGTACCTCAGTAATATCATCATGACTTCAAAATAATGAGTTATATCTCTAAAGACTGAGATGTATACAAAAAATATGTAGTCTGATCTAGACTATTAATGTTCCTGGAGTTGCATGAGATTGTTAGGAATGAGACTTCCAATGCTCATGACGCCTCTTATTTCGCTTAACCCTCGAGCTCTCGTTGCTCAATTTGATGAAGTTCCAGAGCCCGGGGCTCCTCCCCTTGTTTGGGAGCTTACAGTTTCATTTTCTATTTCACATTGTGATGGGGGTTCTTTAATTGGAATGGGCTTGTGGTCTCTAGTCATGTACTTCTATTTCCAACACACAGAGATATGAATAGAAATGTGTGATAACCCATTTATAGGGTGAGAAGACACATGTCTTTCATTCCCATTGAATTGTCACTTCACAAATGTTAGCTTCATTTCGATTGATTACTTTCTGCATACATCTTGGCATCAAGGACTTTTCACTTTCTTGGATGCCTCTTTCGATTGAACCATCTATACTAAATTCTAGATTTCTTAATTAGTCTCAATTTTTTTTTTTTTTTTTTGTAAACCAGTATCACTTGTTTCTTATCTTTCTATGCAGCATATTTGCTGCCTTCTCATATGGAATTGCTTCGATGGCCATGGTTTTTATCAATAAGGCAGTTCTAATGCAATATGCATATTCAATGACCCTTCTTACTCTCCAGGTATAGGTGGACAAGCCTTCTTATTGTTTTACCTTTCTGCCAACCAAGTGGCTTTCATATTTCTTGACAAGGTTTGTTTACTGTATTTGAGCTGTTATTAGCAATTGGCAACAACCTTGCTCATACACACCGGTCGAATGATGGGATACACAAATGCCAGAGGATTAAATATGGCGACAGCAAAAAAACTCATCCTAGTTTCATTATTTTACAATGCAAATGTGGCATTTGCCTTGGCAAGCTTGAAAGGAGTAAATATTCCTATGTACATTGCCATAAAAAGACTTACACCACTTGCTGTATTAATAGCTGGATATATTTCTGGAAAGGGGAGACCTTCAACCCAGGTTAGTATGTGGCTTTTAATTAGCTGTAGCATCTGTACTGCAAGTTTCATAACATTCTGTATATGTTGCCCCCTAAACTGTATACCAATGCTGCTCATTATTCTGACGTCGAAAAGTTGTAGCTACCATTGGAGTGGAGTGAAACATTAAAAATGGCTGAAGCTGTGGTATAAATGCACCATGCTGTTAAAGATTCCGATACATGTTAAAGACATGTAGACCTTTAGTGTGCATTCGATGAACGTTTACTTTAAACTTTATCTTCATTCTTTTTTGTTGGATACAACATAACAAATAAGAGGCAAATATTTACAAAGCAGGCTGCAACATTGAACATCCCACCACCCATGGGATACAATAGAAAAGGTTGCTCTATGCTAAAAGAATCAAAACAAAAGAACCCCTAGCGCACCCCTTCAGTTGAGCCATAATTACTCGGGCAAACTCATTTTCCCAATTAAGCTAATAAAATCGCCTTCCAATTTCCATATTTATGATTTTAAGCAACTGTAACTTATTGGGATTTAAGTGCTCAAATCATGAAGAGAGAACAAAAGCGGGAATAAGGGCGGACAAGTTTGGAACTGCTGAAGATGATTGAGTGCCTCCTCTCACCCTCAACAAAAATATAGTGCTTAAATAATGTGTATACATGCATACCAAGCGTAATTTTTTCTAATCTAGGTTGAAGTTAAAAGACCAAATGTTTAACTACAGTGTACATGAATGCAACAACTGATGCGTGAACAAGTGTACCTGAGTTATAGATTGGCTTAATGGAAGATCATGTGAGTTGTATACTTACCTCACAGGATCGAGCCTTGTTGCTGACACTTTAAGAGCTCTATGTAACAATTGGGATAGTGGCTTGTCTTGGTGTGGACACTGGATGTGATTCAGTGTTGCAGTTCACCAAAAGTGCTATTTGTCACCCTACTTCACCGTTAGTGCAAATTTAATGAAAATATGTTAATAATGCAGTTTGCTCTCACCAAGGATCATAATTTCGTTTCGGTGCATTGTTTCGGTCATCTAGAAAACGGAAACTTTTTGACGTATTTCAAAAATGTTTCGACCTGTTTTGAAAACAGAATGAAAAAAAGTAAAAAATTTAAGAATTATTTTTTCAAAACATAGGTCAAAATATACTAAAATATGTTGAAATACTTTAAACATTCTGAAATAATTGTGCAAATGCATTGGAATATAGCAAAATATTTTAAAACATTATGAAATACCACGAAGTATTAGAATTTCGATTCCATCACTGAATCGTTTCAGTCTCCTTGGAAACGAAAACGTTTTGGCTGTTTAACCGTTTCGAAACGATATTTTGATCATTGACTCTCACTTCACGGTTGAGTGAGTAGAGAGCATGCTTGCCCATGCCCAGGGCCTACCCAACAAAAGATGAGGCCCTAAGCGAAAATTATAAATACGGTCCTTTAAAAATTTATTATAAATATAATTTTAACATACGCCCAAGTTTTATTTAAAATTTGTTATTCTCACTTTTTGTGATGTAAAATTAGTGATTAATTTTTTATATTCACATTTTTTTAGTATATCTTATTCAAGTTTTATGTTTTTAATATTTGGATTCACATTTTTACAGTTGAGATATTCAAAACCCAAAATTCTTGTAAGCAAAACAAAGTGTTAAAACAATAACTCGTTATACTAAGAAAATGTTTAATAAAAATAGAACAATAATACATGATAAATAGAGATTGTATAAATTGATACTTTATTCATCTTTTAAATTGTCTAATAAATTATATCTTCACAAAAGTAGTTGAATTAAATAATTATATTATAAAAATATAATAAATAATTTATTGATCTTTATATATGTATATATAGATCATGGAATAGAAAAGAGTTTTTTTTAGTGATATAGGTAACTAAGTATACAATTTTTTTTAATGCAAACTAGTTAGTGCGTGTGTGTGTGAGAGAGAGAGAGATTTATTTGTAGACTTTAATTGTATTACAATATTTAATATTTTAGTGATTTGACCATTGGAAAGAGACTGTTGGGCCTCTCGGTTTTAGTTGGACTTTTTCTAAGAATTTTGATTCGCACTTTTTCGTGATTTGATTAATATTATACACCCAAGTATAAGTGGTCGAATTGTAGTTTTCTTGGTTTTAAGTCCAAGTATTGATCCCACAAAAAGTTTTAATAATTTGGAAACAAAATAAAATAGTCAAGTTGCTAATTTAAATAGGACATCATGTGATAGCTTGTGATGTGAGCTTAGATTGATAACTAGTCTAAGAGAAATGTAAATGTGCAGATAGATTAAGACAATAATAAAAAGTATCTTTCAGTTTAAGGATTCCATATGCGTTATACTGGCTAAATACTGGAAATACTATTGTACCAAGATTAACTCCCATTTTATTGGTAAGTCAACTGGTTGGTCTGATGTATATAAACCATAGCACAACCGCTTCTTAGACTAGCTGGGGGTAATAAATCATAACACAGCCGCTTCTTAGGCTAACTGGTTATATCCACGTCAATTGATTAACTCAAGCAAACCAGAAGAACAAGTCATTCATGAGGAATACTTGAGTTATTCACTTGATCTCATGATTATAAGTGCGTACATATTAAACCATAATACAACCACGTCTTATTAGGTTAATTGGTGGTATTATAGCATAACACAACAACTTCTGAGGAAAGCTGGTTATAGACGTACCAATTGACTAATTCAAGTAAACCAGAAGGACAAGCCATTCATGAAGAATACTTGAATTACCCAATAGGTCATCTTTGATATATATATATATATATATATATATATATATATATATATATCAGTTAAACATCCTCAGCGTTCCGGTGGAGGACAAGCCATACCGGTAGGAATGCCGTGGTTGTTAGACTAGCAATATAGTTATATATAGTATTTAAATAACCCTAATAACCCAGAAGGACAAGCCATTCATGAGGATCATTTAGGTTCTGTACCACACATCAGTAGAACATCCTCAGCATTCCGGTGGAGGACAAGCCATATCGGTAAGAACGTCATGGTTGTTTAACCGGCGGGTTTTATGATGTACTAATGACATAATTCAAGGCACAACACCGGAATTATGCACATCACTGTATCACGCATTAAGCATATAATACATAGATAAATAAAATATATAAAACATCAGCATTTTCATAATTTAATCAGTATTGTATATATGTTTACCTCTCATTGGAGGATATATGGAACTTCTCACGCCCCATTGCTATAGACAAGCAAGGAGTGTGGGCAGTTTTCATTACAACTGAAATTAAAAGACAGTATTTAAAATGTATTTCACAAGGAACAACTGAAACACAATCACCTTTATTATTAGTTAAGACATAAAAGTGGCGGCAGTTCAACTATTCGAATAGAAAGATATAACAGAAATGTAAAAGTACAGAGTTTGGACTAAAGTGTATCACGGACCGGATCGTGTTGCACTTCTCTTTTTTTTTTTCTCTTTTCTCTTTCTCTTTTCTTTTTCTCTCTTGGATTTCTCTCTGAAGCTTCGTGGTTCCGGCCTCCTGAAGTCTGAAGAGGAGATGCCTATTTATAGAAGAAGAGGAAGCATGAGATGGAGCCTTGATGCTGAGTCGCCAAAGACCACCGTTCGGACGCCCCTTCATTGTCCGGATGGTTGGGCCTTGCTGGATTTTGCAAGTTGCTTTGTATGCTGACTCCTCTCTTGGTGAATTTACACTTTGGCCTTCATTGTTTTAAGTTTTCCTACTTGGTTCCCTGCATTGTGTAGTAATTCTACATTAAACCTGCAACTTGTAAACATAACACACATAAAACTCTAATTACTGCACAAACCCTAATTGACTCTACTTGCTAGCTTTTAGTTATTTTATCACTCTAATTCGACTTTATTATTGTTTTAATTTATATATTAATTAAGGTTAATCAAATTTGTATATGATTGGGTCTTTTGTGTCTAAAATATTTGTTTTTTGGGCCAAAATAATAAGTGAAGACAACAAATATAATTGGGGGCCCTCTTTTTTTAGAGGCCCTAGGCTGCTTAGTTGG
Source organism: Ilex paraguariensis (assembly GCA_963454935.2). Classification (NCBI taxonomy): domain Eukaryota; kingdom Viridiplantae; phylum Streptophyta; class Magnoliopsida; order Aquifoliales; family Aquifoliaceae; genus Ilex; species Ilex paraguariensis. The sequence continues at coordinate 93,957 of CAUOFW020009169.1, read as the reverse complement.
CCTACCTATTGGGCCGGCCCTGCCCATGCTGATCGGTAGACTCTTAAGGCCTCAACCAACCACGACTCACATTTGCTGGCTGGATAAAAATAGTCGCTATTTGGGGAAGTAAGAGGACTTGACTTTCAAACTACGGGATAAAAGCTTATGGAGAGTTTAGCTTTAGTTTGGTAACTCAAAGAGATTGTGTTTCTTTGTTTGAGATTTATCATGGTGTTTTTGGGAAGGGATGTAGAACTTCCGTATTTTGGGAATGTGTAGTTATGTCAATTATTTGGGTGGTATGGATGGAAAGGAATATAAAAATTTTCGACGTGAAGGAAGAATACGTCGAATTTCTTTGTGACAAAGTAAGATTCTTGGCCTCTCTTTGGGCGGGGGTATCTAATGAATTTAAGGATGTTCCATTTTTTTTCCTTAGTATAGATTGGATTGCGGCGTGTAGTTAGATGAGTAACCTTTAATTGTCTTTGTTTGTATTGCACTTTATCTCATTTCTGTTCTTTTTTGGGTGGATTTCTTGTCCATTCTATTATGATGTTTTCATAATTGAATGAAAGTTCTTATTACAAAAAAAAAAAAAAAAAACAAAATCCTATTGCTACCCATTTTGTTGGATTTTTTCTATTCTTTTCAGTGTTCTATTATAAATATCAGAGGAGTCTTCTTAAAACAAGCATCTCAATGACTGCTGCTTTTTTGGAGGTGGTTTCTTTATGCTGCTTTTTTTGTTTTGAGAAGATTTTTTAAGCTGCGGCTTTGCCCGTGTCTTATTTCAGGTGACTTTTTCTGTAATATTGATTGCTGCTGGTGTTATTATAGCAGCAATGGGGGATTTTTCTTTTGATGTTTTTGGATATGGCATGGCACTTACTTCTGTTTTCTTCCAGGTTAGATTTGAGGCTTTTATTGGCCAGTGGTTCTGCATAGCATGAGCTAGCTTTGGTACTTGAGTTTGTAATGTGCTTGCTTTACAAATAACTTCACCTATTTGCATATGCAGACGATGTACCTGATATTGGTGGAGAGGTCTGGTGCGGAGGATGGGTTTTCATCAGTTGAGATCATGCTCCATAACAGCTTTTTGTCTTTACCATGTCTGCTATTTCTCATCATAGCTACAGGAGAATTTCCAAATTCTTTGTCATTACTTTTTGCTAAGGTCAGGATCTGGATTCCTATGCGCCATATTTTTATGCCATTCTTGACTGTGTTCAAAAGCAGTGAGAAGTTCATGATTATTCTTGACCAGAATTATGATGCTAAGAACTAACATATGACCTCACAATTGTAATAAATAACATATACATACAGAATTGTGAGAACTAACTTATAATCACATATTGGAATATTTGACAGGATGGAGTCTTCTTTCAATTGGTATTTGTGCTGTGGCATATATCAAATTATTCAGGCTGTGATAAAGAATTATTAAATTATTCAGTCAGGCACGAGATATCATAACAATGCTTTTTGCTCACATCTCCCAACTTCTAAGCCATTTCATGTGCATATCGACTTAATACTCTGGTTTATAGCTATTAACTTCATGTCATCTAATGGTATAGAAGTGAAGCAGAAAAATAGTTTGTTTTTATGCCACATTTGCTATTACTGTCAGTGACAAGGAATTCGATCAATGATTTAAATCTGCAAATTTAATAGTGATTGTGTTCATAAGGTGTGTTGTTGCTCTTGATGTCTTACTGCACCAAAATCTTTTTATGCTTGAGGTTATTTCTTGACAGAAAGACTTTGGAAATTTGAAAATGGACATTGTATAAGTTGGAATTGCTTGGACTACAACCTTTATCAAAACCTCTACCAGCAAGGTTTAGGAGTTTCTCTTTCCAGCCAACAATTTTGTTTAGTATCCTCTCTTGCAGCCTGCTCAACATTTGTTTTTTTGGATCTTCCCCATTCAGTTCGTAAGCCAAGGTATTTCCCCACCTTTTGTAGCAAAGAAACTCTCAAGTACTGTGCTAAATCATGTTGAATTTGAAGAGGAGTATTTGTGCTAAAAGTCACTTCTGACTTGTTGAGATTAACAAGCTGCCCTGTAGCATAGCCGTATATATTGGACTCTGCTTACAGGGTAGAAAAACCAAGAATCATTAGCAAACAGGAGGTAAGAAAGATTAGGAGCATCCCTATTCAGCTTGAGCCCTTGTAATGATCCATCGTTAAAGGATGCTAGGCATTCAGTTACCAGGATGAACAGCTATGGGAAATTAGATCCCCTTGTCTAAATCTTCTGGATGGGTGAATTCTAACTGCCCTGTCACCATTGATAATTATGTTATACCTAATTGTGTTGACACATTGCATAACTAGAGCTACCCACTTAGGGTCAAAACCAATCTTTGACAGCAAATCACTCCAAAAATCCCACTCAACCCTGTCATAGGCATTTGACATGTCCGACTTGACTGCCATATGGTATTTTATGGTTCCTCTTCTTTGCCTCATGGAGTGCAGGGCCTCCTGGGCTATAATTATGTAATTTGGTATTAGTCTTCATCCAGCAAAGGCGCTCTAGTTTTGTGAACCCACCTGGGGCATGAAATCCTTCAATTGAGAGGCTAGCAGCTTTGATATGATCTTGTATATGTCTATAATCCCCAACCTGTTCAGTATTGGGGACCTTTAGGATGAATGTTATTTTAGTCTCACTAAGTTCCTTAAGTAGAAACCTAGATTGAAAAAAGGATTGAATAGCATTGAAAACCTCTTGGATGCTGTGCCAATATTTTTGATTGAAGAGACTGGGTGGCCATCTGGTTGTCTTGGGGGCCTTTAGAGATCCAAGGCTGAATGCTGGATGTTTAACCTCCTCTGGAGTGGGCATCCTCATAAGCTTTTCATTCATTTGGGATCTCCTGGATGATGTGGTTTTAGCTTCTCTGCCCTTCTGATGAGAATACTCTCTGGTAATGCTCTTGCAACAAGGAAATAACATGATCTTTGTCAGTCACCCATTCACCATTCTGGTCCTTGATCATCATCTGCCTATTCTTTGCCTTCTTTGGATGTGAGTGGTGTGGAAGAATCTTGTATTCCTATCCTCCCATTTCACCCATTTTAATCTTGACCTTTGGCCCCAATACTTTTCTTCCCTTTTGCCATGCTTTCCCCAATTCGTCTTGTATTTGCTTTATCTCAACTTTAGGCACATTTCGATAGCACTGATTTTGCAGGTGCATCAGTTTGGCTTTAGGATCTCAATATGCCTCCTATTGTTTGAGAAATAAGTAGTTTTCCATGCCTTAAGATCCCTTCTATAGTTTGTCAATTTTGCATAAGTCTGTACATCCTTGATCCTTCGGTTGCTTTCTCCTAGCTGTGTTTACTGACCTAAGGGCACTGCTTCTTATCTGCCTGAAAGGCCTCAAATTTAAAATACCCCTTTGGTCTGTCAGTGTGAGGATCTGTGTCCAAAATTAATGGAGAGTGATCAAATCGTCCTGGTCAAGGTACTATTGACAATCGCCTCGGTGAAGAGTATTGTCTAGTTGGGAGTGGCCAGTCCTCTATGAAGCTTTTCCCTAACATTTGCCTAACACTCTCTATGGTTATCCCAAGTAAAGTTGCATCCTTTGCTTTCAAGGTTGATCAAATTGCTGTTGTCCAAAAAGGCGTGAAAACTCCTTCTCTTATAACTTGTTGTACCCCTGAGACCTTCTTTTTCACTGGTTGCTGCTATGCACATCCAGGAAATTCAAGACTTTCCCTATATGCACTAAGTTTTTCCCAATGTCTCCTTCGGATTTCATAATCAGGATGACTAGAAATGAAACTTAGGTGCCATGGGCCTCTTGGGCCTTCATAACCAAGTCTATTTGGTTCTGATTGAAGCTTTCCACTTCCAAATTAACTGTGCTTTTCCACATAACACATAGGCTTCCTACTAGGCCTATGGTTCCTCTACCAGCTTTCCATCAAATCTCAGTTCTCTTTTTATTTTCTCTACTCTATACCTCCTAATTTTTGTTTACTTGGGGTTGACGTTGGACATATATGTCCTTTAGTGTTGGAACTGTCAGGGAGCCCCTAACCCTTGACAGTTCCAAGCTATGATCTTCATGGTGGAGTCGGGGGCATGTTTAGGCTTGCCTGCCTCAGCCATATTGGTGATTTCTTCAGTCCAATCAACACAAACCTCATCATGTAGTGTGGATGCTTCACCACTCAAATTTATGAAAGATTTCTTCTTCTTGAATTTTCGAAAAAGTTCGCCTTGTGGTTGCATTGTTAAAATATCTCTGCCTTTGTGTGTCATCAACACGGGGTTGTATCAGAAGTGGTTCCTCAGTACCTGGTGTTGCTAGTTCTGCTTGGGGGGGATAAGAGGTTGATTCCATCATTCTTGTGAGGGTTTTGTTGCTCTATGTTGAAAGGCTAGGTACCCATCTTCTCTTTGGAACATCTTCATTGCCCTTCCTTCTTTGCAATCCAGTGGAAGAGGTCTTTTAATGGAGAGACTCAGGAACACATAAGCCATGCAATGTTCCACGAGAACGTCAGGGTTGGCTAGGGGAAGGGATTTCACCTCCTAGTTCTGACATGTCACTCCCTTTGGTGAGACTTCACTCGCCGTCGTTGATTTATACGGTGAGTGTTAATACTCTGATATTTGGCTTGGCGTTGCTCAAAGATGGGGGCCAAACTTAAGTTGTGGATCAGTGGAAGCAGTTGTTCACATCCCCGATTGATCATGCCCTATCCTGCTGTAGTTGTAGCAAAAATCCCCAAGCCTCTCATATTTGAGATCTATTCTACTATCTGGGTAACGTTCTCAAGGCAACCAGAAGGTGTTGTGAGATTTTTTTTGTGAGAAGATTTTGCCCATTAGGCAAGAGATAGCAGTGGGTTTGTCTGATTTTAGTTGAATTACTGGGGCTTTGTTGTGGTGTCATGGGTTAGTCTGGGTAGCTTCCTGTTAGGTGGTGGTGGTATTGGGGTTGAGAATTTTTGATGACTGAAGAGACATGCTAAGGGAGTTGAACAAGGCTGTGTGGATAATTTGCATAAGGGAGCATTGGGTTAGCTTATGAACCAGTTTAATATGGGTCGAAAGTTAAGAGGCTTGGCAGATGTGATGTAGATGGAAAGGCTTGAGGTGTTAGGAACAAAAACAAAGAACAGGGATGAAATATTCAGTGGTGGGGTGGAGCAGATATTGCATTGAGAGAAGGGAGGTTTGAAGATAGGTGGCTCAGAATATGGAGAAAACATACAGGTAAGGGAAAGCTAGGGGGAGAGTTGAGAGAGGGGGTGTGAGTAGAAAGCTCAGAATTGATGAAGAGAGAGAAGGACAAGAACCTTCAGGTAGAGAGAGCGGTTAAATTTATTTGTTTAAAGCCTTGAAAAAACTACCTACCCAAGGTCTGAATCATTCTACTGACATTGATATGTGTGAATGTTTTTCCAGTATGCAGAATTGTAAATAATTTGATTAAATTGTTGATTTTCAATTGTTGGCTCTAATGCATATCCCTATTGTTTTCAAGAAAAGGATTGTGTGTTAACTGGCAAACAAATGCCACTGATGATATTAGCTTGTAGAGTGCAAAATGTTCTTGTCAACATTCCCTGTAGACACTGGATTTTGTTTAAAGCTGCATATCAGTATATCGGTTATACTGTTACTGTCTGAAATCTGGAACTGCATAAAACCGGAATGTTAAAACAGGTAACTCATTTAGCAAATGAGAACATAACAGAAGTCCCTTTTGCATTTTTTAGGTATAGAATTTGTACGAGTTATATGTATAGGAGCCTGTAAACGTAAAAAGAAAAGACAAGACAAAAAAATTAAGGGGAAATATGTTTGGTTCTTCACAATGTCAGTCGGCATTTTTGGGGAATACTTTTCTATCATTTTCGAATACTTTTTGCATCAAATGTTTAGGATTTGTGTAGTGGACTTCTGCCATAAGTTAGTAGGATGTTGTGAATATTCTTTTCCTAATATTAATTTATTTGTTGGTTTTCCATGGACAGAGTACTTCACTGTCATTTTTGGTGATTGTTCTTCTTTCATTGGTGATGGCCATAGTTCTCAACTACACCATGTTTTTATGTACCATAGTTAACTCTGCTTTAACTACAACCATTGTTGGAGTCCTCAAGGGGGTTGGATCCACGGTATGTATGTAACACATGATGTTTCTTCTCTTACCTTTTCCTTTTTCTTCTAGGTAACACAAGTTAGCGCTAGGCATTTCCTGTGTTGCGTCTATACTTCTTTTGACAAAGCCTGCCTTTTTATACTAATTGCAATCTGTTTCCCCCTTCTCAGACCCTAGGTTTTGTCTTACTGGGAGGAGTAGAAGTACATGCATTGAATGTCACTGGACTAGTGATCAACACGGCCGGTGGTGTGTGGTATTCATATGCCAAATATCAGCAAAAGAAGAGCAAGCCACCTAAGTTAATGTCAGATTTGGAGTCCCATTGTAAATAAAATTGATGATGAAGCATTGTAGCAGGTGGCCCCTAACTAATGTGTTTCAACTTTTATTAAAATCTCTCATAACTAAGTTATACACACGTTTTCTTTCCCAATATTTTGACCATATCCGTTTTTCTAATTGTGATTATTATGGGATGCAATTGATTTGTAACGGAGGATTGTAAAAAGAGAATGATTAGAAATACGATGGGCAGTTATTTTTGAAGTGCCCGAAACCTCCGTATGCGAAGCATTGACGCGGGTCAGTGCTTGCTCTATTTTGAGCGACCTCATCTTCTCGAATTGTTTGAAGTCTTTGTCCAACCACTTGGTCTGGGTGATGGTATGGTGCTGCCCTCTGCACTCAACTGTTGTTAGCACCCATTCGGATCAAACCTCTCCTCACGAAGTTCTGTCGCTGCTGGTTGTCCTCCGTGTCTCTCCACCAGTGCAGTTTTGTCAACAAGACCCCGATAGTCTCGGATCTTGTGTGTCACAAGCTTCTTCCTGATAGCAGACTTTAAGCTTTGCTCAAAGCGTTTGACCCTCTTGGCCTTGATAAATATGAACTTCGCGGCATAGTTGGATAGCTCATCAAACTTCCTCTCATAATTTGCTACCGTCATGCTACCCTGTCATAGAGAGAAAAAAATATGAATTTATCTTGTCCCTGACTGATTTAGGAAAATATTTGTCTTAAGAGATCTGATCAAGCTCCTTTCAGGTAAGAGCATTCGTATTCCGGCTTCTCTTCACCTCCCCCTTTAGCAGATATGTAGTTAGGCCGACCCGCAAATCTTTGGCTACTTCCATGTCATCACACATTTTCTTCACTCGACGAATCCATTTATCCACATCTAAGGGGTGAGAGATTTCTTGGAAAGTAAGTGGGTGTTGCCGCAAATATTCTTGAAGAACTATCATTCTTCGATTTTCGTCCCTATTGTCCGGTACATGAGTTAATGAATGAATCCCTCATTGTGGTTGTTGTTTCCATTATGGTGTTGCACCAGAGTGGTTAGCTCCCTTAGACATTGATATATGTCATTCGTGGCATCTGAAGGTGGTGGGTTTACTTGGCTACCACGTCCACGACCACGTCCATATCCACGACCACGTCCATGTCTACCGTCCATCTTACACATTAATTTACAATTTAGTTTCCTCGATGTACAAAACATCTTAATTGTCACTTTAATCCAAAGCATAAGACTTGTATAAGATTTGAGTCAACAATTTTATTCAACCTTGTCCGACTTCTCTAGTGGCAATCCATAATCTACAGCTCCCATGTAAGACTTAATTTTTAGGCTCTGATACCAAAATTGTAACTCCCCAAAATCCCTCTTGGACACTATCTACAACCATTCACATGATGAGAGCAACTAAATGAACTTCATAAATAAAGATAATTTCATTCATCATCCACAATATATACAATATCATCTAAAAGAGTATGTCAAATTATTGCAATTACATCCCAAAAATCAGCTATTATCTTGTAGCAGAATAACAAAAATATTAGATTTCACATTGTCTCAAAATAAATTTCCTAGTCTAGAACATAAGAGAATACAACTCTAAATGTCTACATCGGGATCTACGTTCCCATCTATTGGAGTTTTCTAATGTATCGGCTCATCAACTCCGAGCTCCTCCTCTATACCATAATTTGAAAAAAATATTGTTTGTCGGAGGGTGAGTACTAAGTTCTGTAGGAAAATCCTCTCAAACTCGAACAAGGTTTCAAAAGCATATAAAACGGTTGGTCTTATTTTACAAATATCATATATAACTTTTGAAGGAAAACAGAGACATTTCAATGAATCTCAAGTCTACACAATAACAATAATTAAATGAAAAAATAAAACCAATTTCCAACAATAACAATTTTCAACAAGTAACCATTTCCACAATAACTAATTTCATAACAAACCAATTCCACCATAAACTCATTTTCACAATAAACCATAACCAACCATTTGTGTAAAACCTAGAAATTTTTTTAACCTTTTTCCAAAAAAGGGCAAAGTGTTAATTTGTCATTATAATACGAAATTGAAATACACATTCTCTAGAGCTCGTATGACACAACAAACTTTGCCGTTGAATTCGTATCGCGAAAACTAGTCACCTTGTCGAATTTCATCAAATTATGAGATAGTCGAATTTTTACACGTGATTCGAGACGGCCGGGTGGCGAATGACTTTTTAAAAGTACCCAAAAATGAATTTTATAAATTTTCCTTAGAATTGGATAAAAGTTTAAATAAAATTAATTTGGACTTAAACCGGGATATAATGAATCGTTTCGGAACGAAAAATGGACCCAGAAATAGGAAATTGGAAATATGTGGTGCGACGTGGATCGCACATTTGCGACTATAAATATCGACCAAATTTCTGAATTTTGAGACAAATATCTCATTATTCAGGCCCCCTTGACCCGCCAAAGAGAGAGAAAAGAGAAGAAACAAGTTAGTTTTTCAAGCTTCTTACCTCGGATCTTCGAAGTTCCGTCGTTCAGATTAACTCGGACCAAGAGTTAAAGTCGTTCAGCGCGACGAGGGTTACGTCTCCGTATCAAGAAAAGTGAATTTCACCGAAGATCCAAGAGGGGACTTTGGATAAATCAAAGATTCTTGGGGTTTGGTTGGTGTTCATGGAAGTTCTAATACTTCCTACACATTACAAGAGGTAGGGTTCTTCCTACTTTGGTTTTATTTCTATCTTTTTGGGCTGATTTAAGAGGTTGTTATGTGGCTGAAATTGTGGGCTATTATGTGGCTGAAATTGTGACTGTTTTGGGTTGAAATTGTGGACTGTTTTATGGCTTGTCTAGAGGCTGTTTTATGTCTTATTTATGGGTTGTTTTATGGCTTGTTTAGGGACTGTTTTGTGGCTTGTGTTGGGGCTGTTATGTGACTTGTTTAGGGGCTATTATGTGGTTTGTTTTGTGGGCATGATATATGTTTACATTATGCCTTGAGGATTAAGAGTGTTATTGTTTGATTATGTAATGACATACTTGGTTGTTGTTGTTAGATAAAATGTTGATATATATCTATTAATATATTGACATTGTGAGGAATTTTTGGAGATTATATGCGTATGATATAATTGTCCATGATACATGATGAAATGTGTGGTTTAAATTTGGCTCATTGACATCCATTACATTGAACATGACATTGATTGAGCAATGATGCATCACATTGCATTTACACGGGAAAAATGCATCCATGACCATGAGTATGGGTGTGTTGAGTGCATTGTTGGATCAATCACCATACTTGGTGTTTAATGGGTGGGCTTCCAGTTTCTACTGAAGCTTCCAGTGAAGTTTTGACCTATTTAGAAGTCGATTTCGAGAATTTTTGTAAAATACTCTTTTGTAGACTTGTCAGCTCAAACAGACATCAGGGTAAAAAGTTATGGTCCGAATACTAAGTAGTGTAAAAAATTCTTTCTACCCAAATTTTATCTAAAATGTGTTTGAACTCCGGCGGAATACTTCCTAACTTCTAGTTCATACCCTATTACCTTACCTAGCATTTTTTATTTTTACTCTTAAAATTCACATAGTTCATGCATACATCATCATATATATTAACATTTCAAAAATAAGTACATTGCTATATAAAGATAAGAATGTGGAGTTTTACAGTAAACCTTCACGGAAAAAAATCGTCCACTGGGGATCACCTAGTGATTTTAAAATGTAGTGAGTAGAATTGGAAGAGGTCATGAATACGATAGACTTTGTTTTGTGCTTTACATGATGGTGTTCATTTTGTTAGACTTAGAATTCCATTGCATGTGTTTTTGAAGTCGTCGTGAATTAAATCGCACTGTAATTTCATAAATGAATTGGGGCAAGGTTGGAAAATGTGATACTGTAGTGTGAATCATGTTTTTGAGTAGTTAAGATAACAAATAGGTTGTTATAATTGATTAGAGTCAAATAAGTTAGATAAAGTGGGATGGGAGTAAAAAGGTGCAACAAAGAAATTTTTGTAGAATGGAGGAGGGAAGGTATTGATACTAGTTCACAGAGGTACCGGTACCTAGGAGACAGAACACCCAGGTACCGGTACCTTCTTGCCCTAATTTGTGAAAATTGAGGGTTTTAAAGTGGGAAAAGTCGTTCTACAGCTTTAGAATAGATCACTCAAGTACAGGTTGTGCGAAATAATAAATTTTTCGAGAATCTGAGTTCAAACCACAGGGAATTGAGAAAAATTTAGAACACAAAGAAAAATAAAAGAAAATTATTTTAAAAAAATTGTTGCAGATATTTTAAAATTTGGTTGTAAAACAATAATTTAAAATATTAAAGTAACGGGGATATCCTTTCAAATCTATATTGTAATTATTAATGATCTAGTTTCGAACTCAATTGAGAATCAACTATGGAGTGATCCCAATTGAAATATTTAGCAGTGATAATATGAAAATATCAAAAGTTATAATTAATGAATTATCTGAATAAATATAAGAATTATTTGTATATCACAAGCATTTACCCTGTCCGGGGTCTACGATAAATCAACTCTCTTATAAGAAATTATAATTAATTAATTTAAGTATGGAATAACCAGTTATTTGACTTGGAGGGAATCTCAAGCATTCGATATACGTGGCACAACGAATCAAAAAATTATACATAGCAAAAACTTTACTAGAAAAAAAAAATTAAATTAAAAGAATAAATCATGTATTAAAAAGAACATTAAATTAATAATAAGTACTGTACTTCATTGAAAGTATATTCCCTAGCTTTAGTTGAGTTTTTAGCAAGTCATAGAACTAAAACAAAAAAATAGAAAAGAAAAGAAAAGATGGAAAAAAATAATAATTTAAATCATAGATGAGAATCCTTATTTATACTAAAAATAAATACTAAGTATAGGTAGAAGATATAAGGTTGACTTAGAAAGAATTCATTTCCAAAAAGAAGTCTTTTAAGGTTAAGTTTTGTGCATAAAATTTTTGGGGCGTCAATACAAAATTTGTCCATATTTCAAGCTTGTATTTCACATATTTAGAAGTTAATTCATGAAATACACTTTTGTAGTCCTTGAATTATTATTTCCAACCCCATAAATATCAAGTCAATCGGATATTGAAGTCAAAAGTTATGACAAAAATACTGAAGACGTGTCAAATCCTTATCTTTTAGGATAGTTTTCAAATCCAACTTTAAATGAATTTTCTTCCAACTTGGACTTTTATAAGGATTAAATTGTTATCATATTTTCAAATCTTCATATCTCAATTTTGACTCTGCAATCCTTTTCAATTGTGATTTTTCCTCTAGTGATTGATTCACTTTCTTTATCCATTATTATTTTAAATCAACTAATTTACCTGCAAAATAAACCAAACAACTAGAAAAAATATCAAACTAAGAAATTTAACACATTTAATTGCAAATAATATGCAATTAATCAATCAATAAATATAATAAAACAACACTTTTGACGGTTAATCACACCTCCAACCTGAATATTACTAGTCCCTAGTAATACATGGATTTCAAATTCTAAAAACTGAAAACAAAATAATCTAACAAAATAAAACACAAATTCACTTTCATCGGCCTCATGACTGCATTTAGCATATGCAATATGCCTTTAAACCCCTAGACTTTCTGTAGTGGACGAATATAGTCTCGTGAGGGTTTTCAGAGATGATACCCACAAACATCACCATGTGATCAAATATCTGAATAATAATTTTATAACACAAATTACTACCACAATATAAAAATTTTAAGATACAAGTTTTTTTATAAGTACATGCAAAGCAAAATATATAACTCTATGCTATATTAATGTATGCACTTATCATGTTTTCATATAAAATCGTGTGTAGTGTGAATTGACTATACCAAGTTAACAATTTATTTGATAATCACCTCTACAATTATCAACTATTTGTCTCAATGCCAAATCTCATTAGATAATTCAATCACAAAAGAATCTCTGAGATTATAGTAACTATTCCCTCAAATATCACATGTGAGAAGAAGATATTTAAATCAAAACAAAATAATGCTCAAATGTTCCATTAAAAAATCATAATCTAAAAGAAAAGAATTTGACATAATCTCATGAAATGAAATCAACACACAATAAACAAATAATCACATTTCTTTTCCTTATTCACTCAAGTTATGCATCCACCAATACACTCTTGAGATTAGATAGATCTTTATTTAAGGTTGTAATGGGGCCTTGGGATTGAGGTTTTAAATGAAGGATATTCAGGAATTCAAAAGACTATCTCGAGAGAACATTTACATTGCACAAATTACAACACTTGCTCATATTTTTTTCAAAACTATGCTTGCTATTTTTATTTTTATTTTTATTTTTTTCCAATTTGCTAGACATATAGTCTTTATTTTTTTTTTTTCAAATTTTTTTTTTAGCAAGACAACCGAATGTATATACTTTTTTTTTTAGCAAAACATCTAATGAAAGTATTCACAAATATGCAAATTTTTTTTACATCTTTTCTCAACCAACATCTCCCAAATTATATAAACAATAAAAACTCAATCTCGGGATAACCAAGAGTAAAGGATATTATTTTTTTCATTGGTTTGGTTATTATATGTTTGATATAAGAAATAAAATTTTGCTTCAAAAGCTCAATTATGACTTTTAGGAATAATAATATTCATAGAATAAAGCTTAGGCTCACATAATGACAAAGATGACCTAAAATTATATCTCAAGAACTTTGATAACACATTTTCTATGCAAATAATTTAAAGTTAAATAATCATTCAAAATATTGATGTTGATCAAAACAAAAATAATGAGACTATTAAAGAAAATTAGTTGAATAAAAATATTCATTATTGAGTAAATGTAAATTACTCTCCAAGGAAGATTGGATCAAAATTCACCAGGGTTTTTATATATTTACACTATATGTGTCAAGTTCTCAAGTTAAAGTACCTAACCAATTTTCAACTTGATAAAGTTTAAAGTGTATAAATTGTGTATTTATATAAGAACATGATATGAGATACAAAAAAAATAGAACAAAGTTCTATGTAATGCTTAAACAATTGCAAATTTAAAACTAAACAAATCATTTATATATTGTGGTGTCAAACCATGCATAAAAATGTTATTCAAATATTTAATAATCAAATTTATTATTATTATTATTATTATTATTTTTATTTTTAAAACATAATATTATAGATGCATGTGCACAATGTATGATCAATAAAGCAAGCATGCTCACCCCTCCCACTCAAAAGTTTGCATTGTCCCCAATGGATTGATAAACAGTATATGAACAATTAAGAGTAAAGAAGGACATACCGGGTGCGTTTATACTATGCATGTATATCTGCAATATTTAATAAAATAAAAGAGAAAATCAACATAAAACAATATACAAAATTGGGTTGAATGTTAGAGATAAATTATTTGCAGTGGGGATCCACCAACCTCCAAGAATGGTGTTGGTCTTTGTCCATTAACTTTAAAGGTCTTCCCATTCTTGAGATTTTCTATCTCCAATATTCCATAAGTAAAGACTTCTTAACAATATACGGACAACTTCATCTAGTTCGAAGTTTTCCTTTGAAGATATGTAATCTAGAATTATACAAAAGAACTTTTTGTGAAAGTGTAAAAGTTTTACACAAAATATTTTTATCATGAAATACCTTCATTCTCTCTTTGCTAATCCTAGAATTCTCATATGCCTCATTCCGAATCTCCTCAAGCTCATTTAGCTGTAATTTTCGTAGGGTGCTAGCTTTGTCAAGACTAAAATTAAACATTTTAATGACCCAATATGCCTTATGTTCCAACTCCATATGTAAGTGATAATCTTTTTCATACATCAATCTATACGGAGACATGCTAATCAGGGTTTTGTAAGCAATAAGATATGCCCATAACGCATCAGTTAGTCATAATGACCAATTTTTACTATCAGGGTTAACTGTTTTTTCCAAAATATATGAAATCTCCCAATTGGTTAGCTCCGCTTGACCACTTATCTGTGGGTGATAAAGGGGTGCAACTTTATGTGTTACACTATATTTTTTCATTAAAGATTCAAAAGGTTTATTACAAAAATACAATCTCCCATCACTAATAATAGCTCGAGGTATATCAAATCTGAAAAAAATATTTTCTTTTAAAAATTTTAAAACAACTTTATGATCATTTGTCTGCCATGGTACAACCTCGACTCATTTAGAAACATAGTCTACTACCACTAAAATATATATGTATCCAAAAGATGGGAGAAAAAGTCCCATAAAATCAATGCCCCAACAGTAAAAAATTTATATTATCAAAATTGGATTAAGAGGCATCATATTTTTATGGGTTAATCCCCCCAGTCTTTTGACAACGCTCACAAATCTTATAAAAATTATATGCATCTTTGAAAATCGTTGGCCAATAAATTCCACATTGCAAAACCTTTGCAACGGTTTTCTTCATAGAAAAGTGGGCCATGCATGCTCCTGAGTGACAAAAGGATAAAATATTACTTACTTCATCATCAGCCACGCATCTCAAGATAATTTGATCTGAACAATATTTAAAAAGATACGGATCATCCCAAAAAAAATTTCTTACTTCAACCAAAAATTTCTTCTTATCCAAAATAGTCCAAGATTGTGGCATATTACCTATAACAAGAAAATTCACAATATGAGCAAATCAAGGTACTGAGAAAACTGTCGACAATTGTTCATAAAAAAATGTATCCTTGATCGGCATTCTCTCTATTTGCACATTGCTTACAAGTCTAGACAAGTGGTTAGCCACTACGTTTTCTACTCATTTTTTTTTTATCTTTAATTGTTATGTCAAATTCTTAGAGTAGGAGGATCTGCCTAAGCAATCTTGATTTAACATCTTTCTTAGTCAATTGATATTTAAGAGCTTCATGGTCTGTGAAAATAACAATAGGGGATCCTACTAAATAGGACCTAAACTTGTCTAGGGCAAACACTACTGCTAGTAATTCCTTTTATGTAGTAGAATAATTCATCTGTGCATTATTTAAGGTCCCTACTAGCATAGTATATGACATGTGATTTTTTCTCATTTTGTTGCCCTAAAACTGCCCCTACGACATAATCACTAGCGTCACACATGATTTCAAAGGGAAGACTCCAACCTAGGGGTTGCAGCATGCCTTTTAGCTCATCAAAAGCCTCTTGACACGACTCATTTCACTCAAAAAGTGTGTCTTTTCCTAGGAGGTGACAAAGTGGTCTAGATATAGAACTAAAGTCTTTTATAAACCTCCTATAAAACCAGTGTGATCTAAGAAATATTTAACATCCTTAAGGGTTTTGGGTGTAGGTAAATTAATGATTAATTCAGTTTTAGCTCTATCAACCTAAATTCCCTCAGAAGAGACAATGTGACCAAGAACAATTCCCTTTCGAACCATAAAGTGACATTTTTTCTAGTTAAGTACAAGGTTCTTTTCTTCACATCTAATAAGCACTTTTTTTAGATTTAATAGGCAATCATCATATGAATCACCAAAAATAGTAAAATCATCGATAAAGACTTTAAGAAAATGTTCAACCATATCACTAAAAATACTAAGCATACACCTTTGAAAGGTTGCAGATGCATTGCAAAGTCCAAAGGGCATCGATAAGCAAATGTACCAAAATGACAAGTAAATGTGGTCTTTTCTTGATCTTCTTGGGCAATTTCAATTTGACTATATCCCAAATAACCATCCAAAAGACAGCAAAACATATGTGATGCCACCCTTTCCAAAATTTGATCCATGAAGGGTAAAGGGAAATGATTTTTTCTAGTTACAGAATTTAATTTTTTATAGTCAATGTACATTCTCCAACCAGTTATTGTCCTAGTTGGTACAAATTCATTATTATTATTGACAACTACAATGACACCTGATTTCTTGGGGACTACCTGAATAGGACTTACCCACTTACTATCTGCTATAGGGTAAATTATTCCTACATCTAACAATTTCAACACCTTATTTTACAACTTCTTTCATGTGTGGGTTAAGTCTCCTTTGTATCTCTCTAGATGTTTTAGCATTATCCTCTAAATATATCTTATGAGTGCAAACCAATGGACTAATTCCTTTTATGTTAGCTAAAGTCCAACCAATATCATTCTTATGATGTCTAAGAAGTTGTAGTAACATACCTTCCTGTACTGAACTTAACTGAGAAGAAATTATTACTAGGAATGTCTCATCATCTCCTAAAAATGCATACTTTAAATCTACTGGTAATAGTTTCAAGTCAAGTTTAGGAGCTTTATCACTTGATGAAACTGGTGGATTGGTTCTTGGTGGTAGCTCCTCAAATTTCTGTCTCAAATATTTTATTTCAAGAACCTATGAAGAATTCAACTGTAAAACTCATGTAAATTTGAACTTTTTACCAAAATGGTAATTTATCACTACAGTATGGGTTGTAAACTTGAATTTTTCTAGAGCTCGGATGACAAAATGGACCACACCATTGGATTTGTCTCGCAAAATCTAGTTACTCCGTCAATTTTCATCGAATTTTGAGATAGTCAAAATTTTCACGTTTTACGAGGTGATCAGGTCTCGATTGACCCAAAAATGAAATTTTTAATAAAAATTAAAATTTTGAAAAATAATTTAAAGCAAGTTGAAATAAAAATATTTTAAACTTAAATCAGAGTAAAATTTAATCGCTTTGTGGCGAAAACGGACCCAAAAAAGAGTGTTGTGTGACGCGTTGTGTGATTAGTAGTGAAAATTAACATATTACTATGCTCTTTTAAGACTAATTATACTTTGATGGAGTTTAAATAATGACATTTCAAGTCATAAATTGTACAAGGGACTAAAGGCGATGGATATCAAACTTTCATGTAACACCAGCATATTCTCGAGCAAAATTGAAAAAGCTTGGACCAAGCCAAGAACGTTCGAACGCCAACTCACATTCGCACGTCCACTTGAATTGATTGAAGCCCAGACTGCTAAGAGATGGCGAGTTACAACCAAGAATGAAGACTTTAAGGTACTTGTGTACCACGTTCGAACGCCAACTCATGTTCGAATATCCACTTGAATTAATTGAAGTCCATACTGCTAAGAGATGGCGTGTTGCAGCCAAGAAAGAAGACTCTGAGGTACTTGAGTACCACGTTCGAATGCCAACTCATGCTTGAATGTCGACTTGAATTGATTGAACAACAGGTGATGAGTGCAAGACGTCAAGATATGCATAGAGTGTGGAAATAGGTCTCCACAGAAGACCACAAGCCACTTGAGTGAGAAGGTTAGACCCCATCTGGCGTTCGAACGCTCACAAAGCAAAGATAGCTAAAACGTTTGAACGCCAGACAATGTTCGAACGCCTGTAGGGAAAAACAGAGACAACATTCGAACGCCGACTCACATTCGAACGTCCACCACAAGCAGGCTGCATAGTAGTTGGTTTTTCACTTGGACTTGGGCAGCATACACTATTCCTTCACACTCTGTTGTCTCCCCCTCCTCCTCGCCTATAAATACTCCCCTTGGGAGCCTTTTGAAAAGGAGAGGATAGTTCTTGTAAAAGGCTAGAACTTGGTTTGTAAGGCTTAGACTACACCAAGAACTAGTCAAGAGCTTGATGGAGGCTTGGACTCTCACTCATGTAGTTAGATGTATGTTATATTTGCTTGTATCAAGGGAGTTAGGTCATATGTTGGTTGAAGAAGCAATCCTCCATTTCATGGTTGAGGAAGCCACCCTCCATATGTGACTAGCTTTCTTTTACTTCTATTATTCATGTCTTTCACTTCCATTGCTTGAGCGTCCTTCCTTCTTAGAAAAGTGAAATTCTTCCACTTTTCTAAAGGTTTACCAAAGCCGTGAAGGATGGAAATGTGATTCACTCATTCTTCATTGAATATTGACTCTTCGCTTATTGTACTTTACCTTGTAAGTTCTCTACTTGGAGGGATGAGTATCACTCACTTTTCTAAATTTACCAAACCCATGAAGAGTGGGTAGTTCCTCATTCACTCTTTAGTGAAAGGTGATGAATATATATAAATTATCTTGAAGTTATATTTGTGCATTTCTTTTATGCTTTAATGCTTTATATTTCACTTGCTCATTGAATGATTGAATGTATCTAGCAAAGCTAAGGTACTTTGTATTACCGTGAGATCTTTCTATATCATGGATGCCTCTTGCATAGAAAGACTCGTTGGTTTAAGGCAAGTACTCCGGTTAGATCTTCATGATAACATTTCAATTTTAACCATTATTCTGATTTATCTGAAGAATGAAATATTAATGCCATGGTTGGATGCCTTGTAGAAGCACTTGCTTGTTTGTAGACAGGTTGAGTCTTGGCACAGACAATTATTGTAAACTTCTAGAAAGGCATCAAAATTATGTGTTTAATTCTTATAGTCCATCTTTATCTTCCGATTAACTTGCTGTTGACACGAGAGTTAATTGGGTTATAAAACACAAGTATAATAAACCGGATAATTAATTACATGTTTTGATCCTCAAGCTAAAGGGTGACTA
This sequence comes from Ilex paraguariensis, assembly GCA_963454935.2. Classification (NCBI taxonomy): domain Eukaryota; kingdom Viridiplantae; phylum Streptophyta; class Magnoliopsida; order Aquifoliales; family Aquifoliaceae; genus Ilex; species Ilex paraguariensis. The sequence goes on along the minus strand of CAUOFW020009169.1, from coordinate 74,945 downwards.
TTTCACATTTGAATTTATCTTATATTTTGTCTAGAAAACTCTTGGAAAGAATCTTATATTCTATTTATGAAATCCCATAACTTCAAACTCTCAAGGTTTTCAGTTACTTGGCCTCTATCACTGCTACTTCAAAACACTAATTATAGTTCCCTGTGGATTCGACTCCGGACTTAAACAGATTATTACTAAAGCTTGACTGTCTGTACTTGGGTGTACATATTTTGGATCAAGTCATTGTGGACCAAAAGTTTAGAGAGTATAAATAGGAGGAAAAAATTTGATTTCTCTCAATTGTTCAGCTGGTCTTCAACGTTGGAAAGGAAGAGAGGAAAAAAATGAGAAATTCAACATTCTCTTTATGATCTACGCCTCCTTGTTGCTCAAATAAACTCAAGTCAAGTATTAAAGTTGTTCTCCTCGACGAGGGCTACACGTCTATACCAAAAAGGACGGATTCCACTGAAGTTTTCAAGACAAAATTTTGGAAAAAATTCAAGATTGAGATTGGGTGGTGTTCTTGAAGGTTCTACAGCTCATTTTACGCTTCAAGAGATAGAGTTTTCATCCTAACTAGGTTTATTTTCAACCTAGAAATGTGATATGTAATTGGTAGGTTATTAAACATCTTTAGCACATGCCTATTGTTGAGAATTTGATGATTTGAGTATCTAAAATGGGTAGAATAAATTCTATCTTAAATTGGGCATGTAGAAATTACCTAATGTGATTCTTGAACTATGTGATGAAAATTGGGCATGTATGTGAATATATGATTGGGTGCCTTGAAAGAGTTTGATTAAATGCCAAGATGGAATTAGGTGTGATTTAATTGCATAGATAATGTGATAACATGCTTGGAATTCGTTGTTCGGTGTGATGTTAATATATGTTATATGATATATTGGCGTAGTGATGATTTATGAAAATTATATGCTTAGGATATAATTTACCATGGAATATGTTGTTGGGTGTTTAAATTGTTCCATCTGGCATTCATAGCATATTGGACAGGAATTGGTTATTGCAATGGTTCATTACATTGCATTTGCACGGGGGCATCATATTCATAGGCATAAGGCGTGAGTGTGGGTGTGTGTGTGCATTGTTGATCAAACACTATTCTTGGTGGATGATAGTGGGCTCGGGAAAAGTTGGAATGAAGTTCTGATTGAGTTGTACGGTTGCATGAAAAACTTGTGTCGGGTACAACAAGCAGGGCTAGATTCTCCCTCGGATGCAAGATCCGACTACCTGGTTCATGTTGTGACACCCCAAAAATTCGGGGGTCCGTTGATCACCCATCAACCCGTGGAATGTCTGTGAATATCGTGTAACTCAATGTCACGCCGTGATGCCCCATTTATTAGAGCCCTTAATTTAACAAAATTCGGGCAGAGTCTCCTTTGTACGGGGAGCTCTACCCAAAACACAACCATGTGCAATATACATTAACATGACCCATCCGATGCCCAATATAACACAATGACCACACCGGGTCTACTTATAAGTAAAACTTGACCACACCGGGTCCATTTATAAATAAAACTTGATCACACCCAGGTCCATTTATCCATACTCAAATAACAGATGCATCGTTATATTCAAACAGTCCATATAAACTCAGTTACAATTCTTTTACACATTACATGCCCAAAACATAGTTTCACATAAACCAAGGTCAAAGGTCATAATCCGGCCTCTCTTCACCCTTGAGAATCCAAGTGTGAGCCGTCCACTGATGTGTATCCAGCACCTGAACAGGCTGTTTCACAGTCCCAAAAATAGTCCATGTTCAGTCACATAACAGTCCATATTTTAGCCACATAACAGGCCATAAAACAGTCGCAATTTCAGCCATAAAACAGTCTATATTTCAGCCACATAACAGTCTATATTTTAGCAACAAAACAGGCACAATTTCAGCCACAAAACAGGTCCTAAACAGGCCATAAAACAGTCCAAAATTCAGTCCAAAATACAACCACATAGCAGTCCATATTTTAACCAAAAATGGTCCATCATTTCAACCCCAAAATAGTCCATAGTTTCAGCCCCAAAGGAGAGGAATAAAATCAAGATAAGAAGAACCCTACCTCAATAGAAGTGTAGAGAACTTCTATAACACCAAAACAACCTCAAAACTTTGATTTTTTCCAAAGTTTCCTCTTGGATCTTCGGTGAAATCCACTTTTTTGGGCACGTACACGTAGCCCTCGTCGAGGAGATGAATTTTAGCTCTTGGTCCGAGTTGATCCGAGAGACGGAACTTCGAAGATCCAAGGTAGAAAGATTGGATTTTCTCTTTTTTTTTTTCTATCCTTCAGCTCCAACGTTTCCCATTGGTTTTCAGCAGACAAAGATCTGAAAAAAATCCGATTTTAAACCCTTATTTATAATTTTAAAGACTTGGCCCAAGTCGCGCCAAATGTCCCCCACTTGTTTGGGTCCGTTTTCACTCCGAAACGATTAAAATTTCGTTTCAGTTTAAGTTCAATATATTTTATATGAATTTTATTTAAATTATAATAAAATTGTAGAAATTTTCATTTTTTGGGCGTTTTTGAGGTCGCCTGACACCCGTCGTCTCGAAAAACATAAAAAATATGACTATCTTAAAATTTGACAAAATTTGACAGGGTGACTAGATTTTGGGAGAGGATTCCAACGGTGAGGTCTGTTTTTTCATACGAGTTTTAAAAAAATTCAGGTTTGCAACTCGCACTGTAGTGGTAAATTACCGTTTTGCCGTTTTCATAAGAAGTTTAAATTTTTTCGGGTTTTACACATACACTCCCTTGAGGTGAAATTTTGGAAAAGTATATTGGTGTGTGGAACCAGCAGTGCGATACCAAAACTCTGCTGCCCAACAAAGACACATGATTTTGTTTTATAAAATAGTCATTCGATATGTAACGTCCAACAAAGACACATGATTTTGTTTTAAAAAGATCATTGGACATATATCATCAATAGCTGATTTATACACATTGACATTGCATTGTGTTGAATGAGTCAGAGAGGGCTCGGGTTGAAGTGCATGAGTGACTCTCATCTCATTTTATGGCATGCCAAAGAATTTTTATCATTGAATGCATATTCTTGATTGAAATGTTTGAATGGTTGATTGTTGCATGTGAACATTTCATATGCATCTAGGTTGGGGAGTAATATCTTTAGGAGATACCCAATTGAGCGTGGCTCACCTTTTATGGGACAACATTTCAGGTGCGGGATACACACCAATAGATGGTTCTCATTCTGGCCATTAAGGAAGAGGAAAAGCCGATATGTGGCTTTATTTTGAGATTTTGTAAAATTATTATGAAAACTTAATTTTGGCATGTAAATATAAAAAAATTGTAATTAAACTCATATGGACTGTTTTAATGTAAAAAAAAATTTGCATGTGGTTATATGAGTATGGATAAATAGACCCGGTGTGGTCACTGTATACTTATAAATGAATCCGATGTGATCAATATTTATTAATAAATCGACTTGGTGTGGTAAATATAGTAAAATTGCACAGATTGTGTTTTGGGTAGAGCTCCCCGTACAAAGTAGACTCTACCCAAATTTTGTTAAATTAATGATCTCCGATTTTTGGGGCATCACATCAACAAATCAATCAATTCAGAAATTTCAGAATTATTCTTATTCATCTCTAACAAAGAAGATTGTTCCAGCAAACATGCTTAGTGGATCAAACAAAAAAGAATCATATACTCTACTTGGAACATGAGACTCAATCATATTAATCACCTGCACATTCTTATCAACATCCTCTGGTTGTTTGTACATATTAAAAATATTAAGCTCTAATGTCATATTCCTAAAAGTTAACTTCATTATACCATTCCTGCAATTAATTAGGGCATTTGAAGTAGTTAGGAATGGTTTGCCTAATATAAAAAGAATTTGAGCATTAAAACTTAACATAGATTGAGTATCCAAAATTATAAAATTCATAGGAAAGTCAAAATTATCAACCTGTACTAAAATATCTTCCACCATACCCCTCGGTATTTTTACTAATCGATCAACCAACTGAAGTGTAACCGAAGTGAGTTTTAACTCCCCTAACCCTAATTGTTTATATGCTGAATAAGGGGCAAGTTCACACTAGATTCCAAATCCAATAAAACTTGTTCAATTTTGTGGTTACCTATAACACAAGAAATGGTGGGGCAACCTGAGTTTTTATATTTTGGTGGAGTCTTATGTTGTATGATGGAAGATACCTGCTCAATCAAAAATGTATTATTTTGCACATTTAATTTTCTTTTAATAGTGCACAAAATTTTCAAAAATTTTGCATAAGAAGGTATTTTTTTAATGTCATCCAACAAGGGGATATTGATTTTCACCTACTTAAAAATTTCTAACATATTATTATGCATGCTTGGCTTGATAAAAGTAAGTAATCACTATGGGAATGGTGCAGATGTTGGATAGCTCTCAGGCTTAATGATTTTAGATTGGTCAAGTTTATCACCACTCTCCGTAGGTTTTGAAATTTCATCAGATTCTTGAACATTAGTAAGAATAGTTTTGTCAATTACTTTTCCACTATGAAGTGTGGTGATAGACTTTACCTACTCATTGATAATCTAAGATGTGTCAGTTTCACTCTCATTAAATTGACCCTCCGGATTTGGTTGAGGTTGAGCTAAAAACTTACCTTTTTCTTAATGGCATGGAGTAATTGTCAATTTAGTGCGTGTGCTCCTAATATCATTTATAGCCTGTGTGGCCTGATTTCGTGTACTCCTGATATCATTTATAGCCTATGTGGTTTGATTGTTAAAATTGGTCTAACTCTGCATGAATTGTGACAATACCTCCTCAAAATTTATCTTTGGGGGTGGAAGTGTAAGGAACAAAATTAGAGAAATTTTGTTGAGGTACTTTTGATGAATGTGTAAAACTCGATAAATTTAAACTTTTGTAAACAAGGGTAAAATGGTAATTTTATCGCTACAGTACGAGTTAAAAACTTGAATTTTTCTAAATCTTCGATAATGAAATGGACCTTACCGTTGGATTTGTCTTGCGAAATCTAGTTACCACGTCAAATTTTATCAAAATTTGAGATAGTCGGATTTTTTACGTTTTACAAGGCGGTGGAGTTTCGGGTAGCCCAAAAAATAGGATTTCTAATAAAATTTTGAAAATTAGAAAATAATTTAAGTCAAATTAAAATAAAATTAATTTGAACGTGGACCAAGGCGAAATTAAATTGTTTCGAGACGAAAATGGACTCGAAAAAAAGAGGTTGTGTGGCACAATGTGAGCCAAGTAAATGGAGGGTATGAATAGGGGAAAAAATCAGATTTTTTCCCATTCTTCAGCCGGTTTAACGTGAGAAAAGAGGAGAGGGAAACAAGAGAAGTTCTCCACCTTCTCTCTACGATCTAGGAGGCTATGGAGCTCAAATCCACACGGGTCAAGAGTTAAAGTTGCTCCTCTCGCCGAGGGCTATGCGACCACACCAAACATTACGGGTTTCACCAAAGGTTGAAAAATGAGATTTTTGGGGGAAATGAGGATTCAAGATTTTTTTGGATCCTTGGAGCTTCCCAACGTCGTTTTACGCTTCAAGAGGTAAGCTTCCTTCTTACTTGAGTTTATTTTATAACCTAGGGTGTTATATGTAATAGGTAGATGAATAACTATATATATCACTTGTCTATGGTTGTGAAATTGATGGAATTGGGTGATTGGTGAATTGAGTATGTGAATTTGATCCAAATTAAATAAAATTCCAAGATTGGAATTGGTGGGTTACAATTATTGTGTAATTCTATGAAAAATGGGTGTTATGTGGGCATGCTATATGTTTTATATCATGCTTTGTGAATGAGGTGCAAATTCTTGTGTGATAACATGAATTGTTGCTTTGATGGTGTTTGCCAAATGCTTATGTGTGAATCAAGTTGTTATGACCTAATGATGCATAACATGCTTAGAAAAATGTGTTGGAAAGAAATGTTAATATGTGCTCATTGAGATATTGACATTGTGATGATTTATGAAATTTATATGCATATGATATGAATCTCAATGGAACATGTAGACATGTGGTTTAAAATTACTCATATGACATTCATTATATGTGGGCATGATGTTGGAATGACAATGATGCATTACATTGCATATGTACGTAGATATCGCATTTTATGGGTGTGGGTGCATGGTTGGCATCAAACACCACATAGGTGGATGATGGGTGGGCTCGAAAAAGTTGGATTGAATGTCCACCTGAGTCGCACGGTTGCATGAAAAAGACTTGGGTCGGGGTAGCAAGGAGGACTAGACTATCCCTCGGGTGAGAGACTCGGTGATTGGATCCGCACTCCGTTGGTATAAGAGTACAAGAAGTGTGTCGGTGTACGCGGAACCGTTGGTGGAAGTCCATAAATTCCATGTCGATTGGGTGCCGTTGGTGTAAGTCCATAAATATCCACCCCAAATAAAGACCCAGAGATTTTAAATAGTCATTTAGAGGATTATATAAATGGCGGGAGCTAAAAGGGCTCAGTTTTATATGCATTGACATTTGCATGTGTTGAGGAGCCAGGGAAGGCTCGGGGTAAAAATGCGGTAGTGAATCTCATTTCATTCATGGCATGACATGGTAAGTTCCATGGTAAATTCCAACATGAATTACATATTCTTGCATTGGAATGGATTTTGGTTGTATTTTGTTGCATAATATATTGCATATGCACTTAGGTTGGGGAGTAACCCTTGTAGGAAGTACTCTACTGGGCGTTGGCTCACCTTATACGGGAAATATTTTAGGTACGGGGCATATTTCGGTGGATGATACGTATTCAGGGCCTCGAGGGTGAAGAAAATTCAGTTTGTAGCTTTTGGAAACAAGTTTTGTAAAAACTTTGGTTAACTGTCGTTTTGACATGTAAATTATGTAAAGACATGTAATAAAACTTGTATGAGTCATGTATAATGTAGAAAATGTTATTATACATATTTGAGATGGATTTGAGAAGGTTTGGGATGAATTGAAAATGAAAAACTGATTAAATATGAAATTCTGGATAAAACCTACCAGTAGTCAACAGGTAGTACCTGTTTAGCAAGCAATAACTACCGGTAGCTAACAGGTAGTACCCGTCCAGTAAGAGGAAACTACCGGTAGCTTACAGGTAGAACTTCTACCTGTAGGTCTAACAAACACCTACCGGTAACTCTTCCAAAAATCTGAAAAAAATTAAAATTGTTTTGCCAACCTTTTGAACTTTGTTTTCTTCAGTCTCAATGATACAAATGGACATTAAATGAGTTATATTGAGGCATATTGGACATCCGTTGAATTAAATGATTAAAGGAACACGGATTATACATGTAGGTTATGATCCCGGTTACAGGGATATGATAGACGTGATGTCAAGCCATGCGACATTCACGGGTATTTTCGTGGGTTGACAGATGGTCAACGGGACCCCCGATTTTAGGAGTTGTATGTATTTGAATATGTGTTATTATAAGATTTTGAAAAAATATTTGCAGCATTTGCTAGATAATACAAAACTTCTTTTAGAACAGATAATGTTGGACACTCCTTCATGAGGTGTCCAGGGATCTCGCAAATGCTACAAATCTCCTCAATGGGGATTGTGTCAGTCTCATTAACCCTTTTAAATTCCATAGCCTCAACCCTTCTAGCTAAAGTGGCAATTCTAGCCTCTAGGTCATCTTCTTCCCTCAACTAGTATTTACCCCCACTTGATGACGATTGTGTGGTTTTACTTTTAGGAGGTTCTTGAGAAGTAGTATCCCAAGATTATGCATTCTCGGCTAACTGATCTAAAAATTCAAAGGTCTCATCTGGTTCCTTATTCATAAAGTCACCATTACACATTATTTCTACAAACTGACGCATTTGTGGGCTCAAACCTTCATAAAAGAAACTTATCACATGCTAACTTTCATAAACGTGATGGGCACAAAATGCAATGAGGTCTTTAAATCTATCCCAACTTTGATAAAAATTTTCAGATTCTTTTTGAGAAACATTCATGACTTGTCTTTTGAAAGAGTTTGTGAGATGTGTGGAAAAAAAAATTTTTAGAAATTTTTTTTACATCTTAGGCCATGTACCTATAGAACTAGGCCTGAGTGAATGCAACCAAGTTTTAGTTTTTTTCTTTAATGAAAAAGGGAAGAGTTTCAACTTGATTGTATTCACCGACATAGTTTGATCATAAAATGTAGCACAAACCTCCTTGAAGTCTCTAATATGCAGGTAAGGGTTTTCTGATTCCATGCCATGAAATTTTGGAAGTAATGCAATCATACTAGACTTTAAAACAAAATTTGTGGCATTTAGTGAAAAGATGATGCATGAGGGTGCAGTGTGACGTGCATGTTGTAGATAATCACGCAAAGTCCGGTCATGATTAACATTCAAATTATCAACATCATTTTCATCATGATTACTTACCCTATTCTCATGATCCACATGTTCAGGTAATTATTTTGCCGATTATCATTAGGATCAGCAGCCATTGTATAAGAAGTATGATTTGAATAAGATTAACCAAATAAATTTTCAAACAGAGTATTTAAATTTTCTCTTATCAAATGACCACTCAAATCACGATGCCAAGAACTCAAAAAATAAATAAATAAACAAAACAAAAAACTAAATTAAATAACAAAAAAAAAATTTCAGTAAATTAAAAAAAATTGAACGAAGTTACCGAATCTCTGACGAATCTTAAATACCGAAAACCTCACTAGATGTGATGGTGGCTCCTTGTCTTTCAACAATTCCTTGAAAACGGCGCCAAAAATTTGCTACAACTTTAGAATTGATTACCCAAGTGTAGGTTGTGCGAAATAATAAATTTATTGGGAATCCGAGGTTGAATCACAGGGAATTAAGAAAAACTTAGAACACAAAAAAAAAATAAAAGAAAATTGCTTTGAAAACAATTGTTGTAGATATTTTGAAATTTGTTTTTAAAACAATAATTAAAAATATTAAAGCATCGAGGATACCCTTTCAAATCCACACAGTAATTATTAATGATCTAGTTTTTGAACTCAATTAAGAATCAACTAAGGAGTGATCCCTATCGGAATATTTAGTGGTGGTAATATAAAAATATCAAAAGTTATAATTAATGAATTATCTGAATAAATATAAAAATTTACTTGTAGATCACAAGAGTCACCATGCCCCGAGTCTACGATAAATCAAGCTTTCTAACAGGTAAATCTTATTTTATTGCAAATAATAAATCAACTATCTTATGATAAATTCTAATTAATTAATTCAAGTATGAAATAACCACTTATTTGACTCGCAGAAAATCTCAAGCATTTGATGTACGTGACACAACAAATCAAAAAATTATACAGAGCAAAATTTTTACTAGAAGACAAGAATTAACTTAAAAGAATAAATCATGCATTAAAAAGAACATTAAATCAATAATAAGTACCGTGCTTCATTAAAAATATCTCCCATAGCTTTAGTTGAGCTTTTAGCAAGCCATAGAACTAAAACAAAAAACTAGAAAAGAAAAGATAGGAAAAGAATAATAATCTAAATCATAGATGAGAACCTTTATTTATACTAAAAATAAATGTTAAGTATAGGTATAAGATATAAGGTTGGCTTGAAAAAAATTCCTTTCAAGAAAGAAGTCTTTTAAGGTTAAATCCCGTGCATAAAATCTTTGTTGCGTGGGTACAAAATCTCTTTAGACTTAAAACTTGGATTCGCATATTTAGAGGTTGATTCAAGAAATTTTTGTGAGACACACTTTTGTAGCCCTTGAAGTTTTCTTTCCAACCCTGCAAAAATCAAGTCAGTTGGATGTTGGAGTCAAAAGTTATAATCAAAAGATTGAAGAAGTGTCAAATCTTTATCTTCTAGGATACTTTCCAAATCCAACTTTAAACGAGTTTTCTTCCAACTTGGACTCTTATATGGATTAAAATTCTGCCATATTTTCAAATCTTCCTATCTCAATCTTGACTCTTCAATCTTTTTAAATTGTGACTCGATCCACAAACAAAGTAGTAAGAAAAGGAGGGAGGGTTATGACTCGATGGTCCGGGCACCATGAGGAGAAGGATGGGCCATCTACACCCACATCCACCCCTCCGGTGACTATTTTCAAGCTACTGGCTAGGATTGAGGGGAGATTGGATGAGTTTGGGAGAGCTGTGGCTGAGGATCAGGGAATTCTGCAGCTACTGACTCTGATGATAAAGAGAGTTTTTGAGCAGGCATTCCTGTGAAAGCCTATCCCTGAGGATGAGGGAGATAAAGAAAAGGATGACAATGATGATGGGGAGGAGTAGAGGAGAGTGAGACTAGTTATCATTCCTTGTATTTTGTCTAACAGTTTTTAGAAGTCCTAGGTTAGAATAAGTTAGAGTAGGACAACCTAGTCGAAGACTCTAGGAAAATAGGCCAATTTTTGTGTTCTTTGTACGCAATGAAAACGTTTATGAAAGAAAGAAAAAGAATTTTGCTTTTAACTTTGCCCCGAATTCATTAGCTTAATTGGAATTTGATTTGAGTATTTTGAATTAGTCTCTGAAATGATTAACATGGATGGGAGTATTATTATCGATTTACATTTATATTTTTGAATAAGATTTGCAAGGGACTAGCAAAGCTCAAGTTGGAAGGTGTGATGGTTGTTGAATATTGCATATTTAACGGCCTTAGTAGATCTATTTTAACTTGCTTTTGTAATACATTTTTGGAAATTGGTTTAAATTGGAGAGTAATGGAGAATTGTATTAAACTATCCATTCATGTAAGACAAATCACCAAGCAATCAAAATACTCAAATCACTATGCAATTAAGTAAATAAACTTGGGCAAAATGAAATGAAATAATTGTGGTTCTTTCATTCATAACTTCAAAAAGTTTAGTACAAGGATTAGAAACCAAAAGCAAATTGGCCCAAAATTCTAGAGACTCTTCTGCTAGGCCTACAACCTAAATCCTAAGTGTCAACTACTAAGAACAACAAAACCAAAATAACTCCTCATCCTTATCTCTTGTCCCCTCCTCCTCACTCTTATAATCACCGCCCTCCTCATCCTCATCGTCATCAGCATCAGAACCCTCCTCTTGGGCAGTGGTAAATGGTCCGGCCAAAGGACGCGGAGGCACATCGGGGATCGGCTCTCCTAGGAAGGTGTGCTCATATATGCTCGTCATCATCAGGGATAGCCGATGCATAATCTCGCCTAGGTCATCCATCCTACTCTCCATAGCATCTAAGTGCTGAGAAATGGTGCAAGGAGGGGCAGTGGTGGATGGCCCGGTAGTGGACAGTCTGGTCGTGGATGGCTCAGCTATAGGTGATAAAAATCATATATTGGTTTTGTTATAGGTGATAAAAATGTATTTTGGTTGAGGAGGAGGGGACAAGAGATAAGGATGAGGAGTTATTTTGGTTTTGTTGTTCTTAGTAGTTGACACTTAGGATTTAGGTTGTAGGCCTAGCAGAAGAGTCTCTAGAATTTTGGGCCAATTTGCTTTTGGTTTCTAATCCTTGTACTAAACTTTTTGAAGTTATGAATGAAAGAACCACAATTATTTCATTTCATTTTGCCCAAGTTTATTTACTTAATTGCATAGTGATTTGAGTATTTTGATTGCTTGGTGATTTGTCTTACATGAATGGATAGTTTAATTTTTATGCATTATGGTTTGGAAATAAAGTTTGCTAGGGACTAGCAAAACTCAAGTTGGGGGGGGGGGGTGTGATGATCATAAAATATTGCATATCATGTATCTATTTGCACCCTTTTATACTTGTGTTTGTGGTGAAAATGGGGAAAAATGCGTCTAATCTAACATTTGATGGTGTTTTATGTGTTTGTAGGTGAAACATAGGCAAGGGCATGTATTAAGCTTCTCATGAAGTTCTTAAAGGCAATGGAGAAGAAGGGAAGACTTAACGGATGGCTCAGGACATCAAGAGACCAAGGAAATGCTAAATTAAGAGGAAACCTACCGGTAGAAGACGATTAAAACCTACTAGTAGAAATCAGCAAAAACCTATCGGTAGGTTTGTTATCGTTCGACCAGTTGGTTTTGTAAACTGGAATTGTTCTACTACTACCCTTGGCAGGACCTATTGGTAGATTTTGCCTACTGGAGAAAACCGACCGGTAGGTTTTGTGATCGTTCTACTGGTAGGCTTTGCCCATAAACACCAGAAGCCTATAACTCCAACTCTACCTACTTGGGGGGCCCACCTCCTGTCACCCCACACATGCCCTGACATCTATGACACATTGTGATGCTCTCTTACACCTAAAACCTAATTTTGGAAGAAAAAGTATGGAAGACGAAGAGAAAGAAGAAATTAGTTGGTGAAGGCATGAGGGGTTGTAGACATGCCCTGTCCTAGCTTGTGCAAGTGTCCAATCCCTTCCCAATGATGGCAAGTCACCTCTCATAGACTATGGGGGGAGGCATGGGTGAAAATGGAGGGAGCCTTACACCATTATTCAGATTTTTACACCAGTTTAGAGAGAGAAGCTCAAGGAAGAAGATGAAGTTTTAGAGAGAGAAAGTTAGATTTTTGCATTTCCTCCACCATTTCAGTTGTAGTAAGCTTTAAATCACTTATAATCTTTACATCTTGCACTTTAATCTAATTTATTTCAAGTGTATTCAAATCTAACTACATTTTGTATTTCCATGTTTACATTTGTGTTTTTCTTTCCAAGCTTTCCATTTGGGTATGAAATGAAATTTACTTTTGTAGTTTAATTTCTCCTTGCAACAATACAAGTTCAATGCTTTATTTCATCACCATGTCCCTTTACATTATGTTTGTTCTTGCTTTGACTATGAGTAACTAAACTTTTAATTGGCTAATACAAGGGGAATTGCCTCTTGGGTAAGGGAAATCGACTCTTTTCTATTCTTCCTCATAGTATAAAGTGGTTTGGTTTGACTAGGTTGAGTGTGGACGTGGTTGTGAGCTCTTGATACACCGTAAACTTGTTACGGGGTATGTTGTGGCCAATACCTCCACATTAGTCCCTCACTTCCTATGAATTAATCAAACACCGAGACACCATTGGTCAAATGAATTGAGTCGATTTTGAATTCCCATTAAAATGACCTCGATGGATTAGCCGACCTTGCTTCTTACATTTTTATCAAAACATAACTCACTAAACCAAAATTCACAAGATTTTACACATTTCATTTCTTTTCAAATCACCTTTCGAAAACATTTGACCTTTTCATTCCTAAGGAGACGACCTTGGAATACCCATTCCAAGTAAAACATGACATTGCAAGTCTCTCTACACTTGGGGAGCACTTTTGCACACACACACACACATCTTTGTTCACTCACACAATTTTCTTCATTTCTTGCATGGAACCCGAAAGAGAGCGATGCTCACATACTCACATAAGCCATATACACACAATCCCGGATCATGTTTGGAGATTAGGGTGAGGTGATATCAAGCCCTAGGGTTTTTACTTTTCTTGCTCATTTCCATTCTTGTAAGATCCTAAGGCTTATAATCTTCATTTCCACACTAGATATACCTTCCATTTCCTAGTATTGATTTTTTTTGTGAGAGTTTTTCCACACCCAATGTTTTAAGGAATTTCCATTTTCAATATTTGAGCTTGTATGTTTTGAGTTTTATGTTCTTAGTGTTTGATAAAAAATTTAAGTTTGTTCATCTCTTTCTTTGATTAGTTTAAGTTAGTAGTACTTCCTTAGTAATTTTTTTCATGTTCTTTAGCATTTCTATTCTATCTATGGCCGGCTAGGACATTGGTTTGTGAAATCCAAGGAAAGATTTCCATCTAGGAATGAAAAAATCTATCCTCACACACATTGCCTTGTAGTGTAGTGTGTTGAATTTGACTAGGTAGATTGCAATATTTAAATTTGTACACATTTGATGCATCGTAGACTTGTCACAGGACATGCTTGTCATCCCTTCAAATTTATACAAATCAATCTTCCTACGAATCAATTCAACACCAATACACACATTTGGTAATTCTTGATTTTTAATTCATATCTTTCGATTGAACAAAAACACTTTTAAGTTCAATTGAGTTATAAATGAGATTGATTAACCATACCCGGTGGAAAGAAATCCAAGGATTAGGCAACCCTTTTTTATTTATAGATTTTCAACCCCGAATCTCACGATTCAACCACATCTTCAAAGAACAAATTTTTAATTTTATTTTCAAAACACTTAGTCTTGGCCTACCCTAAGAAGACAACCTTGGAACTTTTTCTGAGTTAAAACACGACACGTAGGCCTCCATGCGCTTGGAGAGCAACTTTTGCATCACCATAACTTTGAGGGCACATCACATTTGGCATTCACATACATATCATCATAACCCCTCAAACAAAACCCCACACCAGTAGAGGTGAGGAGAATAACATCAAGAAACTACCCTACATGCTCCTCCAATCCATCAACTATCTCCATTCATCTTTGATTCAAGCTTGTGATTTTTGGCAATGGCTATGAGGAAGATTAAAGTTATGGTTTCTTCAAGTGATGATTCTTGATTTTCTTGATGTTTGGCTTGATTTTCTTTGCTTCCATGATGAGTATGGTGTTGGTAGGGATGGCTAGAATTATATGTAGTTCACCATCTACGACCAAGGGTTCAACCAAGTCAAAGGAGAAAGGTATGAGGTCTCCTGTGGTTTCTGATTTTTAGGCTGAGCCACTTGTGTCCAAGAAGAGGAAAAAATATGGGTATAAGGAGACAATTGAGAAGAGAGGGGTGATGTGTGAGCGTATGGTGGACGCAAATTGTCTGGGGAAGAATGTTGCCATGATGAAGATTCTTAGTGACGCCCCTAAAACTGGGGTCTTTTATCAACCGTTGATAATTCATCAACCCGAGGAAATACCCGTGATTATTACACAATCGACATCGCATCAATAGCCTCCCCTTAGCTAGGATCGCAACCCACACGTGCAACCTGTGTACATTTTATCACTTGACCCCAACCAAGGTCCAAAATACCTTAATTTATTCTCCATTATGGTCCATTTACATCATTTAAATAAAAGGACACATAGCCCAAAAGAATGGCAAAGCATTCTTAATAATTTCAGATTTTTGGAAAACCTTCCAGAAGGTTTAAGTAGACCTTCTAGAAGGTTTTGTCCACTGAAAAATTTCTTTCGGAAGGTTTTTTATAAAGTTTCCAGAAGGTTGACCTTCTGGAAGATCGAGCATACTGGAATCCTATATTTAAGAAAGATGTGTCGACCTTCCGGAAGGTGTGTTCAATCTTCTGAAAGAAGTTACACACTGGATTCCTCATTTTAGAAAAATGTGAAGACCTTTCGGAAGGTTAGAATCGACCTTCTGGAAGGTTCACCCATTGTTCAACAATTTTTCCTTGTCTTTGTCCAAACCTTCCGGAAGGTTTTGCCCAGAATTATCTATTTCACATATTTTTCATTTCCAATTCATTCCAAACATTCCCACAAAACATCCCAAACATGCTTAGTAAGGTTTTTCACATAAAACATGATCCATGCTAGTTCTATTACATACAATTCCACACATTTACACATCAAAATGGAATTTTCATAAAAACTTTACAAAATGAACTATAAAAGCCACAAATTGGCTTTCTTCATCCTTGAAGCTCGAAATGGGAGCCGTTCACCGGTATGAACCTTGTACCTGAAATGTTTTCCCACGAAGGGTGAGCTACGCTCAATAGAGTATCTCCTAGATAGGCTACTCCTCAACCTAAATGCATATGAAATGTTCGGATGCTAACAATCCACAATTTCATAACATTCCAAGCAAGAATATGCCTCTAATGTTGGAATTTAAGATGTCATGCCATGGAATGAAATGAGACTCACTCATGCACATCAACCCGAGCCCTTCCCGACTCCTCAACACATGCAAGTGCTAATGTGAGCGAATTTGTCATTTATGTTGCAAATCAAATGACATTCACTAATCTAGGGTCTTTATAGGGGTGGATGTTTATGGACTCACACTAAGGGTCACCCAACCCACACGAAATTTGTGGACTTCCACCGAAGGTTCTGCGTACACCCACACACTTCATGACTGAACTAAGGGAGTGCATATCCCATCCCCGGGCCTTGCACCCGAGAGATCTTCTGGCCCTTCTTGCAAATTCCAACCCTAATCACCATGTAATAAGTGAGACTCGGCCAGGTCTTCGACCAAGTTTACTCGAGCCCACCAGTCATCCATCGAGCGTGGTGTTGACAAATAACCATGCACACACACGCCCACATAATGCGATGTCCCCGTGCATATGCATTGTGATGCCTCAGTTCAACAACAATACGATGCTCGATATACTATGGATGACATATGAGCAATATCAATACATACTATGGATAATTTTATTCTAAACATATAATTTCCATAATTCATCAATTCCAATATATCACAAGTATGTGTATATACATCAACTATTTTCACAACATCACTTCCAAGCATGTTATCACACAATCATGCTATCAATATTTTGAATTCATCATAGCATAATGTAAACACAGAGCATGCCCACATATCACACTTCTCAAAGAAATTTCATTATGCTATTTCCATATACTCCAGTTCAAGATAGAGTTTGCCCTACCCATTTCCTATAACCATTTCACCAAACCACCAACAATAGACAAATGATATTTAAATCTATGAACCTACCCATTTCATATAAACATCCTAGGTTTGGAATACACCTAAGTAGGAGGGAACCCTACCTCTTGAAGCGTGGAGAACTCCCGTAAGAGGTTCCAAGAACCCGCTTTTAGCCCAAATCCTCACTTTTCCAAAATCCCGTTCTTTGATCTTCGATAAAACTTGGCCTACTTGGTTTGGTTTTATAGCTCTCGATGAGGAGAATAACTTTTGTTCTTGGCTCGAGTGGATTGGAGCACTCAATCTTCGTAGATCGTAGAGAGAAGGTGATGAATCCAAGCTCTTTTCCTCTATTCCTCTCTCCGTTTTCGTCCCAGTTCAAGTTTAAAATATTTTTATTTTTAACTCGCCTTTAATTATTTCCCAACCTTCACAATTTTATTTAAAAATTTTGTCCTTGGGTCACCCGAGGCCTAATCACCTCGTAAAATGCAAAAAAAATTTGACTGTCTTAGAATTTGACAAAAATTGACAGGGTAACTAGATTTCGCGAGACGAATCCAACAGTGAGGTGTTTCGTCATCCGAGATCTACAAAAATTTAGGTTTGTATCCTGTACCGTAGTGGCAAATTATCATTTTACCCCTTTGTACAAAAAGTTCAAATTTACCCAAATTTTACATTCTTCCCCCCTTAAATTAATTTTGTCCTCGAAATTCACACATATATGCACACACGACATGCATATGCAAGAGTAACAATATACTTAAAATTGTAAACATATACCTCAATCCTCAAACAAGAATGAATAATTGGCGTGTATGGTGTCCTCACGCTCCCACGTTGCCTCCTCCACTCCTCGGTGCTACCACAACATCTTCACTAGCCTCACGGTCTTGCCTCGCAAAACCTGATCCCTGCTATCCATGATACGCACTGGCCCCTCCTCAAAGGTCTCATCCACATAAATAATTAATTCATCCCATTCCACCACATGTGTCGGATTTGGAGTATACTTTCAGAGCATAGGGACATGGAACAAAGCATGAACACCCGATATTTTTGGCCGTAGCACCAATCTGTAAGTCACTGTGCCAACCTTCTCGCGTACTGCGAAGGGCCCGATGAACCTCGGTGACAGCTTTCCCCATTTTTTGAACATGACCACACCTCTTTTAGGCATCACCTTCAAGAAGACATGATCTCCCACCTCAAACTCTAGAGGTCGTCACCGTCAGTCGACATAGATCTGCTGTCGGCTTTGAGCTGTAAGAAGACGCTTTCGAATTAAGTCCACCTTCTTCGAGGTGTCTCTAATCAAATTTGGACCCGTAGAGGGTCTCTCTCCTACCTCCGTCCAATAAACCTTAGAACGACAAGGCCTCACATATAATGCCTCATAGGGTGTCAACTGTATACTCGCCTGAAAACTGTTGTTGTAGGCGAACTCCACTAAGGGTAAGTTCTCTTCCTAGCTACCCTTGAGATCTTGGACGCATACCCGTAGCATGTCCTCAAAAGTCTAGATGGTCATCTCTGATTGGTCGTCTATCTGGGGATAAAAAGCGGTGCTCATCAACAACTGTGTCCTTAAGGTTTGCTGAAAACTCTCTAAAAAATGAGCCATAAACCTGGGATTCCGATCTGATACTATAGATATGGGCACCCCATGCAATCGGACAATCTTGTATATATAACCTGCAGAATTCCTCCAGGGTGAAGGTCATCTGCACAGCCAAAAAGTGTGCCGACTTGGTAAGCCGGTCCACTACCACCCATATTGTGTCATGTCCTCACGATGTCCGTGGCAAGTGAGTCACAAAATCCATCGTGACATGCTCCCACTTGCACTCCGCTACCTCCAAAGGCTGGAGCAATCCAGCTAGTCTCTGGTGCTCAGCTTTTACCTACTGACATGTGAGACATCGGCTAACAAAATCCCAAACGTCTCTCTTCATCCCGCTCCAATAGTATTGGTGACAAAAATCATGGTACATCTTCGTGCCACCTGGATGCACTATAAAACGGGAGCAATAAAACTCCCTGAGGATCTCCTCCCTTAGATTCGCTAACTGGGGAACTACAACCCTTCCCTTATACTGAAGGTTGCCATCTGAGTGAATGGCTCAACCTCATCATCGGTACCCACTTGCACTCAGTCCCTAACGGATAAAATCTCTGTACCTTGTCTCTGGGACTTGATCACTCTGCTTAGTAGGGAGGGTATAGCCACCAAACTCCCTAAAATGCCCTGAAACTGACCCATGTATCATAGCCTGAACTGTCCCACAGTCTCGAGCATCTGCCACTCCTGGAAAACCACACTAGCCAAGACTTCCTGCCACTTTCGGCTGAGTGCATCAACTACCACATTTGCCTTATCGGGGTGGTATTGCAAAGTAAAGTCATAATCTTCCAGGTACTCCATCTACTGGCGTTGCCTCATGTTGAGGTCCGATTGTGTAAAAATATACTTCAGACTTTTGTAGTCCGAAAATACCTCGAACTGTTCCCCATATAAGTAATGGCGCCAAGTCTTCAAGGCAAAGACAATGGCCACTAACTCCATGTCATGCGGGGTAATTACGCTCATGATTCTTCAGCTACCGAGAACTATAGGCCACCACCCTCTCGGACTGCATCAAAACACAATCGAGTCCCTCCTTGGAGGCATCACAGTACATAGTGTACATCTGTCCTCTCTTTGGAACAATCAAAATAGGGGCTGAAGTAAGCCTCCTCTTCAATTCTTGGAATGCCTTCTCGCACGAATCATCCCACTGAAACTTGACCTCCTTTCGGGTCAATCTTGTCATAGGTGCAGCTAGTCGGGAGAAGTCCTTAATGAACCTCCTATAATACCCCGCTAATCACAAGAAACTACGTATCTCGAAGACTGACTTCAACCTCTCCCAATTCGTCACTGCCTCAACCTTCTCCGGGTCCACGGATACCCCCAAAGTCGACACCACGTGTCTCAAAAGCTTTACCTTCGTAAGACAAAATTCACACTTGCTGAACTTGGCGTACAACTGGTGGTCTCTCAGCGTCTGGAGAATAACCTTTAGATGATTTTCATGCTCCTCCTTGGTCTTGGAGTAGATCAACATGTCGTCAACAAACACCACGACAAATTGATCTAAATAGGGTTGGAACACCCTATGCATGAGATCCACAAATGCTATCGGAGCATTCGTCAATCCGAAAGGCATCACCATGAATTCAAAGTGCACGTACTGCATTCTGAACGCCGTCTTAGGGATATCTTCCTCCCTAATCCTCAACTGATGGTAGCCCGTGCGTAGATCTATCTTAGAGTAGACCCGCGCTCCCCTCAGCTGATCAAACGGATCATCAATCCTCGACAAAGGGTACCTATTCTTGATAGTAACCTGATTTAATTGCCGGTAGTTTATACATAGCCGAAGAGTCTTATCTTTCTTCTTGGCAAATAATACCGGAGCGCCCTAAGGTGAAGTGCTCGATCTGATAGTTTTATATACCATACAACTGTTAAAAAATCCTCAATGCTCCTTTGGAAGTCATGTCATACCGGTGGAACACCATAGATATTCCACTGGCAGGTTGATGATTCATTGATATTATAATTCGAAGCGTAATACCCAATTACGTATATCAATGTGTCATGCATGAAGTTTATATAATATATATATATATATATATATATATATATATATATATATATATATATATATATATATATTTATTTAGTACTTAATAAAACATTAGTATTTTCAGAAGTTAACCAATATTATACATATGTTTACCTCTCACTGAAGGATATCAGTAACTACTCACACCCCATTACTACAGACAAGGAAGGAGTGCGGGCAGTTTTCATTACATGAGTAATTAAAATACAATCTTGTACAGTTCTTTCGCAAGGAGCAACTGAATTACAACCACCTTTCTTATCAGTTAAGACAAAAAGGTGGCGGTAGTTCAATTATCCAAATACAAAGATAACACATAAATGTAGAAATACAGAGTTTTGGCTGGAGAGTATGACGGACCGGATTGTGTATGAGTTTCTCTTTCTCTCTCTTTTTTTTTCTTTCTTTTTCTCTTTCTTTGGATTTCTCTCTAGAGGTCCCCTTTCTCGCTTGGGCCTCCTTTGAAGAAGGCCATGCATGGCCTATATATAGAACATGAGGTGCATGGCCTATATATAGAACATGAGAAAGCATGAGGTGGAAGATAAAGCTTAGCCGCCAAGGAGGACCGTCCGGACGCCCCCTCCCACCGTCCGGACGGTGGTGCTTTGCTAGAGAATTCACCCTGATCTTCTTTTTGTTCTGGCCGTTCCTTGGTTAATTTAAGCTTTCCTCCTTAGTTCTTTCAAGCTTGGACAAATTACTCCTTGTAATTTTCAATAGTTCTGCATAAAAACCTGAAAATTTTTTACATAATACACATAAAATCATAGTTTTCGCACAAACCCTAATTGATAGTTTTTAGTTATTTTATCTTACCAATTTGACTTATTTAATGATTCTAATTCATATACTAATTAGGGTTAATCACACTCCCCAAATTTAAACTTTACTAGTCCCTAGTAAACTTATAAAAACTATAAAAATATAAACAAAGGTAAAATCATTTTCGTAGATTTTTTTCACGATTGCATTTAACATATGCAACATGCTTTTAAACCCCTAGGTAATACCTAGTGGACGAGTTTTGTCTCGTGAAGGTTTTAGGTGAAGCTACCTGCAAACTTCAGTAGTTAGGAGTTTGTATTTTTTTTTTCACAAATAAAATTAAATCAATATTTCTGTGCATTGCTCGAATACTTCTTTTTCCCTGATGACTATAAGAGTAACACACGTTAGTTGTAACTGTGACGCCCCAAAAATCGGGAGTCCTTAATGTAACAAAATTTGGGCAGAGTCTCCTTTGTACGGGGAGCTCTACTCAAAACACAACCTGTATAATTATACTACATTGACCACACCGGGTCTATTTATCCATACTCATATAACCACATGCAATTTTTTTTTACATTAAAATAGTCCATATGAGTTCGATTACAATTCTTTTATATTTACATGCCAAAAGTAAGTTTTCATAATAATTTTACAAAATCTCAAAATATAGTCACATCTCAATTTTTCCTCTTCCTTAAGGGCCCGAATGAGAACCGTCCACTGGCATGTATCCCGCAACTGAAATATTGACCCATAAAGGGTGAGCCACGCTGAATAAGGTATCTTCTACAGAGGCTACTCCCCAACCTAAGTGCATATGAAATGTTCACATGCAACATTCAAAAAGTAACAACCATCCCAAACAAGAACATATAATTTAATATTGGAATTCTACCATGTCATATCATGAAATGAGATGAGACTCACTCATGCACTTTGACCTAAGCTGTACCGGTTCCCACAACAGAATGCAGTGCCAATGTGTAATAAATTCGTCATTGATGAAATACATCCAATGATCATTTCAAAATAAAAGTCATATTTTTATTATAAAACCAGATCATTGTTGGATGTTATACATCGAATGACTATTTTATAAAACAAATAC
This sequence comes from Ilex paraguariensis, assembly GCA_963454935.2. NCBI lineage: Eukaryota > Viridiplantae > Streptophyta > Magnoliopsida > Aquifoliales > Aquifoliaceae > Ilex > Ilex paraguariensis. The sequence continues at coordinate 52,725 of CAUOFW020009169.1, read as the reverse complement.
TCTTTTTTCAAATTTCACCTCAGAGGAGTGTATGAACTAGGTATTTTATAAAACAAAATCAAGTGCTTTGTTGGGTAGTGGAGTTCTGGTATCGCACCACTGGTTCCGCACACCAATACACTTTTCCAAAAGTTTACATCAAGGGAGTGTATAAACTAGGTAGCCAGGTCTTGCACCGGAGGGAGAGTCTAGCCCTACTTGCTATACCCGATACAAGTTTTTCATGCAACGTGCAACTCAACCGGATCTTTGTTCCAACTTTTGTCGTGTCTACATATCATCCACCAAGAATGGTGTTTGATGCACACACACCTACACTCACGCCTTATGCCTATGAATGTGATGCCTCCATGTCAATGCAATGTAATGAACCATTGCAATACCATTAACATGTTTAATATGTAATGAATGTCATATGAATACTTTCCACACAAATCAACATGCCCCATGACAATTTATATCGCAAGCGTATAATTTCCATAAATCCTAATTATGTCAATTTATCACGAGCACATATCAACGTTTACATTTTCAATTGTAAATCATATCATAAGCATATGATTTCAATTTCATCAAAACAACAACTTCAACCATCAAAGAATTTTATCAAACACCCCAAACAAGGCACAACTCATACAAACACATAACATGCCCAAAATTCCACATTTCTCAAGAAATTACATTTAGCAATTTATAATACCCAATTTAAGATAGAATTTATTCTACCCATTTTCAATGCCCATCTCACCAAATCAACAACAATAGGCAAATAATACAACTTCTATCAAACTACCCATTCCATATTTCGAACATAGGTTGGAAATAAACCTAAGTAGGAAAAAAATCCTACCTCTTGAAGTGTAAAATCAACAGTAGAACCTTCAAGAGTATCACCAAAGTCCAAAACTCTTGATTTCCCAAAATTTCATCTCAGAAACTTCATTGAAATCAGCTCTGTTTGGTACGTAGACGTAGCCCTCGATGAGAAGAACAACTTTTGTCATTAGCTCGAGTGGATTCGAGCACTGTAGGGCTGTAGATCGTAGAGAGAAGTTGGATTTTCTCTCTCATTTCCCTCTCTTCGCTTTTCACGTTAGAACCAGTTGAAAAAAATGGGGAGAAATCAGATTTTCTCCCCCTATATAAACTCTTTAATTGCTTGGTCTACAACGCGCCACACGACGCCCTTTTTCTTGGTCAGTTTTTGACCCGAAACGATTAAATTTTGGCCTGATTCAAGTTTAAAATATTCTTATTTCGAATTACTTTAAATTATTTTCTAAAATTTGAAATTTTATTAAAAATTTTATTTTTTGGTCACCCGAGACCCAATCGCCTTGTAGAATGTAAAAAAATTGACTTTCTTATAATTCGACGAAAATTGACAAGGTAGCTAGATTTTGTGAGACAAATCCAACGGTGAGGTTTGTTTTATCATCTGAGCTCTAGAAAAATTCATGTTTACAACTCGCACCGTAGTGACAAATTACCATTTCGCCCCCCCGCTTTTTTTTTTTTTTTTTTTTTATAAAAGTTCAAATTTTTACCCGGGTTTTACAGTAACATTATCTATATATTTTTATAAAAAATTTTGTGTGTGTAATGATTTTTTTATTTTCAAAAAATTGCTTAAGAAATATTACCATCTTTCATGGTAGTCTTGATGTCAATTCTCCCCTGGAATACACTCAACAAAGAATACACACATGTTATAGTGATTATTCTCTCAAAAACTACATGTGGTTGGAATATTGTTAACAAAGAAAATAGTTTCACATGTAGTCAATCAAATGAGTGTTTATTTGAATAAAATTGGAATTTAATATAATCTCATGAAATAATATTAACAATACATTAATCATATTATCAACATTCTTCCTTTTGGGATTGATAGATTAAGACACATATATGATTTCTGGAATCAAAAAAAACTTTCTCAAGGTTGTAATGTGGTCAATGTTTTAGGGTTTAAGAAATGAGGTTTATGGGATTCAAAAGCTATCCTTTCTTAATATTATGGCACACCTCGTTCTATTATTTTCAAGACTGTGCATGTTCATTTTTTTTTTCAATTTTTCACTTTCTTGGTTTTTTTCTTTTGAAATTTCTTTCATAGATTTTTTTTTTGTTTCTTTTTTTTTTTCAATATACCTTTTCTTCTTTTTCTGCTTTTATGTATACTGCTAATTCAGAAGAGGGAACAAGAAAATTAGATAGCAAAGGCAGGTTTAATATATTTTTATATGGTTTAGGTATTTTTGGGTTTTATGAAAAGAATTTATCTTTTGTTAAGCTCAATCACGACTAACTAAGGATATAATTTTGTAAAAAAAAATGGTTAAGGTTCAAGATTAATCAAAAATGGCCTAAGATCATTTTCCAGAAATCATACATCTGTATAATCTCTAAATAAAAATTTAAGGACAATGCTAACAATATAATTAATAAGTGCTAAACAAAACAAAATTAATGAGATTATTCAAAGAAAGTTTACTGCTAAATCATAGTTTCTTATTTGAGTAGATGTAGAATATCTCTCCAAGAAAATATTGGTTCAAAATCTGCAATAGGTCTTACATCTCCACTATATATGCAAAGATTGTAATATTTCACAAGATTTTTATCAATAAAGAAATCTAACTGTGCTTAAAAGGATAAGTTTAAATAGAAATATTAAGATAATACACAACTAAAATATGAAAATCCCGCGTGATCAGATTAAGACTATTCTTGCTAAGCATGGGAATATTTAACCTAAATTAATTATGAATTATATGAACTATTCTTCCTAACTTAAAAACATACGTCATGTATTAACTGACAAAAACAAATTTATCACAAACAAGTTTAAAACAAACTAGTTCAAAAACATAAGTAAAGTTCAAATGCATAAAGTAAAGGGTGAGTGAAATATAGCAAAGTTTTTTTATTGAACATTCAGTCTTTAAGAAGTTGAAGGTCCTCCTCTAAAATGTTCTCGAAGTAGCCTTAAAATTTATGCTTGATTTTGCTCATAACCATCCATGCGTTGATTGAGATGATTAACAGTAGTCTCCAATCCTAGCAGAATCTATCTATATGTTCTATCATCCACTGGTATGTATGATTGATCCACTTGTGGTACAGGCTGCAGTGGTGGAAAAAATTCTTCAGGGATGTGGAATGACTCTTCTTGTAGTGGAGGTGGTACTTCTTGTTGCTCCTCCGGCTGTCCTCCATGACTCTTCTTTAAAGAAGTTTTATCTAACAGTCCAGCATGTTCTACCATTTTCCATATTGGATCAACAATTACCCCCTGTTCCTGCATAACTGAGAAAATAACATAGCATATGGGAGTGATGGTTTCTTTCAATCTACTGTAAGAAACATTTGGTCCATGATTAAGTTTAGAAGATCAATGATGTGTCCTTTCCCAAATGCATATAAAAAATAGGTCTGCTTAGTATAAATTTGATTCTTCTAGGCTCGGGGTAACAAACTGTTCAGTATGATCAAATTCAGGATTCAGTATTTATCTGTCAGAATCCGTTGCTTTATATATTTATTTGGTCTATCCCAAACAAACTCTGGATTACCCGTCACTTCTCTCCCTATGGTTGCTAAATCAGGCAGTTCAGTATAAGGATATTGCGGGTTTCTGGTTTTTGCATGGGTTGAAAAATTTTGGCTATAGTAGCCGATGTAACTTGAAAAACAATACCTCGTACGAACACACGTAATTGTCTTTTTCTGATTATCTCAACATTAATATAAAATTCATGGACCAATCAATCATAAGCAGACACAATAAATCTAACATAATGTAACCATCATCTTTTAACAAGAATTTGTCTTACTCCTATGTTCTCAAAATTTTCATAAATAACTGGCCTTTCAGAAATGATAGTTTTAGATATAAAATTAGTATCATACCAGGCCTATTGTTCAAAGTTTTCAAACATCACCTCATCAAAGATATTTCCTGGTCTCGGTGGTTATGGAGGTGCTTGAGGTTGATCCCTTTGTGTACGACTTGAAGATCCTCTCGTTTGCCGTCTTGCATCCATGTTTTTCTTGATTTTTTTTCAATATCCTGCTTTGACTGATTTCAATTGGTAGAAACCTTTAAAATGTGATGGGTAAGTGAATAATTGAAATAAATTTGAAAATAATCGGTTGAATGTAGTAGATTTGAGAGGATTTTCTTGGAGAATCTTGAATTTTTCAAATTTGGCTTGCGAGGGAGATGAATGGATCAACTGTTTGCACGGAGGGGACATTTATATAGGTACTACCCTCTAGACGCCAACCCCCACAGTCTAGATGCTGCTGTTTGAATGGTTTTTTTGTTCCAATTGCAAGCTGCAATTTTTATGATTTCTTGAATTTCTGAAAAATCTAGTGAAACTTAGAAAAAAATTTAAACTTTTTCTGAAAAATGGCAAAATGGAAATTTTTCATCCTAATGCGTATTTAAAATACATATTTTTTATAGAGCTCAGATGGGACAATGGACCTCACCGTTGGATTCGCATCTCGAAATTGAGCTGTCCTGTCAATTTTTGTCGAATTCTGAGATAGTTGAATTTTGCACGTATTTCGAGACGATTTGAGTGACGAATGAACTTTTAAATGTACCCAAAAATAAAATTTATAAAACTTCCTTAAAATTAAGTTAAAGTTCCAATAAAATTTATTTGGACTTAATCCGAGATATAATGAATCGTTTCGGGACAAAAAACGAACCTGAAAGTCAGAAATATGTAGTGCAATGTGGACCACTCGTTTACGCCTATAAATATCCTCTTAAATCAGCTTTTTGGGAGAAAAATATCTCCCATTCAGCTGTGAGCATCCGGCCAAGAGCAAAGAGGAGAAAAAAAATCAATTCTTCAAACTTTCTTCCGTCGATCCTCGCAGTTCTGTCGGTCGGAATTCGTCGGGCCAAAAATTAAAGTCGATCTATGAAACGAGGTCAACACGTGGGTACCAAAAATAAATATTTTCACCAAAGATCCAAAGTTGAAGATTTGGGGAATCAAGATTTTTGGAGCTTTTGGGGTGTTCTTGAGCTTTCTTCTAATTGAGTTACGCTCCAAGATGTTGGGATTCTCCTACCTTGGTTCATTCCTATTTAAAATGTTATATGTAATGTGTAGGGTTTCTTCTATTTAGGTCGATTCTTAATCTAGAATACCCATATGAAAAGATTAGTGGTATAAAATGTTTTATGACTTACCTATAGTCATGGAAATGGTGAATTAAGTATGGGCAAAGTTCTAATTAAATTTGATATGTGGGAGTTTCGTAAATAATTCCTTGATACTTGATAATATTTGATGTGTGTGGGGGCAATATTGTGTGCTTACATGATTATTGCCTAGAAGGTGTTTGCTAAAATGCCTAAGTGTGAATTAAGATTTTTATGACATGACAATGTATAACATGCTTAGAGAATGTCTTGGGAACAAATGTTAATATGTGTTGTTTATCTATTAACATTGTAATGATTCATGGAATTTGTATGCTTATGATATGAATTGCCATGGGATTGTGCATATATGTAGTTGATCTAGCTCATTTGGCAACATTGCACATTGGGCATGACATAGCATCACATTCATGGGTTACATGTATGAGTGTGGGTGTATGGTTGAATGGGGTGATCAACACCAACATTGGTGCTTGATGGTGGGCTCGAAAAAGTGGGATGGAACATCCTACGGAGTTGCACGGTTACATGCATAAGAAAACTTGTGTCGAGTATAGCAAGTAGGGCTAGTCACCCCCTCGGGTGAAAAAACCCGGCCACTTGGTTCTTACACTTACTGGCGGTGAAATTCCAAAAAAGTGTAATGGTGTACGGAGCCGGAGGTGTGATTCTTGAATCTGATACCCAATAAAGGCACATGATTTTAATATATAAATTATTCATTTGATGGGAAATATCCAAGAATGAATTAGTTTTATGACATGTGTTTCATCAAAGATGTTTGTTTTACACATATGCGTTGCATTGTGTTGTGGGAGTCGGTGTGGGCTCAGGATAGCATGCATGAGTGAGTTTCGTCTCATTACTTGGCATGACATCATGAGATTCTGTCTTGAATAACATATTCTTATTTGGAATGGAAGAATTTGTTTGTGGCAGCATACGCTTTTTAGGTAGGGAGTAGTCTCTGTAGGAGTTTTTCTACCGAGTGTTGGCTCACCCTATATGAGAAACATTTCAGGTGGGAGAGATACACCGGTGAATGGCTCCAATTTGGACCCTCATGTTTGAAGAAAGCCGAATGTGGCTTTATTTTGTGTTAATGTAAAATATTTGTGAAAATAATGTTTTAAGCATGTGATCTTTTAATTGTAATAGAATTTATATGGACTATTGTTAAACTAACCTTGCATGTTTTGATATAAATGTGGATGATTGGACCCGGTGTGGCCAATGTTTATTTATAAAAGGACACGGTGTGGTCAATGTTTTATATTGGGCCTCGGATGGGTCATGTGAAAATACTTTGCACATGTTGAGTTTTGGGTAGAGCTCCCTGTACAAAGGAGACTCTGCCTGAATTTCATTAAATTATGGATCCCAATAAATGGGGTACAATGGTGTGATATCGACTTATTCGGTATCCACGGGTATTCCGCGGGTTGATGGGTAATAAATAGAACCTCGAATTTTGGGGTGCCACAAATCCTGCAGTTATAATATTTAATATAATTTAAATATTCTACAAAACTTTACTAATCACTTTTTTTTTTCAAAAATTGGTTTTAGTAATTTTTATTTGTTATTTATTATTTATGTGGAACCCGGAAAAAATTTAAACTTTTTTTAAAAAAAATGCAAAATGGTAATTTGCCATTATGGTGCCGGTTGAAAACTGGTATTTTTTTAGACCTCAGATGATGAAACGGACCTCACCGTTGGATTCGTCTAACGAAATCTAGTTAACCAGACAAATTTCGTCGAATTCTGAGAAATTCTGATTTTTTACGTTTTTTGAGGTGACGGGTGTCCGGTGACCCCTAAAAACGAAATTTTTATAACAATTTTAAAAGTTAAAAAATATTTTAAATAAAGTTCATATAAAGTATTTTGAGCTTAAATCGGTACGAAATTTAATCGTTTCGAGGCGAAAACAGACCCAGACAAAGGAGGACACTTGGCGCGATGAGGGCCAAGTCTTTAAAAAGTAAAAATATGGACAAATATCTGAAAAATCAGATATTTTCCCTTCATTTGGCCGGATGGATCAGACCCAAGAGCAAAGAGGAAAAAAATAATAATTCTTCAAGTTTTCTTCCGACGATTTCTCAAGATCTGTTGGTCGAAATCCGTCGGACCAAGAACTAAAGTCGATCTACACAACGAGGGCTACGCGTGAGTACAAAAAACGAAGAATTTCACCAAAGATTCAAAGACAAAGTCTTGGAGGATCAAAGCATTGGGGGCTTATTTTGGTGGAATAGAAGTCTCTACACTTCTATTGATGTAGGGTTCTTCATACTTGGGTTTTACTCCTACCTTAAGGGACTATTTTGTTTACTGAAACATGGATGTATTTTGGACTGACATATGGATGTTTATAGACTATTTTAGGGGCTATTATATGGCCTTTTTTGGGTTGAAATCATGGGGCTGTTTTATGCTTGTTTACGGGGCTGTTTTATGCTTGTTTAGGGGGCTGTTTTAGGCCTATTTTTGGGCTGAAATTGTGCCTGTTGTTGGATGGAAAAAGCGGACTGTTTTTGGTGCTCAAAGGTAGACTGATTTTGTGCCCAAATGTGGACTATTTTTGGACCCTAATGCGGACTATTTTTAGGCCACTTTGTGGACTGTTTTTTGGCCGCTTTGCGGGCTATTTTTAGGTCTCTTTAAGGACATTTTTTAGGCCACTTTACGGATTGTTTGGGCTGATTTTTGTGGGTTGTTATGCGGGCTAGTACATGGGTTGTTGTGTGTTATAATTTGCCTTTGTGATTAAGTGTGTTATTGACATAAAGATAGTGATAACATGTTTGGAATTGTTTTATGAAAAAGTGTCAATGTATATGCATGCATGTGTTATATTGACATTGTGACAAAATTGGTATCTATATGTTTAGAACATAACTTACCATGGATATGTTGAGATTGTTCATATGTCATTCATAGCAAATTGAACATTGTAGCGTAGTGCATAGAGGCATTCCATTCATGGGCTTAGGCATGAGTATGGGTGTGGGTATGTGTGTGTGAGTTGGGCATGATTCATTCAAGCATCATTCTTGGTGATTGAAAGGTGGGCTCAGAAAAGTGGGATTGAATGTCCTATTGGATCGCACAGTTACATGCATAAGAAAACTTGTGTCGGGTATAGCAAATAGGGCTAGATACTCCCTCGGGTGAAAAACCAGGCCACTTGGTTCATACACTTACTGGCGGTGAAATTCCAGAAAAATGGGACGACGTACGGAGCCGGAGGTGCGATTCCTGAATCCGATACCCTATAAGGGCACATGATTTTGATATATAAATTATTCATTTGATGAGAAACATCCAAGAATGAAATGGTTTTATGACATATGGTTGATTTCAAAATGATATTTGGATGTGTTTTATGAAAGATGTTGTTTTACACATATGTGTATCATTGTGTTGTGGGAGTCGGTGAGGACTCGAGTTAAAGTTGCATGAGTGAGTTCCATCTCATTTCATTGCATGGCATGGTGAATTCCAATACAGAGTTGCATATTCTTACTTGGAATGTTGATGTGAATATGAACTGTCAAATGTGAACATTGCATGTGCACTTAGGTGGGGAGTAGCCCTTTAGGATATACTCTACTGGGCGTTGACTCTCCCTATACGGGAAACATTTTAGGTACGGGTCATACGCCGAGGGACGGCACTCACTCAGGCACTTAAGGAGGAAGAAAAGCCGACTTGTGGCTTCCAATCTATTTCTTTTGTAAAATTAGACTTGTAATTAAATTTTGGCATGTAATGTGTAAAGGAATTGTAATAGAGTCTATATGGACCATTTTAATATAGTCTTGCATGTTTGTATGAGTATGGATAATTGGACCCGGTGTGACCAATGTTTGCTTATAAATGGACCCGGTGTGGTCATTGTTGAATATTGAACCTCAGATGGGTCTTGTTATTATATAATGCACATGTTATGTTTTGAGTAGAGTTTCCCTTACAAATGAGACTCTGCCCAAATTTTTAATAAAGGATGGAGTCGGGTAAATGGAGCACAACGTTGAGATATCGAGTTACTCAGTATCCACGGGCATTCCGCGGGTTGGTGAGTAATCAACGGACCCTCGAATTTTGGGGCGTCACAGCTTGGTATCTGAGCTTAGGTTATATGATTTACCTAGGGCATGTTGGGCATTGGGACTAGACCATTGCATGCATTGTGCATCTCATCTTATCTACTTAAATTGTTACATTTTTTGTGCAACCTATTATGTGAAACATGATTACTTACTATGTGATTATGTGAATGATATACATGGTAAAATGTGTATGGAAAGAGACTCTAGGGTTAGAAAACATAACCCTGGGAGTCGGAAAAGAAATGAACGGGATAGTTCAAGTTTAAATGTTTTCTAGTGGATGGTACAGACTCTACTAGGAAAATAAGGAGATAAAATCTCAATGTTTCAAGTTTGATCCCTACATTGGGATGTTATGTGAATATTCTATTGTCATTTGACATGTGTGTAGATGGCAACAAGAGGAAAAGGACGCGGCTGAGGTCGAGGTAGTGGGCGGAACAACCAACCACCACCTACTATTGACCAACAAGCCTTCATAGAGGCTCTTGGTACTGTAGTTGCCACTATCACACAGACGGGTACAAGTGGGGCCAAGGAGGCTCCAATCATCTCCAGAAGTTCAAGGCACATCCGCCGCCGATCTTCATGGGAGGGGCGGACCCGATGGTAGCTGATCATTGGTCCCGACAAGTTGACAAGATCTTGAGGGCAATGGAGATCACCTCGGACGCCACCAAGATAACTCTAGCTACATTCCAGCTAGAAGGGGGGAATACCAAGTATGGTGGGATTGGGTGAAAGAGTCCAAGAACTTGGAGGCCATGACACGGGTAGAGTTCAAGGAACTCTTCATGGGGAAATACTTCCTGGTGGCTGCGAGGCATGCGAAGGCCCGGGAGTTCCTAGATCTGGGGCAAGGAACGATGTCAATGATGGAATATGTGGCTAAATTCATTAAGTTAGCATGTTTCGCTGACCAATATGTGGCCACAGATATGGCCAAGGTCAGGAAATTTGAGGATGGGTTGAAATTATCCATCCGGGGTAAAATCGTCGGTCTTCTTCTGCAAGACTTCGACTTGATGGTCACCACAGCTTTGGCCATTGAGAGAGAGGTGGATGATGCAAGGAGCATCCGGGAGTCTGGTGCAAAAGACAAGAAGAAGGAGGGCCAATCCTCTTCTTCTAGCTCGAGGAAGAAGTAGAGGACTTCTACTCTACAAGGGTTTCAGGGACAGGGCCGTAGTTATCAAGGCCAAGGGCAAGGTCAATCTTTCCAAGGTGGGAGAAATCAGAGGCTTTCCTACCAGGCTGGCCAGAGGACTTGCTATCATTGCTACCAACTAGGAAACATGAAGAGGGATTGTCCTCAGAGGCAGGGATCCTAGGGTCATGGGTCATCGTAGTCTCAGACTTCAGTGGGGTAACCACAGACACAGTATGCTCCTCACTACCCTACTATGGGTTAGGGCAACCAGTACTAGTTCTAGTGTGTAGCACAAGGCCCTACTACTTCTCATGTGGGGACACCGCAAGTTGGCCAGATGGGCCAAGGCATGGGTCGAGGACGAGGCCAGGGCTCATAAGCCAGGACTTCAGGGACTTAGGGGCGTGTCTATGCCATTATGCCACAGACTGAGCCAACAGATCCGTCGGTGATACAGGGTACATTCTTACTCTCTCGTTTGTGGGCTAAAGTATAGTGTGATTTTGGTGTATCTCATTCATTTATTGCTGCATCTTGTGTGGATGACTTGGGCTTAGAGGTTGAGACCTTGGAAGAGCCGTTGCATGTGAGTTCTCCCTTAGGTGTTGGGGTGAGAATTGATCAGATATGTCGGGATTATGAGTTAGAGATCTCGGGGATTCTACTCACCGTGGACCTTAGGGTCATGGACATGTCAGAGTTTGATGTAATCCTTGGGATGGATTGGTTGACAACACACCGAGTCGTCATTGATTGTAATCGGAAGAGGGTCACAACTTATACGCCTGATGGTGTTTGTTTCAAGTTTTAGGAGGAGAAGTAGCATGCTTTAGCCCAAGCCGTGTATGACTCTAGATGGCATGGACAGTTGATGGGTTGGCTTGCTAGCCTTACCCTGGAGGACGAGGTGAGGCATGAGTTTGGTCTACCTCGGGTTGTGTGCGAGTATGAGGATATTTTTTTGGATGAACTACTGGGATTACCTCCACATAGGAATGTAGACTTTACTATTTAGTTACATCCGAGTACATCGCCTATCTCTATGACTCCGTATAGGATGGCACCAGCTGAGTTGCAAGAACTCAAGGTCCAATTGCAAGAATTGTTGGACAAGGGGTTTTCCAAGAAGAAAGACAAGACTCTTCGGTTTTGTATTGATTATCGGCGGTTGAACCGGGTCACTATCAAGAATAGGTACCCTTTGCCAAGGATCGATGACTTGTTTGATCAGCTGAGAAGGGTGCGGGTCTACTCCAAGATAGATCTTCACACCGGTTACCATCAGTTGAGAGTTAGGGAGGAAGATATCCCTAAGATGACGTTTAGGATGCGGTATGGGCATTTCGAGTTTTCTGTCATGCCTTTTGGATTGACGAATGCTCCAACGGCATTCATGGATCTCATGCATAGGGTGTTCCAACCCTATTTAGATCAGTTTGTTGTGGTTTTTGTTGACGACATCCTGATCTACTCCAAGTCTGAGGAGGAGCATGAGGGTCACTTGAGGATTATTCTCCAGACATTGAGAGAGCATCAGTTGTACGCCAAGTTCAGCAAGTGTGAATTTTGGCTTACGAAGGTAAAGTTTTTGGGGCATGTAGTGTCGGCTTCGGGTGTATCTGTGGACCCAGAGAAGGTTGAGGCAGTTATGAATTGGGAGAGACCGAAGTTAGTCTTCAAGATACGTAGTTTCTTGGGATTGACGGGGTACTACTGGTGGTTTATTGAGGATTTCTCCCGATTGGCTGCGCCTATGACAAAGTTGACCTAGAAAAAGGTCAAGTTTGTGTGGAATGACTCTTGTGAGAATGCATTCTAAGAGTTGAAGAGGAGGCTTACTTCAGCTCCTATTCTGATAGTCCCAGAATGGGGATAGAGGTACACGGTCTATTGTGATGCCTCGAAGGATGGACTGGGATGTGTTTTGATGTAGTCCAGGTGGATAGTAGCTTATGGTTCTCGGCAGCTAAAGAATCACGAGCAAAATTATCCCACACATGACATGGAGTTAGCGGCCATTATCTTTGCCTTGAAGGCTTGGCATCACTACCTGTATGGCAAGCAGTTTGAAGTATTTTCGGACCACAAGAGTCTGCAGTATATTTTCACTTAGCAGTACCTCAATATGAGGCAACGCGGGTGGATGGAGTATCTAGAGGACTAAGACTTCACTTTGCATTACCATCCTAGTAAGACAAACGTGGTGGCTGATGCACTTAGCCGGAAGTCACGGGGAGTTATGGCTAGTATGGCTTCCCAGGAGTGGAGGATGCTCGAGACTGTGGGACAGTTTGGGTTACATTACACTGATTATACTCAGGGTACTTTGGGGAGTTTGGTGGCTACGCCATCTCTACTGAGCAGGGTGATTGAGTCCCAGAGTCAGGACATAGAGCTATCATCCATCAGGGACCGAGTATGGTTAGGTACAGGTGACAAGGGTTGGGCCATTCACTCAGATGGTAGTCTTCGATTTAGGGGAAGAATTGTGGTTCCTTAGTCAGTGGAGCTCAGAGAAGAGATTCTTAGAGAGTTCCATTGTACCCGTTTTGCTGTGCATCCAAGTGGCACGAAAATGTACCATGATCTTCGTCGTCAATATTATTGGAGCGAGATGAAGAAAGATGTTGGAAAATTTGTTAGCTGATGTCTCATGTGTCAGTAGGTTAAGGCTGAGCACTAGAGACCAGCAGGATTACTCCAGCCTTTGGAGGTAGCTGAATGGAAGTGGGAACATGTCATGAAGGATTTTGTGACTCACTTGCCACGGACATCACGGGGTCATGACGCAGTGTGAGTGGTAGTGGACCGACTTACCAAGTCGACACACTTTTTAGCGGTGCGGATGACCTTCACACAAGAGGAATTCTGCAAGTTGTATATGCGGGAGATTGTCTGGCTGCATGGAGTACCCATATCTATTGTATCGGACTGGGATCCTAGGTTTACGACTCATTTTTGGGAGAGTTTCCAGCGAGTTATGGGGACATAGTTAATGACGATCACTGCTTTTCATCCCTGGACGGACGATCAGTTTGAGAGGACTATCCAGACTTTAGAGGATATGCTATGGGCATGCGTCCTAGATCTTAAGGGTTGCTGGGAAAATCACTTGCCCTTGGTGGAGTTCGTTTATAACAATAGTTATCAGGCAAGTATACAGATGACACCCTATGAGGTGCTATATGGGAGGCCATGTCGTTCTTCAGTTTGTTGGACGGAGGTAGGAGAGAGGTCTTCTACGGGTCTGAAATTGGTTAGAGACACCTTGGAGAAGGTGGACTTGATTTGGAAGTGTCTTCTCACGACTCAAAGTCGGCAGAAGAGCTATGCTGATAGACGGCGGGGACCTCTAGGGTTTGAGGTGGGAGATCATGTCTTCTTAAAGGTTATGCCTAAGAGAGGAGTGGTCCGGTTTGGTAAACGGGGGAAGCTATCGTCGAGATACATCGGGCCCTTCGAGGTACTTAAGAGAGTGGGTACAGTTGCTTACCGATTGGCGTTACTGCCAAATCTATCGAGTGTTCATGCAGTATTCCATGTCTCTATGCTTCGAAAGTACACCCCGGATCCGACTCATGTGGTGGATTGGGGAGAGCTTGTTGTTGATGCTGATGGAACTTTCGAGGAAGGACCGGTGCGCATCATGGATAGCTAAGAACAGGGTTTGCGAGGCAAGACCGTGTGGCTATTGAAGGTGCTGTGGCAGCCTCGAGGAGTAGAGGAGGCGACATGGGAGCGCGAGGACACCATTCGTACCAATTATCCTTTCTCATTCGAGGATGGAGGTACATTCTTATAGTCATTTAGCATTATTTGACTGTTGCATATGCATGTGATTGTATGTGAATTTTGGGGACAAAATTCTTTTAAGCGGGGAAGAATGTGAAACTCGTGAAAAATTTGAACTTTTTCTAAAAAAGGGTAAAATGGTAATTTGCCATTATAGTGCGGGTTAAAAACTGATATTTTTCAAGACCTCAGATGATGAAATGGACCTCACCGTTGAATTTGTCTCGCGAAATCTAGTTACCCAAATAAATTTCGTCGAATTCTGAGATAGTTGAATTTTTCACGTTTTTCGAGGTGACGGGTGTCTGATGCCCCCAAAAATGAAATTTTTATTAAAATTTTGAAAGTTGAAAAATATTTTAAATAAAATTTATATAAATATTTTAAGCTTAAATCGGTACGAAATTTAATCATTTTGGGGTGAAAACGGACCCGGACAAAGGAGGACACTTGGCGCGACAAGGGTCAAGTCCTTAAAAAGTATAAATATGGGAAAATATCTAAAACATCATATATTTTCCCCTCATTTGGCCGGCTGGATCAGACCCAAGAGCAAAGAGGAAAAAAATAATAATTCTTCAAGTTTTCTTCTGACGATTTCTCAAGATCCGTTGGTCGGAATCCGTCAGACCAAGAACTAAAGTCGATCTACATGACGAGGGCTACACGTGGGTACCAAAAAAGAAGACTTTCACCAAAGATTCAAAGACAAAGTCTTGGAGGATCAAAGCATTGGGGCTTTGTGTTGGTGGAATAGAAGTCTCTAAACTTCTATTGAGGTAGGGTTCTTCCTACTTGGGTTTTACTCCTACCTTAAGGGGTTGTTTTGTTGACTGAAACATGGATGTATTTTGGACTGACATATGACTATTTATAGACTATTTTAGGGGCTGTTATATGGCCTCTTTTGGGTTGAAATCATGGGCTATTTTATGCTTGTTTAATTTTATGCTTGTTTAAGGGGCTATTTTATGCTTGTTTAAGGGGCTATTTTAGGCCTGTTTTAGGGCTGAAATTGTGCATGTTGTTGACTGGAAAAATGGACTATTTTTTTGGTGCCCAAAGGTGGACTGATTTTGTGCCCAAATGTGAACTGTTTTTGGACCCTAATACGGACTATTTTTAGGCCATTTTGCGGATTACGTATAGGCCACTTTGTGGGATATTTTTAGGTCTCTTTAAGGACTTTTTTTAGGCCACTTTACGGATTGCTTGGGCTGATTTTTGTGGGTTGTTATGCGGGCTAGTACATGGGCTATTGTGTGTTATAATTTGCCTTTGTGATTAAGTGTGTTATTGACATAAATATAGTGATAACATGCTTGGAATTGTTTTATGAAAAAGTGTCAATGTATATGTATGTGTTATATTGACATTGTGACAAAATTGGTATCTATATGTTTAGAACAGAACTTACCATGGATATGTTGAGATTGTTCATATGTCATTCATAGCATATTGAACATTGTAGCGTAGTGCATAGAGGCATCCCATTCATGGGCTTAGGCATGAGTATGGGTGTGTGTGTGAGTTAGGCATGGTTCATTCAAGCATCATTCTTTGTGATTGAAGGGTGGGCTCAGAAAAGTGGGATTGAATGTCCTACTGGGTCGCACAGTTACATGCATAAGAAAGCTTGTGTCGGGAATAGCAAGTAGGGCTAGATACTCCCTCGGGTAAAAAACCTAGCCACTTGGTTCATACACTTACTGGCGGTGAAATTCCAGAAAAGTGCAATGGCGTACGGAGTCGGAGGTGCGATTCCTGAATCTGATATCCCATAAAGGCACATGATTTTGATATATAAATTATTCATTTGATGGGAAACATCCAAGAATTAAATGGTTTTATGACATATGGTTGATTTCAAAATGATATTTGGATGTGTTTCATCAAAGATGTTGTTTTACACATATGCGTTGTATTGTGTTGTGGGAGTCGGTGAGGACTCGAGTTAAAGTTGCATGAGTGAGTTCCATCTCATTTCATTGCATGGCATGGTGAATTCCAATATAGAGTTGCATATTCTTACTTGGAATGTTGATGTGAATATGAACTGTCAAATGTGAACATTGCATTTGCACTTAGATTGGGAGTAGCCCTTGTAGGATATACTCTATTGGGCGTTGGCTCACCCTATACAGGAAACATTTTAGGTACGGGTCATACACTGAGGGACGGCACTCACTCGGGCACTTAAGGAGGAAGAAAAGCTGACTTGAGGCTTCCAATCCATTTCTTTTGTAAAATTAGACTTGTAATTAAATTTTGGCATGTAATGTGTAAATGAATTGTAATAGAGTCTATATGGACCATTTTAATATAGTCTTGCATGTTTGTATGAGTATGGATAATTGGACCTGATGTGGCCAGTGTTTGCTTATAAATGGACCCGGCGTGAGCATTGTTGAATATTAGACCTCGGATGAGTCTTGTTATTATATAATGCATAGGTTGTGTTTTGAGTAGAGTTCCCCTTACAAAGGAGACTCTGCCCAAATTTTTAATAAATGATGGACCCGAGTAAATGGGGCACAACTTTGAGATATCGAGTTATTCGGTATCCACGGGTATTATGCGGATTGATGGGTAATCAACGGACCCCCGGATTTTGGGGCGTCACAATTTATTAATTTTCCTAATTAATCTATAGTTATTTACATTTATTTATAGTTATGTACAATTATTTACAATTATGTATAATTATTCCAATATTATATATCATTTGATCATACTGATTCAGAGTCAGAACTTTCTGGATCACTAACACTAGTGACACGGTTAACTTCATTTCTTATGTATTTTGTTAGTATTGGGGTAGAGTAGGATGATGTCTCAGGATAATCGTTACTTTGCCTATATCTAATCCACCAGAGACGATCTGACGCTCGACCTGAAATTGGTTTCGCACACTGATTATAGTCTTAAATGTTCTAAATGGCCACATCTTACACACACATTGAGACACTTTGATCTTCGGTGTTTAGCAAATATACTTTTTCCACGCAGGGATCTTGGTTGACTTTCAAATTTTTTTAAATTTCTAACTCTTCTAGCTTTTTGCATGATCAATACATGTATATCTTTAGGAAGGTGATGTAGTAGAATTAAACTTAACTAGAATAGTTTCTCGTCCATTGTAAATTATATATATATATATATATATATATATATATATATATATATATATATATATATATATATTATTTTTAAAAATTAACTCACTATCTAGTTCTTTAACGTCTGTCAGTCACAAAGACAAACGAATTTTTAAACACAAATATAAGTACATTCATACTTAAGTAAGTTTACACATAAGTAAATTTACACTCATACCTCCCTAAC
This sequence comes from Ilex paraguariensis, assembly GCA_963454935.2. Lineage (NCBI taxonomy): Eukaryota > Viridiplantae > Streptophyta > Magnoliopsida > Aquifoliales > Aquifoliaceae > Ilex > Ilex paraguariensis. The sequence continues at coordinate 35,126 of CAUOFW020009169.1, read as the reverse complement.
TTAAATTTGGCATTATCTACAATGTATAAAACAGTGATAATCGACACTAAAGACTAGCAATATGTTGTCTTTCTGTGATTGGGATATCTGGCTGTTACTCAGGAGATTTAATTTGTCAAATAAATTATAATTAATTAGTACTATTATTTATAATTAAGCAGCAATATAATTTTCAGAGTACGTAAACAGGATCAAAAAGTTATACCGAGGATATATTTTGAGTAAATCCATCATAATATGGTTGAAGTCTTTGACCATTTACTTTAAAAACATTTCCATTTAATGGATTTTCAATTTTAATTTTTCCATAGTCAAAAACTTGCTTGACAATATAAGGACCTGTCCATCTAGATCTTAATTTTCCAGGAAATAGCCGAAGCTTTGCAATATATAATAGAACTTTTTGAGATGGTTCAAAAGATTTTCGCATGATATTTTTATCATGAAAAATTTTGGTTCTTAACTTCGCAATCTTTGCATTTTCATAAGCTTTATTTCTTAATTCCTCTAGTTCATTAATTTGAAGTTTGCGAGATGTTCCAGCTTTGTCCATATCAAAATTCATCATTTTGATTGCCCAATATGTGATTAGTAGTTAAAATTAGCATATTACTATGCCTTTTTAAGACTAATTATACTTTGATGGAGTTTAAATGCAGGCATTTCAGGACATAAATTGTACAAGGGAGTAAAGGCAATGAATATCACACTTTCGTGCAACCCCAGCATATTCTGGAGCAAAATTGGAAAAGCTTAGACCAAGACAAGAACGTTCGAACGCCAATCAACATTCAAACGTTCTCTTGAATTATTGAAGATCAGATTGTAGGATGCTAAGACATGACATGTTATAGCCAAGAAGGAAAACACTGAAGTACTTGAGTACCACATTCGAACGCCAACTCATGTTAGAATGTCCGCTTGATTATTTGAGGACCAAGATGCTGAGTGCAAAGCGCCAAGTTGTGCATGGAGTGTGGAAATGGGTTTCCATAGAAGACCACAAGCTACTTGAGTGGGAAGGTTAGACCCCATTTGGCATTCAAATGCCCATCAAGCACAAACAGTAACAACGTTTGAACGCCAGACAACGTTCAAACATTGTCCCCAGACAGGCTACAGAGTGGTTGATCTTCTCTCCGGACATTGGGACTTTCACTTGGACTTTAAAGCCCTACACTATTCCCTCACACACTCTTGCCCCCCCTCCTCTTTGCCTATAAATACTCCTCTTGAGAGAGTTTCTAAGGGAGAGTTCATTTAGAGAGTTTTTTTTGAGTCTTGTAGAGAGCTAGAACTTGGTTTTGTCGGCTTTGACTACATCAAGACTAGTAAAAATCTTGAAGGAGGCTTAGACTCCCACTTGTAATTGTAGAATTAGTCTTATATTTACTTGTATCAAGAGAGATAGATCATCTTTTGGTTGCAGTGGAAACTCTCGAAAAGTGACTAATTTTCTTCTACTTTAATTAATTGTCTTTCACTTCCATTGCTTGAGCTTCCTTCTTTCCTTAGAGGAGTGAAACTCTTCCACTTTTCTATAGCTTTACCAAAGTTGAGAAGGGTGAAACATGATTCACTCATTCTTTGTCAAAGATTGGCTCCTCTCTTATTATGCTTTACCTTGTAAGTCCTCTACTTGGAGGGATGAGCATCACTCACTTTCTAGCTTTACCAGAGCCATGAAGAGTAAGTAGTTTCTCATTCACTCTTTAGTAAGAGGTGATAGACTTGTATAAATCATCTGAAAGTTATATTTTGTGCATTTAATTTATGCTTTAATGCTTTATATTACACATGCTTATTGAATGATTGAATGCATCTAGCAAAGCTAAGGTACTTTGTATAACTGTGGGTTCTTTCTATGACATGGATGACTCTTGCATAGAAAGATCCATGTGTTCAAGGCAAGTACCTTGACTAGATCTTCATGACTACCTATCAATCTTCACCATTATTGGACTTCATTTAAAAGATGGAATATTAACGCCATGGTTGGATGCCATGTAGAAACACTTTCTTGTTTGTAGATGGGTAGAGTCTCGACATAGATAATTCTTGTAAACTTCAAAAAAAGTATCAGAACCATGTGCTTAATTCTCACAATCCATCTTTATCTTCCATTTAACTTGTCATTGACATGAGAGTTAATTGAGTTACCAAGCACAAGTATAATAAACTAGATGATTACCTACATGTTCAGATCCTTGAGCTAAAGGGTGACTGTTTACATTTGAATTTATCTTATATTTTGTCTAGAAAACTTCTTGGAAAGAATCTTATATTCTATTCAGGAAATCCCATAACTTCAAACTCTCAAGATTTCCAATTACTTGGTCTCAATCACTACTTACTTCAAAACGCTAATCACAGTTCCCTATGGTTTCGACTCTGGACCCAAATTATTACTACAACTTGACCGCCTGTACTTGGGTGTACACATATTTGATCAAGACAATATGCTCGATGTTCTAATTCTAAAGGCAAGTAACATTGTTTTTCATCGAGTAACCGATAAGAGGACATTCTTGAAATAGTTTTATATGCAGTAGAGTAAGCCCAAAATGCATCAGTCAATCTTAAAGACCAATCTTTATGATATTTTCTTTTAAGAACTTGATCACTGTTTTATGATCGTTCTTTCTACATGAAATTGCTTCTACCCATTTAGAGAAATAATCAACTGCAACTAAAATATATAGATATCCAAAAGATGGGGAAAATAGACACATAAAATCGATGCCCCAACAATTAAAAAATTTAACAATTAAAATAGGATTTAAAGGCATCATATTCCTTTTAAAAATTTCTCCCAATTTTTGACATCTGTAACAATTTAAACAAAAGATATGGACATCTTTAAATTGAGTGGGCCAGTAAAATTCACACTGCAAAATTTTAGCAGCAATTTTTTTTGAAGTAAAATGGCCTCCACAAGCTTCAGAGTGACAGAACTGAATTACCTGACCTATTTCATGATTAGGTATACAGCGCCTTATTGTTTAATCGTTACAATATTTAAACAAATAAGGATCTTCCCAAAAAAAGTTATGTACCTCACTTAGAAATTTATTTTTATCAGACTAAGTATAATGAGAAGGAATAGTACCAGTGGCTAAATAATTAGCTATATCTGCATACCATGGTACTTCTGTTATTGCAAACAGTTGTTCATCTGAAAAAGTTTATCTAATTAGAGTTGGTTCTTCTTTTATATTATAGTTTAGTCTTGACATGTGATCTGCTACCACATTTTCTATCCTTTCTTATCATTAATGATAAGATCAAATTCTTGAAGTAATAATATCCATTGTAGGAGACATGGTTTAGCATCTTTCTTAGTAAGTAAGTATTTTAAAGCTACATGAACTGCAAATACTACAATTGACCATCCAACCAAATATGAATGAAATTTATCTAACGCAAATACAACAACAAGTAATTCTTTTTCTGTAGTTGAATAGTTCATTTGCACCTCATTTAAAGTTTTACTTGCATAGTAAATAACATAAGGTTTTTTTTCTTTCCTTTGATCTAATACAACTCCTACTGCATAATCACTTGCATCACACATTAATTCAAAAAGCAAATACCAGTTAGGAGGTTGCATAATAGGTGCAGAAATTAGCATGTTTGTTAATTTATCGAATGCTGATTACCATGCATCATTCCATTCAAATAAAGCATCTTGACATAAAAGATTACATATAGGTCAAGATATTAAACTAAAATTTTTATAAACCTTCTGTAGAATCCTGCATGACCTAGAAACAAGCGAATGTCTTTTACTGTTTTTGGTGATTGAAGATTAGCTATCAAATCAATTTTAGATTTATCAACTTCGGTTCTTTTTTCAGAAACTACATGACCTAAAACAATACCTTGTGTAACCATAAAATGACATTTTTCCTAATTTCAGACAAGGTTTGTTTCTTCACATTGAATAAGTATTTTTTCAAGATTTTCTAAACATAACTGAAATGAATCACCATATACTAAAAAATCGTCCATAAAAACTTTTGGATATCGTTCTATCATATCACTGAATATACTTAACATACAATACTGAAAGGTAGCTGGAGCATTACATAGTCCAAAAGACATTCTTTTATATGCAAAAGTTCCAAAAGGACATGTAAATGTAGTTTTCTCTTGATCATCTATTGCAATTTCAATCCGATTATAACTAGAATATTCATCTAAAAAGTTGTAATATGAATGAACAACTATTCTTCTAGTACTTGATCTAGAAAAGGCAAAAGAAAGTGATCTTTTCTAGTGAGGGAATTTAGCTTTCAATAGTCAATACACACACGCCAACCTGTGACTATACGTATTGGAACTAATTTATTTTGTATTACAGTGATACTAGATTTCTTAGGGACTACATGTGTAGGACTAATCCATTTACTATCAGATATAGGATATATAATATTTGCATCTAATAGATTAAGTACTTCATTGCGAACTACTTTTTTCAGGTGTGGATTTAGTCTTCTTTGCATTTGACGAGATGGTTTAGCATTTTAATATTTTTGTTAATTCTTTTCTTGACTATCAGATAAATTTGATGATATGATAATGTGATGAATTTTATTTTATTTCTAAGAAAACATATTTCAGATTAGTTCGAAGCGGTTTTAAATCTGGCTTGAAGATTTTGACATTGGAGTCTTCAGATTTAGGCAACAGATTTTCACATTTTGAGTTCTTTATCTTTTTAGACTCATTATTAGATATAGATTCTAATGTATATAAATCTTTTTTCAGAAAAATCTTTTCAAAAAACCTTTGAGTCAAGGACTCAACAAAATTTATTTCATGCACTTCATCTTCTCCTCTAGGTTATTTTTCACTGTTAAAATCATTTAATTCCAAGGTCATGTTTTCAAATGAAGTTTCATGATTCCATTCCTACAATTTATCAATGCATTTGATGTAGCTAGGAATGGTCGATCCAAAATAACAGGTATGTATGCAGATGCATGAAAAAATGGTTGCGTATCTTTCACGATAAAATCTACTGAGAAATAAAATTGATCAACTTAGATAATAACATCTTCCACAATTCCTCTTGGAGTTTTTATTGAATAGTTTGCTAATTGTAGTGTAATACTGGTAGGTTTTAGTTCATTTAATTGCAATTGTGTATACACTGAATATGCCATTAAATTACAACTAGCTCTGAGATCTAGTAAGGTTTGTTCAATTTGAAAATTTTAAATGATGCATGAAACTGTAGGACTACCTGGATTTTTGTACTTAAGAAGAGTGTTATGTTGTATTATAGTACTAACTTGTTCAGTTAGAAATGCTTTATTTGGTACATTTGTTTTCTTTTTATTGTGCAAAGATCTTTTAAAAATTTAGCATAAGCTGGAACTTGTTTAATGGCATCCAATAGAGGAATGTTAATCTTAACTTGTTTATACAGTTCAAAGATCTCAAATTGATCTTTTTCAGATGAAGGTTTCTTGACTCTTTGAGGAAAAGGGAAAGGAATAGGACATGGTTGGTTTAGATTCAATTGGTTCATTAATAGAAATTAACTTACACATTTTCTTGGAAAGTTTAGGTTTAATAATTTTATCCATTACCTTACCAGTTCTTAATGTTGTGTTTGCTTGTACTTGACTTGGACAGGGTTCAGAGGAGACAACATTAGCTTGACTTTGACTTTGTGGAGGTTTAGGTTGAGATGATAATTTTCCTTTTTCTGGCATACTGAGGAACTGAGTCAACTTAGCTAGATGACTCTTGATATCTTCAATACTTTGAGATGTTTGAGCTTTAAAATCATTAAAAGATTGAGTTGTTTGAGTATTAAAATTCATTTGACTTAGAATAAATTGATTCGTAGTATCTTCTAGAGTTCTTTTATGTGAGGGTTGATATGGTTGATAGTGTACTTGATTTTGTGGCTGTGGTGGACCTTGTGTTTGATTTGTAGGTTATGTATTTCTCCAACTAAAATTTGGATAATTTCTCCATCCTGGGTTGTAAGTTTCAGAATATGGATTTAAATAAGACTTATTATAAGTTGGAACAACATTAGATTGTTCAATTAATACTTCATTGAATGCTGGTATCGCTAGAAATTCTGCTGCAGGATGTCCTAACAACACACAAATTTCACATATTTGATCAGTAGTAGATACTACAGATACTTGCTTAATTTTTTCATTTTCTAAGGCTTCTAGTTTTTGAGATAAATTAGCCATTTTTGCTCTTAAGTCATCATCTACTTTTAATATATATTTTCCTCTTTCGAATGTAGATGGCTTAGTTTTCATTATATTTGAAGAAGTCGAGTCCCACATCTGGGAACTCTCAAAAATAGTATCAAAAAATTGAAATGCTTCTTCAGGATTTTTACTCATAAATTCCCCTGCGCCATCATTTCAACAAATTGTTGCATTGCAGGTGGAAGAGCATCATAAAAAAAACCAACTAAAGTCTAATTTTCAAACACATGATGTGGACATGTTTGGAGAAGATCTTTAAATCTTTCCTAAGATTGATAAAAAAAGTTTCACCTTCTTTTACAAAAAAATTCATTATTTGACATCTTAATATATTTGTATGATGCATCGAAATTTTTTTTTTAAAAATCTTAGTTTGTAAAGCTTGCCAATTTGTGATAGAATTAGCTCTTAAAGAGTTAAGCCACTATTTTGCTTTATCTTTCAAAGAAAAAGGAAAAAATTTTAATCTAACAATTTCAGAATTATCTTGCAACGTTCCACAGACTTCTTCAAATTCTTTCATATGCACATAAGGGTTTTCAGTTTCTAAACCATAAAACTATGGTAATATCTGTATTGTTCCTGGCTTAATATTAAGATTTGGAGCATTTGTTGGAAAAGCAAAATATGACGGGAAATTAGTTTGTGTGTGATGTAAATATTCTCTTAATGGTCGAATATTTTGAACTACTTCTTGTTCTCTAGGTTGTTCTTCCCTAGGTACGTTCTAGACATACTTAATTCAAATGATTCTTGTGTACACAAAGATGACGAAGATAAAGGAGATGAATGATTTACAGAACTAATTGATGAATGAACAAACATAAACTATCAAAGAAAACACACAATTGATATATAATACAAATTAAATAACTTTCATATATTATTTCATTCCAAATTACTGTAACTCCCTGACAAAGGTGCCAAAAACTTGATTTGATTTTTTGTGTGATCGGATTTATATTATCCAACCAAGTATAAGTTGTCAAATTATAGTTTTCTCAGTTTAAGTCCAAGATCGATCCCACGAAGAGTTTTACTAATTAGGAAATAAAATGAAAATAGTGCAGTTGTTGTTTAAAGTAGGATAGTTTTAGATAGCTTGTGATGTGAGCTTAGATTGATAACTAGTCTAATTAAGCAGTTGTTTGCAGATAAATTGTGACAAGACAATAATATAAAAAGTATCCTTCAGTTTAAGGATCCCATATGCTTTATATTGGTTAAATACTGAAAACTCTACCTTATAACAATTAACTTTTATGTCACTAGAAAGTCATCCGGTAGGTCTGATGTTTATAAACCGTCACACAACAACTTCTTAGATTAGCTGGTGGTATACGTGTGTCAATTGACTAACCCTAATAACATAAAAGGACAAGCCATTCATGAGGGGTATTTGGGCTACTCAATTGACCATATAATAGTAAGTAGGTGCATAATAAACCATAACACAACAATTTCTTAAGTTAGTTGGTGGTATTAATAGGCTATAACATAGCAACTTCATAGGTTAGCTGGTTATAATATGAACCAGTTAAACAATCCTAGTAACCTAGAAGGACAAGTCGTTCATGAGGATCACTTAGATCGTAAATCTGATAGTTTTATATACCATGCAACTGTTAAAACATCCTCAGTGCTCTTTTGGAGGTCAAGCCATACCGATGGAACACCGTAGATATTCAACCAACAATATTATTATGTATACCAGTTAAATGACCTTAGTAATCTAGAAGGACAAGCCGTTCATGAGAATCACTTAAGTCATTAATTTGATAGTTTTATATACCATGCAACTGTTAAAACATCCTTAGTGTTCCTTTGGACAGTTCTTTCATTACACAAGTAATTAAAATACAAACTTGGACAGTTCTTTCACAAGGAACAACTAAATTAAAACCACCTTTCTTATCAGTTAAGACAAAAAGGTGGCGGCAGTTCAATTATCTGAATATAAAGATAACACAAAAATATAGAAATATAGAGTTTTGGCTGGAGAGTATGATGGACCGGATTGTGTATGACTTTCTCTTTCTCTCTTTCTTTTTGTTTTCTTTCTTTTTTTCTTTCTTTGGATTTCTCTCTGGAGCTCCCATTTCTCGCTCGGCCCTCCTTTGAAGAAGGCCATGCATGGCCTATATATAGAGCATGAAGAAGCATGAGGTGGAAGATAAAGCTTAACCACCAAGGAGGACCGTCCGTACGCCCCTTCCCACTGTCTTGACGGTGGTGCTTTATTGGAGAATTCATCCTGATCTTCTTTTCTTTCTGGCCGTTCCTTGGTTAATTTACACTTTACTCCAGAGTTCTTTCAAGATTTGACAGATTACTCCTTGCAATTTTCAGCAGTTCTGCATGAAAACCTAAAAAGTTTATAAATAATACACATAAAATCCTAGTTTCCGCACAATCCCTAATTGATAGTTTTTAGTTATTTTATCTTGCCAATTTGATTTATTTAATGATTCTAATTCATATACTAATTAGGGTTAATCACATAACCCCAACTGAAGCTTTTCTAGTCTCTAGCAAAATAGAAATAGAAAGCATGCCCTCCATTCATTCATTCATCCATACACATTTAGACTTGTAAAATGATCATTACACAAACAATTAAAACAAACCATAAATTATAAAACACAACACAAAAAAAAAAAGATGACTCATATATATATATATATATAACAAAAGGTTTGTTATCCTAAGTCATTTCATAACCCATCTAGATAACTTCCTAAAACAACTAAACTAACAAACCATAACATTAATATACTCAGAGTCTCCTTCATCAACCTCATCAAACTTAGATTCATACTTTGCCTCACTACTCTCAACCTCCAACAGTGGAGCACAGGGCTCAGTCACAACTATAGGAGGTGGCTCAGGTGTGAATGAAGGTGGAACAGGTACTGATTAAGTAGCACCTACAGTAGTCGATGACGGTATCACTGGTAATGGCTCTCTTGGAAATAAAATTGTAAAAATTAGCCTCTGGATCATCAAAGATAACTCTTAATCTCTAGCCATCTACAACTAATTTCCTCTCATCTCTTCAAACCCGGACTCCAAGTAATCTATCCTTTACTCTAGCCTCCCCACTCTCTGATTTACAGTGGGTTTCAGAGTCAGTGGAACAAGAATGGAACTAGTATCCATAGGTGTACTGGTAGGTTTAATAGGTGCAGAAGTATCAAAACTTGGCCTATCTCCAGTAGCTTTAGACATGGTGTCACTCTTACTCTTTGACCAGCTACTGATTGTCCCCTTCTCAAAAGTAGTCAAATGGTTTTTTGCAACCTCTTTACACCCGCATTGACACACAAGTGTTTAATCATATTAGCAAAAGACATATTCCCCCTGGGCTTGCTCTCCAAAATAAAGTCTCTGATAACACCCCACATGAACAACACCACATCCATCCTAGCCCCCTTCATCATCTCATACAACAAAATAATTTTGAGGAGAGGCAACCTCTTATCAGACCCCTTTGGAAATCGATTATGCAAAACTTTAATCATGGTCCTATACTCCTTAGTAAAACTCCCTACATTGAAATGCTTATCAAATTGACTCAGATGCTTTTACAACGATTTCATGTACTCTTCCAAACTCTTAGCACTGTACTCAGGGTGTGGGTAATCAATCATATCAGGGGGTGGCCTAGCATATTCCATGTACTTTGATATCAAATTTGTTGTCACCTCTATCGTCTTACCACGTACCGTGGTCCTCAAAATCTTAAGATCGAAACCCACTTCTCTTAATTGAATGTAAAACTCATGACAAATAGTATGAATATTGTAAAACCCGAGAAAAATTTAAAATTTTATTAAAAAGGGTAAGAGGGTAATTAGCTATTACGGTACGAGTTGAAAATTAAAATTTTTCTAAAACTCGGATGACAAAACGGACCTCAACAATGGTTTTTTCTTGCGGAATCTAGTTACTCTGTCAATTTTCATTGAATTCTGAGACAATTGAATTTTTCATATTTTACGACGCGATCAGGCGTTGCGTGACTAAAATAAACGTGATTGGGTTTTAATTGCGAATCACAAAAAATAATTTAAAGTTTGTTCAAATAAAATATATTGAACCTAACATGGATTGAGATTTAATTGATTCAGAACAAAATTGGGTTAGAGAAAGGTTAGACGTGTGGCTCAATGAGAGCCAAGCATTGGAGAGTATAAAAAGGGGATAAATCAGATTTTCCCCCATTTGTGAGCTAGGTTTTCTGGAAAACAAAGAAGGGAGAGAGGAAAGAGAAAAACCAAAGTCTTCTTCACTTCTTATGATCTACGATTACTCATTCATTGGATTGCTTTGGGCCAAGAACAAAAGTTATTCTATGCGATGAGAGCTACAACTACGTACCAAAAATCATGGATTTCACAAAGGTCTCAAAGATGGTGTTCTTGGAATCAAAGTTTTGAAGCTTGATTTGGGTTATTTTGAAACTTCTACTACATGTATTACACTTCAAGAGGTAGGTCTCTTTCTCTAACTAGGTTTATTTCTAACCTAAGGTTTGTATATGAACTAGGTAGGATGATTAGAGATGACATCTCTTGTTTAAATATACTCATAGTGTAACTAGAGTATGAAAAATGACATAAGAATGTGTAAAATAAATCCTAGCATGAATTTGATTTTGTTGAAATTGCTAGTATGTGATTTCAAGAGGAATGTACTGAATTAGGCATGTTTTGTGTTTACATAATTTTGGTGCCATGTTAGTGTTTGATAAAATGCGTTGAACGAGTTTAGTATGTTATTTGAATGAAATTGACATAACATGCTTTGAGGATGTTGGGAATTGTGATTATATGCTTATGATATAATTAATAATTGATGAATTTGAGAAATGTTGATTGAGGTGGAACATGTTCATAATATGCTCATGATATGTTGAACATGACATGGTAAAGGCAAATTGTACATTACATTTGCATATGCATGGAAAGTATCATATTTATGGGCATAGGATATGAGTGTGGGTGTGTGCATGATTTGATCAAACACCAATTTTGGTGGATGATACGTGGGCTCGGGAAGGTTGGACCTAGGTTGTACTGAGTCGCACGGGTTACATTGAAAAAGTGTGTCGGGTGTAGCAAGAAGGGATAGATCTTCCCTTGGGTGCAAGATCTAGTCACTTGGTTCACACACTTGCCTTGAGTTAAAATTCCAAAAAAGTGTGCAAGTTGCTCGGAACCTAGGGTGAGATTTCCTCGAATGTCATGCTGGCTGGTAGACCCTTGGTGAGATATCCATAAATTACCCACCCAAAAAAAGACACAAGGAGTTTTATAAATAGTTATTAGATGTGCAACATCAATGGCGGAGGCTTGGAATGCCTGGGTTGCCTACGCATAGCATTGCATGTGGTATAGGAGACGGTGGAGGGATTGGGTTGCATTGTGTATGTGAGTATCATCTCCTAACATGGCATGGCATTGTGAAATTCATTATGAATTACATATTCTTAAATAGATGTTTGGTTGATTATTAAATTGCATGTGAACATTTTGTATGTATCTGGGTTGGGGAGTAGTCTCTTTAAGAGATATCCTATTGAGCGTGGCTCACACTTTACAGGTCAACATTTTAGGTGTGGTACTTGAATCCGTTGTTTGCTTGGTATGGATACTTCTATGGACAGTGGACTCAAGTATCAGTACTACGACATGTAGGTACTAGTACCAAGCAAACAACAGGCTCAAGTACCTGTACCCTGTCACCTAGGCACCAGTACCTGAAAATTGGAAAGAACTTGAGGACAAGATCTCTTGGTATTGGTACCTCATCACTCAGGTACCGGTACCTGGAAAATAGAAGGCTCAGGTACAGGTACCACGTAAGATAGGTACCGAAACCTCTTCCATATTTTTCAAAACTTAAATAAAACTTTGTCAATCCTTCTGACTTTGAGCCTTCTTGTTTAAATGATGAAATTGGTACAATATTAAGTGTAAGTTGATATAGATTGGGTCTTGGAATGGTCGTGTGATAACGTGGTGCTGGGTTACATACATGGGTTCTTCTAAGGGTTGATGGGTGATCAATGAGTTGAGAAAATGCACTCAAATTTTTTGGGACGTCACAACTTCGTATCTGAGCCTAGGTTCTCGATCTACCTTGGGCTTGAAAGGTATAAGTTTAGGCCATTGCATCCATTATGCATTATATGGTATGTGCATTAAATGCTACATGCTATGTGTTATGTGAATTATATGCATGACTCCATGTTTATGGAAATGAGACACTAGAGTGAATAGCACAAAATATTGCATATATTTTATGTTGTTATGCCCTTTTATAGTTGCTTTTGTTGTGAATATTGGGGAGAAATACGTTTAATCTTCTCTTTAATGGAGTTTTTGTTAATGTAGGTGAAAAGACATAAATGGTTTCAGTTAAGCCGCCATTGAAGTGTTTGAAGTCAATGAAGATAAGGGGGTAGCTTAAAGGAAGGATTGGAAGGTGAAGAAGCCAAGAAAAATGCAATTTAGATGAAAACCTTCCAGAAGGTTTGGCTATAAACCTTTCGGAAGGTTTACACTTGGTCTACCTATTCACTGTCAAAACCTTCCAGAAGGTTTGCATCAACCTTCCAGAAGGTTTTGCTCACTAGAATACTATTTCAACTGTTCCTGCACAAACTTTATAGAAAGTTTACATCGACCTTCTGAAAGGTTTTGTCCAAAATGCCCAGACCGTTTGCAACTCAAGCTTTGCCATTTGGGGGCCCCACCTACACTTCTCCAACTTGTCTCCTAGCATCCCTTACACATCCACATGCCTCCCAACACTTATTCTTGGACTTTGGAGGCAATGTCATTAATGAGGAGGAGAGAGAAAAGCCAAGGCAATGGAGATGCAGGCTAAGCTTGTCCTAGCCTACCTAAGCCATCACAGCCTCCTATGGATGGGAGGGCTGTCATACACCTAGAGCAAGCTTCATGAATAGAAATATGTGTATCTTAGAGCATTATTCTAATTGTATTGCATTATAGAGAGAGAAGCTCCTAGGTATAAGATATAATTTAGAGAGAGAGAAAGCTTGGATTTTTACATTTACTCCATCTATTTCACTTGTAATCCTCTATAAGACTTGTGTAAGCTTCATCTAATGTCTTTAATGTCATTTATTACAAACACATTGCAAGTTTAGTTCTACATTTTGGATTTCACCATTGTTGTATGAAGCTTTCTTCATTTCAAGTTTTAAAATGGGTATTGAATGTTTTTATTCTTAGTTTAAGTTTTCTTGCATTAATACAAGTCCCAATCTTCATTTCTTTACAATGTCTCTTCATTACATTTATGTTCTTGCTTTAAATATGAGTAGCTAAGCTTTGAGTTGACTAATCCAAGGGAGAATTCCTCTTGGGTATGCTAAATCAACTCTTTTTCATTCCTCCTCATAGTGTACAATGATTTGGTTTGACTAGGTTGAGTGTCGACATGGTTGTGAGTTCTTGATACACTATAGACTTATCACTGGGTATGCTTGAATCCTCACCTCCATTTTAGTCCATCAATTCCTACGAATCAAGCAAACATCTAGGCACCATTGGAGGAAGGTCTTGAGTTGACTTGACATTCCCATTGGAATGATCTCTTTGGATTAGTCAACACTTGTTTCCATTTCAATTTCATCAAGAACACAATTCACCAAACCTCAAACATTAAAGATTTTTACACTTTTCTTTTTCACCAAAATCATCTTCAACATAATTCCCTTCCTTCCCTGAGGAGACGACCATGGAATACAAATTCCAAGTAAAAAATGACCCTCAAAAGTTTCTCTACGCTTGGAGAGCACTTTTGTTCACACACACACACATTTCATCCCATACACCCGTTTTCCCATTTCTTGCATCGATCCCAAGTGAGAGTGACACTTACCCAGACACATAAGCCATACACACATTGAGGGTTCATGTTCAAAAATTTGAAACACAGAAATAATTCAAGTATTTTTGGCACCGTTGCTAGGGAAGGCTAAGCGTTGAATTGAGAAGGTGATTTTCGGATAACGGAGGTAAGTCTTGTGATTTTCATCACAGGCTGAGGTATGTTGCTCCTTGTATATATATTTGTTTGTTTATATTTTCATTTGTAGATAGTGTGTTGTATGTGGGGACGGGACAAACAAAACCGATTTGGTTCGAAAATCTTTAAGCCCCAATATGAACATTGACTAAGACCTACCCGAGGATGCCAGTGATAACTTTGTGGAGTTGGGTGCCAATGTGAATGTCCCAAGGGGAGGTGGAGTGCAAGAACTTAGAGTTCCAAACTCGAGAATGCACTTTTCTCCTAGGAATGAAGGGAACAAAATCCAAATTGAGCCTCCAGCGAGGTCAATGAGCGATTACCTTCAATCAACTGGTAGCATCACTCCCTCATGTATTCTCTTACTAGTCCAAGCTCATGCCTTCTTAGTTAAGCCGGAATGTTGCAACTATTCCCTACATTCCATAGAATTGAAAGGGAGAACCCTTATTTGCACATTAAGAAATTCGAGGATATAGTTGCAACCTTCAACACTAATCATGTTATGGAAGACATAGCTCATTTGAAATTGTTTCCCTTTTCCCTGAGGTGTCTAATATTTCAAAGACTAAGGAGGGCTGCTCAATTTGTGAGAGTGTGGACCATTTCATATCAGAGTGCCATAACATTCTGATGCTTAAGGAAGTGTACACTGAGAAATTCAATGCCTTTAACCAAACGAGACAATCATTCTACCTGCACTCAAACACTTACAATTTGGGTTAGAGTAATCACCTGAACTTTAGTTGGAGAAATGAGAATCCCACTCCTCATGGTTCTAATGCATATTCACCTCCCATGCCTCCTAAACAAAGTCAATACCAAGGTCAAGGCCAAGCGTCTAACTCTCAATACCCCCGTCCAATCCACAAGGGTATTCACCTAACCCACCTTCACAAAAATTTTTCCAAAGTCCAACTCCACAAATTTATGGTCAACAAGGACTATCCAATCCTCCCATCTACCAACCTCTCCATACGGGGAATTTGGAGGACGTGGTGTATAATTTCATCCAAACCTAAATCGCCTTCAACAATAACGTTTTGGCTCAAATCAGAAAATTGACCAATGCCATAGGGATGTCACAATAAGAAAAGGGGAAATTCCCCGCTTTAACAAAAGAGAACCCTAAAGGCCAACATGTGATTGAGACATCCGAACCCATAAAGGAGAGTTGTGAGCAACTGAAGGCAGTCATTACCCTTCGACGTGGCAAACAAATTGATAAGATTATTGTGACAAAAGTCTCTCCCAATGCCATATTGTCATTAGAGAAAGAGGCTAAGGATGACTTTGAGGGGGGTGAGGTGAGTGAAAAAGAAAAAAATGTTGATGAAAATGTGCATGCATCCCCCATTCCTACCCCTTTTCCCAATCATTTGATGCCACCCGTTAAGGTGGCTAACTATTATGATATAATTGAGATGTTCAAGCAGGTTAAAATAAACATTCAACTCCTCGATGCCATAAAGTAAATCCTTTCATGTGCCAAGATTTTGAAGGATTTATATATGGTGAAGAGGATGCTAAATACGCACAAGAAGGCATTCCTCACCGAGCAAGTGAGCTCAATCTTGAGGACCAACACCCCACCAAAGTTCAAGGACCCCAGATGCCCTACCATTGCCATCACAATAGGGAATTATCGGGTGGAGCAAGCTCTCCTTGACTTGGGGGCAAGTGTCAACCTCTTTCCATGCTCAGTGTATCAACAACTCCAACTTGAAGAGTTGAAAAAAACTCCAATCACTCTTCAGTTGGCGGATCGTAGCGTCAGAACACTGAGGGGAATAGTTGACAATGTTTTAGTCCAAGTTGATAAATTTTACTTCCTTGTTTATTTTATTGTGCTTGACAGGTTACAAATCTTAGCTCCCAAATTCTTGTCATATTTGGTACACCTTTTCTTGCCACATCTAATGCTCTGATTAATTGTAGGAACAGTCTTATGAAGCTGACATTTGGGAACATGACTATGGACCTAAATGTTTTCAACTTGTCTAAACAATTGGGGGATGATAGAGAGGTAAATGAGATCACCTAGATCGACTCATTGGTGGGGGAATATTTGGAACAAATGAGCACCTTAAAGTTAGGAGAGGAGGAGAATGTTGATTTAGAGGAGGTTGATGACCAAGAGGAGTTGGAGAGCTTGAAAGAGGTAGAAAAATGGATCCTACATTTGAGAAGCTTCCACATCAAAACAAGAAGATTTTTCCATCAAATGAGCAAAAGTCCATCTTAGAGTTGAAGCCATTACCATTCAATCTCAAGTATGCATACCTTGGGGATGACAAGACCTTTTCGATGGTGATTAGCTCAAATTTTGAGGCAAAGCAAGAAGCGGATCTCTTGAAGGTGTTGAGGAGGCATAAGGGAGCAATCGGGTGGACAATTATAGACATCAAGGGGATAAGACCCCTCATTTATACACACCGCATCTACCTTGAAGAAGACTCCAAGCTATCTCACCATAAAGAATGTTTGAGAGACGAGGTACTAAAGCCACTTGAAATGGGCATCATTTTTTTGATTGTCGATAGTAAGTGGGTTAGCCCCACGCAAGTAGTACCCAAGAAATTGAGAGTCACCTTGGTGGCAACTGAGGAGAATGAGCTTATTCTAGCAAGGGTGATCACGGGATAGAGAGTGTGTATTGACTACCAAAAGCTCAACTTATGCATGAGAAATGATCATTTTCCTTTGCCATTCCTCGACCAAGTATTGGAGAGAGTAGCTAGACATTTGTTTTATTGTTTCTTGGATGGATATTCTGGTTACAATCAAATTGAGATCACAATGGAGGATCAGGAAAAGACCACCTTCACTTGCCCTTACGGTACCTTTGCTTATCGACGCATGCCTTTCAGTTTGTGTAACGCCCCAGGGATTTCTCAATGTTGCATGATGGGGATTTTCAGTGATATGGTGGGGAAGATCGTGGAGGTGTTTATGGATGACTTCTCAATATTTTGGAGAATAATTTGATGGATGTATATAGAATTTGGAGAAAGTTCTTGAGAGATGTGAAGAGAAGAACTTGGTCCTCAATTGGGAGAAGTGCCACTTCATGGTGGCACAAGGAATTGTGCTTGGGCACATCGTCTTGGCAAAGGGGATTGAAGTCGACAAATCAAAGGTTAAAGCAATTTTCAACCACCCACACCGACAGCCATTAAAGATATCATGTCGTTTCTTGGCCATGCCGACTTTTATCGTCGTTTCATTAAAGACTTTAGTGCATTGGCCTGACCTTTGACCAATTTACTTTCAAAAGATGTCCCATTTGTTTGGTCAGATAGTTGTGAGTTATCTTTCAAAAAATTGAAAAGCATGCTTACTACACCTCCAATTATGCGACCACCTAAGTGGGATATAACATTTTAGCTTATGTGCGACACGAGTGATTATGCGGTGGACGTAATGCTCAGTCAAAGGGAGGACAAGAGACCTTATGTAATATACTATGCTAGCAAAACCCTTAATGACGCACAAATGAATTATAACACCACCGAAAAGTAATTGCTAGCAGTAGTATTTGCATTAGATAAATTATGGTCCTAAATCATTGGTTCACCTATAGTAGTCTATATTGATCACTCTACTTTGAAGTATCTTTTGTCTAAGGAGGATGCCAAATTGAGACTCATTAGGTGGATACTCCTACAAGAATTCAACTTGACAATCAAGGATAAAAAGGGAGTTGGTAACGTGGTGGCAGAACATTTATCCCAGCTTGTGGTGCAAGATGTCGATGAGCATATCCCTATCACTGACTCTTTTCTTGATGAACATTTACTTTCAATTTATTCTATTTATCCCTGGTATGCTGACAGATGTAATTATCTTGCTATAGGACAAATACCATAGCATTGGAGCCCGGAGAATAGAAAGAGGTTTATAGTGGATGTGAAGTACTTTTACTTCGACAATCCGTACCTATTCAAGTTCTACCTTGACCAAGGTATGTAGAGATGCATACCAAAAAATGAGCAGCAAGATGTCCTTGTATTTTACCACTCGAAAGCATCCAGTGGCCACTTCTCTTCCAAGAAGACTTTGGCAAAAATTCTACAATCAGATTTTTACTGGCCCTCATTAAACAAAGACTGTGTTTCATTCTGTAAAAAATGTGATAGGTGCCAAAGATTGGGTAGTGTGACCCAAAGGAACATGATGCCCCTCTCCCCTGTACTTGTTATTGAGATATTTGATTATTGGAACATTGACTTTATGGGTCCCTTTCCCGTGTCATTTGGCTACCTATACATTCTACTTGTAGTGGACTATGTGTCCAAATAGGTGGATGCTATCCCAACCAAGACCAATGACCACTGAGTCGTGGTCAAGTTCTTAAAAGAGAACATCTTTTCAAGGTTTAGGATGCCTCATGCTATGATAAGCGATGGTGGATTGCATTTCTGTAATAGGCCATTTGCATCGTTGATGTATAAATATGGCATCATACACAAGGTGTCCACCGCATATCATCCACAAACCAAAGGCCAAGCCGAGTTGGCCAATAGGGAGATCAAAAATATCTTAGACAAAATGGTGAACCCAAATAAGAAAGATTGGTCATTTAGATTGACTGATGCCCTATGGGCTTACCGCACTACTTACAAGACTGTCTTAGGTATGTCTCCCTACCAACTTCTCTATGGAAAGGCTTGCCATTTGTTAGTCGAAATGGAACACAAGGCCTATTGGGCCATAAAGACTTTTAACTTCAATTTGAGAATGGCTGGAGAGAATAGGAAGATATAAATGAATAAATTAGAAGAGATTCATAAGAGAGCTTTAAAATTTCAAAAGAGAAGGCTAAGATCTTTCATGACAAATCCATTATGAGGAAGTCATTTGAGCCCAGGCAAAAAGTGCTATTATACAACTCTCATCTCTCAATTTTTCAATGCAAACTCCGATCCCATTAGGATGACCTCTATCTTGTTAAGGTGGCCTACCCCAACGAAGCCGTGGAAGTCACAAACCCCCGAGGATGGCAAGACATTCAAGGTTAATGGCCACAAACTTAAGCCATTTTTTGAGGGTTTTGAAGGACAAGGAGTGGAGGAAAATTTGATGGATCTAGTCTATCTAGACTTGTTGAAGGATTGACTGCTCTCATGGTTTTTAGTGTATAGTTGTTTTCAGTTACTTTATCTGTTTATGTTTGCTTACTTTATCTTTGCGTATAGTGTTATTTTTCTTAGTTGCAGATCTTGGTATTTTGTCAGAGCTCAAGTGCAAGGTGTTCTCTAACCCTACTCACCTTTTTTACAGTCCTTCATTGCATATAATATCTTTTTTGTTACATTGAGGACAATGCATGAATCAAGTTGGGGGGGGGGGGTGAGGTTCACCATTTGTATGATACACCAATGTTAGTGAAAATTTTGTTGATAATACCAATTTTTGTGGTGAAAATTCACCTTTCACATATCCTATAGATTTTTGTTTACAATAGTTGCAAATTATGTGAAAAAATATCTGAATGTTGATTTGTATTATGTTATTAAGAGTGTTATGGGGTTGTTGATATGTTGATCATTGTGTTGAATTTTGAATACATGAGCACATTATAGAAGTTCATCCTATACTTGAGTATCACTTGTGCGTTTGCTTTTGAACTCACCAATATGTTCACCTTGAATGTGTAATTTCATCAATTTATGGATTGAGTTCACATTTTAGTGCTTGACATGAATAGTGGAGATGAGTAAGAACCTGTGAGAGCTTAAGTGTCAATCCTTGTTAGAGGGAACTTACATTTACTCAAGGAATAATTTTCAAATTCCAAATGTGTTCAATACTCTCATTATGCTTGTTTTGGTTAGGTACATTTGGGTAGTTGATTGACTTTGTCTTGATATGTACAATGCTCTCCCATGCCTATTTAGAAATGATCCTTGATTTGCGTTGAGATTTTTCCCTTTTTCTTGTGAAAATTTATCCACAGTGCCACATATTTGACCAAGCCAGTGCAAAATAATAAAATCTATCTCACCTTGGTTGTTCCTAGAACTGAATATGAGTGATCATAAAAGAAAAGGAAGTATGGTGTGGAAACTCAAACAAAATGGATGAATGATGTTGAAACTCAAAGAGTTAAACGGAAAAAGAATAAAAATCCAAGAAAAGGAGAAAAAAAAGTGTGATAAGAAGAAAATAATGAGAAAATAAAAGAAAAATGTTAAGGAAAAGTGAGAAAAAGAAATAAAGGGTGTGGTGATGGTGTTAGACTGAAAAGCCCATGAAAAGGGAGGTGTTTTTGAAATAAAAGTCTTTCACTTGGAACAACCCTCTTTGTTATCCTTTATCCTACATTTCAACAATATCACCCCAAGATCCCATTATAACCATTGAAAGTCCTAAAGGATCTAGAGAAGCATGGGAGATGCATACTTTTAAAGAAAAAGAGAAGTTGGTTTGCTATCTTGTGCCCTAGCATCCTTTCATGAGATTATGCCACGGTTGTTCCATTTCATGCATGAACTTCATATTTGGAATATATGTGCACTTACTTCATTTTGTGCACAAGATTCTATCTCACATAGACACATGGAGAGCATGCCAGGATAGCTAGAGTGTGATTTATTGTTGAGAGAAACCCTTGGTGAGGTTACATCAAAACTTAATTTGGATAGCCAAAGTGAATGTGAATTCTGTTGTGTAAAGTGCTTAAATTACATGTCCATTTCACACACACACGAGTTTGAAAATGAATGTGTAGGTGCATACTCTAGTTTAGCATTTAAAGCTATAGTGACGCTCATGTGTGCTTGGGTCGGGTGTTTGAACGATGTATTAGGTAGCCCTATGCTTGTGGAATAGATGAATATTGCTCAACTTTCGATATTTGATAAGATTTAGGAATGCACTTGCTATTTGAATCTATGATTTACATTTTGTGTATTCATTTTGCTAGTTTAAATTAGAATTCCATGTCTTGTAGTTTGAAAACATCAAAATTGTAAATCATGTTTCAATTTCAGAAATGACTTTGGCATGATCATTCAATTGTGGTTCATATGTGTGGTTCAAGTTTTTGGTAGGATAGATGTCATTGATAGGGTGTTAAAATATTTTGGAGTTGAGGAAAGTTGATTTGGACGTGAGTTTTTGAACAAAGGAATGGTTTTGTAGCAAAGCAAAACCTTCTGAAAGATTCTGTCAAGTGAGCAAAACCTGTCAGAAGGTTTTCCTTACTAGATAGTGGTGTACCAGTAGTGAGGAAAACCTTATGGAAGGTTTTGATCGACCTTCCGGAAGGTCTTGCCCAGAAGCCTAAAAACAAGGGTTTTAAGTTAGATTTTTTTGAGAAACCCTTCACATTTCCCCAAAAATCTCAACCTCCCAAGCTCTCCCCTCTTCTTCTACTCTCTTCTAATGTTCGAAACACTTCACCCAAACTCCAATTTTTCACTTTTATCTTGATTCGGGTTGAGTTTTAAGTTGTTTTAGCAAAAATTGTGGGTGTTCTCTACAAACCCTAGGTTTTCACATTCCCCCGATTTCTGAAGTTCATCTTGATCTTTTTCAAAAACCTTAGACTCTTTGGCTATGGCTCGTATGAATGTAATTTCCTTGGATGCTTTAAGCCTATGGAAAGGCTACTTTGGGTAATTTTGACCATCCTCAGTGTTGGGGCACTGTGGGCCTAATGGCCCTCACTACATGGATGGACCCAGACTCACCTCCACCTGTAAGCACTAGTTCTTGCAAGAGGTCCAGAGAGGGCCCGAGTAGCCAAGATAGGGAAGAAAGAAGGACTAAGGCTAAGCACGATGCACACAGACAACGAATTGTGGAAAAAGGCATCACGTGCGAGAGGCACATGCATAAAGTCTCTCTCGGGCCAAACGATGAGTTTGTGAGAGTGATCAAAGTACGTGGGTTGAATATTTGATTTGCCGAGTTGAAGGGCTACAACTTGGGAATGTGTAGGGAATTTTACCAGAAATTGTCTGTATTTGGTGAGAACGGGAGTAGAATAAGGACAAATATGAGGAAAAAACCTTTAAGGTGACCCTTGACACAATTGGCATTGTGATGGGATACGAGAGGCCTCCCCCAACTACCCCCGTCTACCCACACAACGTTGACAGGGGTAGGACTCTCATTGACTATGTTAGGCTCACCTACGAGGACTCAACCACCTTCAAAGGAACAACTTTGGTCAGGGGCCTCAAACATTCTTACGGGGTGATGAACAAGGTGTTTCATTACAATCTAATGCCTCGGGTTCAAAGAAGAACTCAAACATCGCGAAACTTGCCCTCCTCCACACATTCATGATGGGGGTGGCAACAGATGTGGCTTACTTGATATGGGAGGGGATGCAGGAGTTTGCCAATGCCACAAAGCTGATGGGGAATCTCCCCTTTGGCAGCCTCGTCACACGACTGTGCGACCACTCCAAGGTGAAGCAGTATGCTAATGACACTTTGTTTCCCAAGGAGACTGGAGCCATCGAGAAGTCAAGCAATAGTAAGAGGGCTGCCAATACTAGGGGAGAGAGACCCAGGGCATCAAGACTAGAGCCAGCATGGCCATTCTCTTCAGCACCTCATGCACCTACCCCAGCTTGCACCATACCTCAGCGTCTGGATGCCCTGGAGACCACTATGCGTGGGCTTTCATTGATGCTGACGTGGCTTTTCCAGCATACGTTCCTGGGTGAGCCCATCCCCGGTGGACCCCTCCACCTCCTACTGGACCTTCGATCGCTGCCCCTATACCTTCTACTACTATGGTGGTAGACGAGGAGGAGGCTGAGGAGTTTGAGTCTGAGACTGAGGAGGAGGATGCTTTTGATAAGGACAATGATTATGATAGATTTGGTATTTTGTTTCTATTGATTTGTGGATGTACAACTAGGGTTAGTTTTGTCGGCCTAGTAGAAGTGTCTTTAGGTTTTGGGCCATTTGTTTTTGAAACTCTAACCTAGTGTAATGAAAATTTGAAAATGATTAATGAAAATATCATAGTTGTTACATTTATTCATTGCCCAAGTCCATCTCTTTAATTGCAATGTGATTTTTGCATTGAGTGTTTGGGTTTTTACTTGTTTGAATGGATGTTGATGTAGTTTATAGCTTGTGGTTTGAAATAATGTTTTCTAGGGACTAGCAAAGCTCAAGTTGGGGGGTGTGATTAGCACAAAACATTGCATAGATTGTATGTTTTTATACCCTTTTATACTTGCTTTTAGTGTAAATATTGGGGAGAAATGCGTTTAATCTTTTCTTTAATGGAGTTTTGTGTAAATGTAGGTGAAAAGATGTAAATGATTTGGGTTAAGCTCCGATTGAAGTGTTTGAAGTCAATGAAGATAAGGGAATAGCTTAAAGGAAGGATTGGAAGGTGAAGAAGCCAAAAAAAAATGAAATTTGGATGAAACCTTCTAGAAGGTTTGGCTATAAACCTTCTGGAAGGTTTACACTTGGTTTGCCTATTCACTGCCAAAACCTTCCAGAAGGTTTTGTCTACTGGAATGAACCTACCGCAAGGTTTGCATCAACTTTATGAAAGGTTTTGTTCAACTGTTCCTGAACAAACCTCCCAGAAGGTTTGCATCGACCTTCTGGAAGATTTTGCCTAGAATGCCCAGATAGTCTACAACTCAAGCTCTGCCAATTGGGGGCCCCACCTAAACTTCTCCAACATGCCTCCCAACACTCATGCTTGGACTTTGGAGGCAATGGCATTAATGAGGAGGAGAGAGAAGAGCCAAGGCAAGGGAGATGCGTGCTAGGCTTGTCCTAGCTTGCCCAAGCCATCAAGTCAGCCTCCTATGGATGGGAGGGCTGTCTTACGCCTAGAGCAAGCTTCATGGATGAAAATATGTGTATCTTAGAGCATTATTTTGATTTTATTTCATTGTAGAGAGAGAAGCTCCAAGGTATAAGACATAGTTTAGAAAGAGAAAGCTTAGATTTTTACATTTTCTCCATCCATTTCACTTGTAATCCTCTGTAAGACTTGTGTAAGCTTAATTTAATGTCTTTAATGTCATTTATTAAAAACACCTTGCAAGTTTAGTTCTACATTTTGGGTAATGTCATTTATTAAGCTTTCTTTATTTCAAGTTTTAAAATGGATATTGAACGTTTTTATTCATAGTTTAAGTTTTCTTGCATTAATACAAGTCCCAATTTTCAATTCTTTTTAATTTCTCTTCATTACGTTTATGTTCTTACTTTAAATATGAGTAGCTAAGCTTTGAGTTGGCTAATCCAATGGAGAATTCCTCTTGGGTATGCTAAATCAACTCTTTTTCATTCCTCTTTGTAGTGTACGATGATTTAGTTTGACTAGGTTGAGGGTGGATGTGGTTGTGAGTTCTTGACACACCGTAGACTTGTCACGAGGTATGCTTGAATCCTCACCTCCATTTTAGTCCCTCGTTTCCGTTGAATCAATCAAACATCTAGGCACCATTAGTGGAAGGTCTTGAATTGAATTGGTATATCCATTGGAATGATCTCTTTGGATTAGCCAATTCTTGTTTCCATTTCAATTTCATCAGAAACACAATTCACCAAACCTCAAACATCAAAGATTTTTACAATTTTCCTTTTTTACCAAAATCATTTTCAACGTAATTCCCTTCCTTCCCTGAGGAGACGTGCTTGATGGTTTTCGTTGTATTCCCTCGGTATGTGTATGGCTTATTACGATAGGGGAGTGTCACTCTCCCTCGGAATGATGCAAGAAATGAAAAAAAAAGAATAATGGTGGAATGAACAAAATGTGTGTGTGTGTGTGCATGTGAACAAAGTGCTTCCCAAGCACATAGAGACTTTTGAGTGTCGTGTTTTACTTGGAAAAGTATTCCAAGGTCGTCTCCTCAGGGAAGGAAGGTAATTATGAGGCAGGTAATTTTGGTGAAAAAGGAAAAGTGTAAAATCTTTTGAGTTTGAGTTTTGATGATTTGTGTTCTTGATGAAAATGAAATAAAACAAGTGTTGGCTAATCCAAAAAGGTCATTCCAATGGTAATGCCAAATCAACTAAAGACCTTCCTCCAATAGTGTCTAGATGTTCAATTGATTCGTAGGAAGCACGGGACCAAAATGGAGGTGAGGATTCAAGCATATCCCGTGACAATGCCTACGGTGTATTGTAGTATCCTAATCTCTAGACATCATCCCTCAATGTATCTGTGGTATGTGTGTGAAGGGGAGTGTCACTCTCCCTTGGAATTATGTCAAAAGAAAGGGCAACAGAATGGTGGATGAATGAAATGTGTGTGTGTGTGTGAACAAAAATGCTCCCCGAGCACAGATAGACTTTTGCTTGTTATATTTTACTTGGAATCGTATTCCAAGGTCATCTCCTCAAGGAAGGAGGTGTATCGTCATGAAGGTGATTTTTGTAAAAACAAAGTGCAAAAACCTTTTGTTGGTTGAAGGTTGATTTGCGATTGTGATGAAAATGAAATTAAACAAGTGTTGCCTAATCCAAAGAGTTTAGTCCAATAGGAATGCCAAGCCAACTTGAAACCTTCCTCTAATAGTGTATAAATGAACGAATGATTCATGAGAAGCGAGGGACGAGATGGAAGTGAGGATCCAAGCATAACCCGTGACAACTCTACGGGATATCAAAGACTCACAACCATGTCCACACTCAACCCAGTCAAACCGAACCATCGTACACCGAGGGAAGGAAGGAAGATGAGTTGAAATGGCATACCCAAGAGGAGGTCTCCCTTGGATTAGGCAACTTAAAGACTTAGCTACTCATGCTTAAAGGAAAGACAATAATGTATTGGAAATAAATTGTAGAGCAATAAATATTTTAGCTAAATTAAAGCAAGAAAACATAAACTAAAAGAGAGTGCATTTAATACCCAATTTAAAACTAAGAAATGAAGAGCTTGAATGCATTAATGGTGAAAGGTTGAATAGAGGATTAAACTTGGAATCAACTTGAAGTAAAGGGTATTAAAGACTTCAAACAAAGCTTAGAGGATCCTTACATGAAATTATAAGACAATGTGTGGAAGAAAATGTAAAAATCTTAACCTTTCTCTCTAACACTATTCATCTTCTTCCCTAGACTCTCTCTCTCTATCTTACAATGTATC
The DNA here is from genome assembly GCA_963454935.2 of Ilex paraguariensis. Classification (NCBI taxonomy): domain Eukaryota; kingdom Viridiplantae; phylum Streptophyta; class Magnoliopsida; order Aquifoliales; family Aquifoliaceae; genus Ilex; species Ilex paraguariensis. The sequence goes on along the minus strand of CAUOFW020009169.1, from coordinate 8,721 downwards.
TTGCATCATACTGAATAATGGTGTATGGAGGCTTCAAACACTTCCCTAGAGTCATGCCCTAGCTTTGTGATGTGATTCTGAATCAATAGGGTTGAAAAGGATGGATTGGTGCAGGCCTTGTCTACACCCCCACCATCTTTTCTCCTCATTAATGCCCAAGGCTTCAAAAGTCCAATGTAGGTTGAGGAAGGGATGTCCAGTGTGTTAGGAGTGTCAAGGGTAGATAGGAGAATGTTTGGTGAGACCCCCATTGCTGTAAAAGCTTGAGATGCAGAATTTGAGTTGTTTCAGTAAAACGTACCAGTAGGTCGATGGAAACCTATCGGTAGGTTTCACTCTAGTAAGCAAAACCTATCGGTAGGTTTGCGATATATGTAGGTCCAGTAGCTAAAACCTACTGGGAGGTCGATGGAAACCTGCCGGTAGGTTTCACTCCAGTAAGCAAAATCTATTGGTAGGTTTGTGGTAGGTACAGGCCTATTAGCTAAAACCTACCGGTAGGTTTTTCCTTGTTTTGCCAAAAACTTGGTTCCTCCTCCCTTCAAGCAATCAACAAGCCCCCAATCAATCTCCATTCAACTTATGCATCATGAAAGGGCCTGAAAGGCACCATTTGAACCCCTTTTCCTGCACACATATCAATACTCCATTAAATACTTGAACATTGCTATTTTGCTCATTTTAACCACAAAAAACATGTGTGAAAGGGATGTAAGAGCACATAAAATATGCAATGTTTTGTGCTAATCACACCCCCAACTTGAGTTTTGCTAGTCCTTAGCAAAATTTATTTTCAAACCAAAATAGACAAGTATGAAATTGCAATAATCCATTTCCACAATTCATCCATAAAACACTCAAAAATCATAATGCAATTAACGTAATGAACTTGGCACAAATGGAACAAAAACTGTGGTATTTCATTAATGTGTTTCAAGATTGGAGTACATGGAGTCAGACATCCAAAAAAGACAAAATGGCCTAAGACCTAAGGATTCTTCTACAAGGCTAGTTACTCCACTCCAAGGTATGTACAATCCAAAACAAAAAGAAAAGACAAAATCTACAACACCCTACACCTCATCTCCCTCTCCATCGTCATCTCCATCATCATTATTGCTGGGTTAAGTCCAAATAGTCCAATTTATGTATTAAAGTCCAACCCCGGTTGAGGAGTCCAACCTCATTGTGAATCCACCAAGTCCAAGACAGTCCAAGGCCGGTTAGACCTCTTGCTTAGCACGTCACCAAGAGGCCACCAAGATCAAGACGGTCCAAGGCCGGTTAGACCTCTTGCTTAGCACGTCACCAAGAGACCACCAAGACCAAGACGGTCCAAGGCCGGTTAGACTTCTTGCTTAGCACGTCACCAAGAGGAGAGCACGGGAAGTTTATCTACACCGCCAAAGGAAACAGCCCAAGGCCGGTTAGACTTCTTGCTTAGCACGTCACCAAGAGGAGAGCACGGGAAGTTTATCCACACCACCGAAGGAAGAAAACGGTCCAATCATTGACCACGTTTCATGAAGAGCTCCCCAACCTTTTCCTTCCGTTGAGGATAAGTCGCGATCTCCACCAAAGATAATCTCTAAGCTGCGATGAAGAAGCCTTGAGGATATGTCATGATGTCCACAAGAATGATCTCTTAGCTACTATAAAATGGCTCTAATCTGGGAGAGGAATGACACATGCTCCATCAGAGACACACAGAAGACGAACCGACTACCGGAGATTACTATTTTCTTTAATTCTCCATTCTCCCTCTCAAAGCTTGTATCTTCATTCTCCATACCTTTGAATCAATAAAATACCCGGCAACTGAAGCCATTGAAGAGTGGACGTAGGTCGAATTGACCGAACCACTATAGATTGTGTCTTCTTAATTTTTTCATTGATTTCATTGCATTTATTATCTACACTTGACAGGTGGTGTGCAAAACCATTTTTGTGCATCATCAGTTTGGCGCCGTCTGTGGGAAATCGACAAAATTCTCACTCCTGAACATTACATCCATTAACTAATGGCGATCACTACTCGATCCATGAACCAACACGAAGACAATCCTCCACGAGAGGAGGAGGTTGCTCCCCCGCCTATCAACCCTGTTCCGGATACTCTAGCCCCGAATCCCCAACAAATATTGGAGACCATGCAGCAACTGGTTGCTCAAAACCAACAGTTACTGCAACTCATACTTGCTGGACAAGGAGGAGCACCACACGGAGGTGCACAACATGGAGGACCCCAAGGTGGAGCACCACACGGAGGTGCACAACATGGAGCACCACATGGAGGTGCACAACATGGAGGGCCCCACAGAGGTGCACAACATAGAGCACCCCAAGGAGCTCCACATCCTGGACATCAAGGAGCACCACGCCCTGTTGCTCCACGCCCGGGTGCCCCATTGGGCACCCCACTTCAGGAAGCCCAACATGAGGGAGCTGCACCTCCCCCTCCCCTTGCTTTCCAGGGAGAGGACCCTTATCTCCAGGAGGATGAGGGTGAAAACCAAAGCATGGGGCATGGAAGCCACTTCCATGATCATTCCAGAGGAGCCCCCAATCATTGGGACGAGAAGATAAAGGAGGTACAAAATCAACTCGGTGATGTCTTCAACGCCATGAAGGCACAGGGACCCGAGACTGTTGACCACCTGGTAAGGCGTACTGATACCCCTTTCAAATCTGATGTAGCAAACTACCCCCTCCCTCAGAAGTTCAAAATGCCATCTGTGGAGACCTTTGATGGAACAAAGGATCCACTGGACCACCTCGACACTTACAAGACCTTGATGCAATTGCACAACGTACCAGACGAAATCATGTGCAGGGCATTCCCAACCACATTAAAGGGGTCTGCCCGACAGTGGTTTGCTAAGCTCTCCCCCGCCTCTATTGCCTCTTTCGCCGAGCTTAGCAGATCATTCGTCTCACACTTCATAGGAGGGCGTCGCCACCAGAAACCAGTTACGCACCTGCTTAGTATAAAGCAGGACCGCGAGGAGAGCCTGAGGAGTTACCTCACTCGTTTTAACGAGGAGGTACTCCAAGTTGATGAACCTGACGACAAGGTGACGATGACCGCTTTCTTGGGTGGCCTCCGTTCATCAAGTTTCCTTTTCTCAGTTCTGAAGCGCCCACCGAAGAGCATGCCAGAGCTGCTAGCCAAGGCCCAAAAGTACATAAACGCAGAAGACATCACAAGGGCCAGGCGGGGTGAGTCTTCCAGAGCGGGTGAGAAAAGGAAGGAAAGAGAGAAGGACGATAAGAAGGAAACCAGCAACAAATATGGCAGGACAGAGAAAGTCCCTGTCAAGGACCGGCTAGGTCCTGCTCCTCAGAGGAACCGTCAACCTTTCACTCCCCTCAATGCTTCCGTGGAACACATCCTATTCCAGATCCAGGATGACCCCGCGATAAAGTGGCCTGGAAAAATGAAGTCTCCTCCAAATCGCAGAAATCCTAACAAGTATTGCCGCTTCCATCGTGACCACGGGCATGACACCGACGATTGCTACGACCTCAAGAGGCAAATTGAGGAGCTCATCCAGCGTGGTCACTTGCGTCAGTACGTTGCTGGAAGGGAACGTGTACCACAACCTCACAACCAGGAAGATCAGCAGCCTGTGGGGGAAATCCACACTATCTCAGGGGGACTAGCAGGTGGAGGAGAATCACTTTCCGCGATGAAGGCCCATGCCAGGAAGGCAAGACATGTCTACGAGATGCGCCCATCTAAGGTGCCGAAGCAGGAAAGCGACGAGGTCATATCTTTTTCAAACAAGGACCTGGAGGAAATCCAACACCCCCATGATGACCCCTTGGTGCTCACCATGACGGTGGCCAACTTTCATGTGCACAGGATCCTGGTAGATAGTGGCAGCTCTGCAGATATCCTATTTGCAGAGGCCTATGACAAGCTCAACCTGGGCAGGGAGAGGCTACAGCCAATCAGGTCACCCCTCATTGGATTCTCAGGGGAAAAAGTGTATCCCCTTGGATCCATCACACTTCCCGTCACCGCCGGAGTAACACCCCGAAGCTCCACAGTCATGGTCAATTTCCTGGTAATAGAATGCCCGTCAGCCTACAACATCATATTAGGGCGACCAGCTCTTAACACATTAAGAGCTGTGCCCTCTACCTACCATCTCGTTCTCCGCTTTCCAACCTTAAATGGAGTCGGAGAGGTCAAAGGGGACCAAATAACAGCCAGAGAGTGCTATGTATCCTCTATGAAGGCTAGGAAGCCCCAAGAAGCATTGCAAGTTGAGGTCCTTGACCCAAGGGATGACTCCGCAACAGAAAGAGGAGAACCAGTCGAGGAACTCATCCCTGTGGTCTTAAAAAAGGAGCACCCAGACAGAAGAATTTACATTGGCTCTTCCCTTTCTGAAGAGCTGGCTCCCCTGTTGATTGAATTTTTGGAGCATAATATGGACATCTTTGCTTGGTCGCATGAGGACCTTGAGGGCATCAACCCGGAAGTAGCTACCCACCACCTCAATGTCGATCCGCGGTACAAGCCTGTTCGCCAAAAGTTAAGGGGAGCCTCCACTGAAAGGGCCCAAGCCATGGACAAGGAGATTCGAAAGCTGGTTGATAACGGAGCAGTCAGGGAAGTGGCGTATCCAGAGTGGCTCTCCAACGTAGTAATGGTCACTAAGGCTAATGGGAAGTGGCGTCTCTGTGTCGACTTCACAGAACTGAACAAGGCATGCCCAAAAGATAGTTATCCACTGCCGCGGATTGACCTCCTCATCGACGCCACCGCTGGGCATGAGTTGCTCACTTTCCTGGATGCATACTCGGGGTACAACCAGATTAGCATGCATCCCCCAGACCAAGAGAAGACATCATTCATCACGCCAAAGGGGACATACTGCTACAGGGTCATGCCCTTTGGGCTAAAGAACGCTGGAGCAACCTACCAACGGCTGGTGAACAAGATGTTCCAGTCTCAGATCGGGCAAACAATGGAGGTGTACGTGGATGACATGCTGGTAAAGAGCCTTGCAGCAGTAGACCACATTGATCACCTCCAAAAAACTTTCAACGTCCTGAGGTCCTATCACATGAAGCTCAACCCTGAGAAGTGCGCCTTTGGTGTGGGGTCTGGTAAATTCCTGGGCTTTATGGTCAATCAGAGGGGAATTGAGGCAAACCCTGACAAGATCAAGGCCATTCTTGACATGAAGTCACCCTCTTCAACCAAGGAGCTCCAGCGCCTCAATGGAAGGATCGCAGCATTAAATAGGTTTGTCTCCAAATCTGCAGATAAATGTCTCCCCTTTTTCAAAACTCTCCGAAAAGCCTTTGAGTGGAAACCTGAGGCAGAGGAGGCTTTTCAAAAGCTTAAAGCCTACCTAGCAGCACCTCCCCTCCTGTCACATGCTGCTCCTGGAGAGACTCTCCATCTATACCTATCTGCTTCCCCATCAGCGGTAAGCTCAGTGCTCGTTAGAAACAACAATGGAGTGCAGAAACCAGTTTATTACGTGAGCAGGGCATACCGGGGGGCAGAGGTCAGATATTCAGCACTAGAAAAACTGGCACTCGCTCTGGTCACGACAGCGAGACGGCTGCGACACTACTTCCAGGGCCATCGTATGGTGGTCATCACCGACCAACCACTTAAAAGAATCTTGGGAAAGCCGGACGTGTCTGGAAGACTTCTTAAATGGGCAGTAGAACTCGGGGAATTCGACATTCAGTACCAACCTAGGACGGCCATCAAAGCACAAGCCCTAGCAGATTTCGTAGCTGAACTCACACCAACAGAGGATGGGAACAGTGAGGATCCCCAAATGCCCAACGGAGACATCAAAAAGCCTAACAAAGACCCTCAAGCAAGCGCCCAAGTCTCCTCCCTAGGAGCCCAAACAACTTTTTCTGATGCCCAGGCACCACAGGCTGCACCTCTGGATGCCCAGGCACCACAAGCTGCACCTCAGGATGCCCAGGCACCACAGGCTGCACCTCTGGATGCCCAGGCACCACAAGCTGCACCTCAGGATGCCCAGGCACCACAGGCTGCACCTCTGGATGCCCAGGCACCACAAGCTGCACCTCTGGATGCCCAGGCACCACAGGCTGCACCCTTGGATGCCCAGGCACCACAAGCTGCACCTCCGCATGCCCAGGCATCACAGGCTGCACCTCCCCGGTCTTCCACTTCAAATTCCAAATTCTCCATTCATCTGCTTTGGAAACTCTATGTAGATGGCTCCTCGACTAGTGAAGGAGGAGGAGCGGGCTTAATTTTGATCAGCCCAGATGGCACCACTCTCAGATATGCGATGAAGCTCCACTTTTATGCTTCCAATAATGAGGCGGAATACGAAGCCCTCCTTTCTGGATTAAGGTTAGCAATGGAAATGGAGGTTCAACACCTTGCCACCTACAGCGACTCTCAGTTGATAGTCAATCAAGTGAGGGGCGAGTTCGAAGCCAAAGGAGCCAAAATGCAAGAATATCTCAGCATGGCCAGAAACATGATCACAAAATTCCACTACTTCCAGATAAACCACATCCCCAGAGAGGATAATATGGCTGCCGACGCACTCGCAAAGCTCGCTTCATCCATGGAAGCCTCATCAGGGGAACCAGTACTAATTGGTCACCAGTGCGAGCCCAGCAGGATGGACATGGAGGCCACTAATGTTGACTGTGTATCCACCGAATCAGACTGGATGACCCAAATCAAGGCATACCTCCAAGAGGGTGTGCAGCCAGATGATCCCCTAGAGGCCAGGAAGCTAAGGATAAGGGCCTCCAAGTTTGCCATCTTGCAGGACACTCTATACAAGAGAGGTTATTCCTTACCATGGTTACGATGTCTTTCACCTGAAGAAGCCCACTATGCCCTCCGAGAAATCCACGAAGGGATCTGCGGGAATCACTCTGGAGGGCGTTCCCTTGCCCACAAGGCGCTCAGACAGGGCTACTTCTGGCCTACCATGATGAGGGACGCTCAGGATTTCTCCAAAAAGTGCGACAAGTGCCAACGCTTTGCCACTGTGCCAAGGCAACCACCCGAGGAGCTAACAACCATTTCAAGCCCATGGCCTTTCTCTAAGTGGGGCATCGATATCCTAGGCCCCTTGCCTCTCAGTAAAGGGCAGTGCAAGTTCGTGGTGGTGGCAGTCGACTACTTCACCAAGTGGTCAGAAGCAGAACCTTTAGCAAAAATCACAGACGCAAAGGTCAAAGATTTTATCTGGAAAAACTTGGTCTGTCGCTTCGGGATTCCCCATGCCATTGTCAGCGACAACGCCAAGCAGTTTGACAACAAGCTGCTGAACTCTTTCTGTTCTGACCTTCAAATAAAACAACCTCACTCCAGCCCGGCACATCCACAAGCAAATGGACAAGCAGAGGTCATGGTAAGACCGTGCTACGCAATTTAAAAACAAGGCTCGAAAAAGCAAAGGGCCTTTGGGTAGAGGAGCTGCCAGGTGTACTGTGGGCTTATCGAACCACACCAAGAACCCCTACTGGGGAGACTCCTTTTTCCCTCGCCTTCGGAACCGAGGCGGTCATCCCTGTGGAAATAGGGGTACACTCCCTAAGGGTCCAGCACCACGATCCCATCACCAACGAGGAAGGACTCCGTAGCAACCTCGACTTGGTGGAGGAAGCAAGGGAGATGGCTGTAGTCCGCAACGCGGAATATAAACGGCGCATGACAAGGTACTACAATTCGAGGGTGAAGCCCCGTTCTTTCCAACCTGGGGATTTGGTCCTCAAAAAAGTAATCCTCGCTACAAAAGATGCACGCGAAGGGAAGCTGGGACCAAATTGGGAAGGGCCCTACCGCGTAACAGAAGTAGTGAGACCAGGCACCTACAAAATCCAAGATTCTGAGGGAAAAGTTTTACTCCATCCATGGAATGCAGAGCATTTGAAAAGGTATTACCAATGACACCTTGAGAGCATCAAAGCAGTAGAAATTGGACTTGATTTGATTTTTAGCGGTGTTACCCAAGATTTCAATGTATTTCTTATTTTTTATTTTTTGGAATTTTGCCCAATATCGCTTTTTATAAGCAATAAATTAATAAAATTTTCTATGCCATTTACTCCAAAAAAGATTTCCTGTATTTCATTTCAAAGGAGTATCGGTACAAACATAAGGCCAAATACCGCCTTTTCAAAAAAAAAAAAAAAAAAAAGTCCTAAATACTCTAACTGCTCTCATGGTCGTCCCCACCTCCTCCTCATTGTCGTCAACAGCATCAGATCCCCCTCATCACTGTCGTCAGTGGCACGAAAGATGAGAAGTCAATATTAGGGAAGCGGTAGAAACTTTCCCTCGGAGATCCTCGAAACCATCATAAAAGCATCTGCAAGACCGTTCTCCAAGTCTTCCTCAGCACGGGAAACTCTCTCCCTAGCAGCCGTCAGCTTTGCCTCTGCAACAGCTGCCTCTCTGAGCATGGCCCTCCCATGGCCTCTACAACTCATCCTCTCTGAGCGTGCTCCTCTCGCGGACTGCCAAAGCTCAGCCTCTAGCTTAGTGGCCCTCTCATAGGCTGCAACAAGCTCACCATCCCTGAGCGCGCTCCTCTCGTGGACTGCCAAAAGCTCAGCCTCTAGCTTAGTGGCCCTCTCAATGGCTGCAGCAAGCTCACCATCCCTGACGCGTACCTCTCGCGGGCCGCCAGAAGCTCAGACTCTAAATAGAAGACACCTTTCTGTGCTGCCACAAGCTCACCC